>VXBP01004455.1:0-246089 GCA_013400115.1 Rhinopomastus cyanomelas
GATAGATTAGATGTTGGGGAGAGGAAGAGTTATTCACAAATGCTAACCTGACCAGGGATGTCAGTCGTTGAAGGGCTGCCTACAGAAGCATTCATTTTCATGCTGACAATGCAGGGAGCTTGCTGACATTACACTTAATAGATATCTCTGCAGTCCCATTCAAGATATTGACCCAGGTTTACTCTTGCCATTCAGATGTAATTCTACAACTAAACAATGATAACCACAAATGATCTGTAACACTCTGTTGCGATGGCAAAATTAAACAGATGCATGTGTTCTGCCAGAAAAGGGTCCAAATAATTAGCTACTCACCAGATGGGCAGCAAAGTATAAATAACAGTCTAATGTGTCTTCTGGGTACAGACAACTCTGACTTTTGGTGAGGTAATAACATTAACATGTGAGAGCACTAATTTTGAGAACTTAATTTGGCAGTCTGAAATTGGTAATGGTTTGATACTCATAAACCAGAGACGTATAGAAAGGAGACCAGGAACTCAGCTAGCAGACAGAAACGCGCTTTTCAGTGAGGTGTACGGACTATTTTTCACGGACAAAAAAGGATCCCAGACACTGAAATACAAACTACAAAACTTCAGCAGCAAGTAAGAAAGTTATTTTAAACATTTTTAGTAATTTGTAAGATTTACAATTTGGAAAATTTTATTCTTCACCTCACCAAAAAATATGTGAAATACATAGCACATGGGCCAGAGTGATTGGTTTACAGTGTTTGCATGCAATCACTGGAATAACCTTGACACCTCACCTCTAAGCCTCAGTGGAACAGAAAGCATGATCTGACATATTGAATTGAAGCCTTCCAGAGAAGAACATTACTTCTGGGAGTTTATTTTTCAGTCTTAGGCCTCTCAGGTTTGTAAGGATGAGGTTTTTGGTCCACTGTAAGGACATATTTGAGGTGAACAAGAACATACTCCTTAGTGCCTTTTTCTTAAATAAATACTGTGAAGACCTCTGCTAGCTGTCTGTACATCCATGTATTTCACTTAGAACAAAAGTTGTTGAGTCTCAAGCTTTATGATTCATCTGAGCAAACTTGCCAAGTCTTGCAATTTCCTCATGGTATTAGGTGCTTTTCTTAGAGCCCAAGACCTCTGAGTCATGGATTATTATGAGAATGTCAACCTCCCTCTTTATGAATAAACAAAAGCAGTATTATGACTGTCCTGGTTATACAAAAATATTTAGAAAACATCATCATGGGAGGCTTCAAAAGGCTTCAAAATCAAAAGACAAATGCAAGGAATTTATCATATTGTAAAAAGCATAATGATTTTGAAGTCATTGCATGACGTCTGGGAACTACTGCTTAGCTTCCGAGGAGCAGCAAAACTGTGTAAAATCAAAAACCAAAACAAATTAACTCTGCTTCTTGCCCTTCTCAACTTTCTCTGCAATTTTGGGTTTCAGGAGTTTCATGGCCCAACTGAACTCTGCATTTGTAATCAGTTTATTATCATATAAGTAGTTGCCGTTCTACAAAAGACTACTTGATGATGAAGACTCAGCAAAGATGTTGATTAATTTCTTCTCACTAAGATATCTTTTGCAACATAGCAGTAAAACATTTAGATGTGGAAGACAAGTGCTAAGCATATTTCTTTGCTATTTTCTAAGTTCTGCTCCAAAACCATTAAATTAGGGGGAGGTGGCAGGCTTTATGATCACTTTCCATGAGTTTTGAATACGATCATATCAAGAACCGTGTCACAGAATCACAGAAGGTTACAGGTTGGAAGGGACCTTGAAAGATCATCCAAGTCCAACCCCCCCTGCTGGAGCAGGGTAAGCCTACAGTACTGTCTCAAGATGTCCTACTTGGGGCTGCCCACGGAGACTGTGAAGTCTCCTTCTCTTGAGACATTTAAAACCCACCTGGACATGTTCCTGTGTGACTTGATCTAAGTAATACTGCTGTGGCAGGGGGATTGGACTGCATGATCTTTCGAGGTCGCTTCCAGTCCCTAACAGTCGGTGATTCTGTGATATATAAAATACAGACACACTCAAATCATTGGAGTCTTACCTTTTGAATTGTAGGAGAATCAGAAACTTACATAGTAAAAAAAATTACTGAAATTAACTTCAAATGGTGGAAAGATAATTCTGAGGAACTTCTGCTGGAACACATGACACAACAGGATGTACTAAGCCATGATAACACACCTGGAGTGCAGTATGAGGCATGAAGCCAAACAATATATTTCTAGGGCAAAAAAAAGTCTGGTCCAAAACAAACTAAACATCTCTTTTTTTTAATATCTATAATAACTGTTTCTTCTTCAATTCATTCTCCCCATAACATTAAAGAGCCAGAACCTCAGACAACTACAGTACCAGGATTTATCTATGAGATCCCACTATTTCAAGAAATCCAGTGTCTTGCATAGAACTTGCTTCCTTAATGAAAATACTTTAAAATATTTTTTATAGTGTCAATGCTATCAAGGAGTCCAATATCAATTGTTTTTAAATCACTCAAAAATTAAAGAAACTTTTAATCTGTGGCTCAAAGTTAAGCTGAGGCATCACAGGAAATCACGAACCATGGACAGTGAAGGGCTTTCTACCTTGACTTTGCAGAATCGAGGTGCTGTGAAAGGCCAACGCGTGTGTAAAAGTGGGCAGCAGACTGCATATTAGATGCCTTGCTCGGCAAGATAAGACATTCCTCAGGAAATGAGAACAATGCAATTAAGTTTCTAGTAAGAAAAAAAAAGAATAATTTGTCATCATTCTAGCAGAATTTTACCCTTTCTATTTTTTTACATGAGAAGTTCTTATTGCCTGCTAGTTCTGCAACCTGTAAGAAAATGCACATTTAAAGTGGTGATTCAAGAATATCATCCTTTGCAAAGTCTCAGTACTAACAGTTGTCTTTTTCCCTCAAATGGACAGAATATTATTGGTATGGTTTTTCCAAAATGTTATGTAAAATGTGGTTCTATGAGGGGTTGCAGGGAGCTTCTGAGCAATGGAAATCTTTTTGGTCACAACAATCCCATGCCACACTACAGGCTTGGGGAAGTGTGGCTGGAATGCAGTCTAGCAGAAAAGGACATGGGGGATCTAATTGACACGCGGCTGAATAAGAGCCAGCAGTGTGCCCAGGTGGCCAAGAAGGCCAATGGCATCCTGGCTTATATTAGTCAATTGCTAATTGACTTTTCTCTGACACATGGTCAGTAGGGCTGTAATGCTATTCATGTAACTGGGGACTTAAAGTAGGGAGAGAGCAGCCATCACCATCTCCTGTATCCAAGGTTAGAAAGTCAACGGCTTCCAGAGGGAAGAAGGGAATAACAAATTACTATCTATATTGACCGAATAGAAGACACACATAGGGGTATCAAGGCAGCAAGGGAGATTCCAGATTAACTGTAGCTAATTATTCTGATAAGGACACAGAGTGTTGAGGTCTCAATCTTATTATGCCAAGAGGCTTAGTAACAGTGCCTGTTTAAAAGGAGAAATACTATTAAACTGAAACTAATTTTCTGGAGGAATAAGATCTAAAGTGAACAGGAGAGTCTGACTCTTAGCTGATGCTTTAGAAACTAATTTTGTATTAGCAATATATTGTATGCATTTGTGAGCGTGTCTTGGTGTGTGTTTGTGTAACATGAAGAGGTATGAGGTCAACGAGACAGTGGATGAACTGATGGACAGAGGTCCAATAATAAAATGTAACATATAATCATAGAATCATTAGGGATGTGAAGTATATAAATATATAAAATATCAAATAATATACATTATTTTATAATAAAATATATATTAAAAGTTTGAAATGCAAGGTAAAATACCTGGAATCTGTTTTCACAGTCAGATCAACTGAAGGTGAGGACAGCCCTCCATTTGTGAATTGCTATGAATAGTTTCCTGAAGGCAGTCTGAAGCTGAGAAATCATCAGAGACACTCAGAGCACAAACATGCTGAGTAACTAAGCAAGCACCTCTAGCACTTTGAACAAAAGCTATTAAAAATAAAAGGCTAAGTGAAATTAATGAAAAGGCAACTATCTGATCCAACAAAAGGTTTTCATGATCCATTTGTAACTTCACTTTTCACTGCCAAATGAAAACGGTATCATTAGAAAGATACTTGTTTTCAGCTGTTACAGAAGTGTTTTGGACTATGCACATTGAAGTGGTCAAGGCCCAAAGATCCCACCTTAATCAGTCAGCCCAGATTACTTGTGGACGAGAAACACTTGTTAGGCGATACATCTCCCTTCCACCATCCTGTGGCAGCCCTGCTCCTGATGACGTTCATGCCCTGTTTTGGGCCACATGCTGGATCCATTCAATCCTCTTGATGAATGGGATGAATGCAACATTGCAACACAAAATACAAGGCACAGATGCTAAACAACTGAACTACATATTTTAATGTGAATTTTAAAAATATCTCAATAACTGAAAGTTTTCAGTTTTCTGGTTTGTCTTTCATTACTATAGATAAAAACAGGTGTCTGAGATTAAAAAGACATATTTCTGGGAAAAAGCAGATTTACATGAAAGCAAGAAAAGGTATGATAGACGGTGGAAAATGTTTTAAAACAAAAAGAAATGTTCTGCCCTTGTGTTTTCCTTTCAGTATAATTGGGTCAGACAGCACTTCCTTTTACAGGAACATGTGTCAATATGGTTTCAGAATTGGTCACCACTGGGGATTTGGTCACAGTACAATTAACAAGCCATCTTGTTGTATTTTCTGGAAAAAAACAAAGGATTCCAGACAACCACAGCTCTGTCTTCTTGGCTTGGTTGGAGAATGTGCTACATATTTAAATTTTTTTTCATTTTTCTTCATTGCAATAATTGTTAATCTGTGGATTTGTGAATACACAGTGGCTGAGTATTTCTGTCAAACTTGTCTGATGCATTTGATAAAGTATGGAGCTTACTTTGTCCCCACTAAAACACAATGAATACATGCTGTAACTTCAAGATAAATCTGTGATTACATCCCATAACTGTGGTCAGGAGCATAAAACTCCTAAGAAAGCAAGTGGTATAAATGTCTCAAACATCAGCAGATTCCCAGGGAAAAATGAGGTTGAATTTAAATTTCTAAAACCACTAGCCTTGACTCATCTTACCAATGTTTTCCAGATGTAAACTATTCAGTCTTTAAGTGAATACATAGTCCTGGAGAACCTACTTTATGCTTCTTCCACGTGCAACTGCAGACTAGCTCAATTAATTGGTTCATCTGAAGAAATGTAGTACAGCTCCACTCTAATCCTGAAGTCCACTGGAAACCTGGAAAGGCTGACTGGCTCCAAACTGGCTGTTTATCTGCAGATGGGGGGATCTGCTGTCATATCAGGTCTGGCCCTCTGCTCTGGTTCTCATTGTGACCAGTGAAAGTTGATAGTAGTTACAGAGCCAGCAACAGTCACACTGCCGCAGTGCCAGGACGATATATCAAAAGTGAATTCAAGTGGTTAGTGTAAAATACCACGTGAATTACAGAGCGTTGGGTCAAATACCAGATCAGTTCTATCTATCCAAGCAAAGGAACATCTTTATCCTGCTGAAGCACCTTCATCTTCATTTTCAGGTGTATAAAGTGTAGATACCCTTGAATGTGTCTCTGGGAAGCCTGGGTGGAGAGTCTAGCCTGGTCAGTAGCTTGAAAGAGACTACACAAAATGATATGGTTTTTATTTCCTAGTGCATCAAATAACCAAGGGAAACTCAATAACACATGTGAGCACACAACACTACCAAGAACTTGTTCTAGTGTAAGTTTAAAGTGTTGAGCAATTTCTGAAGCAGTTTGATTCAACCAAGCATATTCAGCAAGAACCAAATCACTGATCCACAATCTCTCTTCTGTGGCAGGAGAACAACTGAAATCCCTCCTTTCTCTTTCATGCTTTATCTACTTTATCCTATTTTACTAATATTTTTGAACAGCAGAGTTAGACCTCAGCCAGGCCCTTTTCACTTTCCTGAAAGTGTTCAACAGCTACAGATAAAGCACGGTATGATGCCCAGTATGCCTCTCCCAGACCCGTTTATTCCTCATGTGCCTGAAGGGCATAAATTCCATCATGCTGCTCCAAAGTGAATAGACACAGCTGAACTACAGCTCATAAGCTCACCGAAGGATCTGCGCAAGCATTCATTAAAAAGAAAAAACTTGTGAAAACAGTCTTTTATTCAAGCCACTCTACAGAAGTCACTAGCTTTTTCAATCTTAGGAAATAAGATATTTTCTCTTCAAGCTCTAAGCTTCTTGTTACATGCTAAGACTGTGATTATGTTTCTTCCTGTGAAAGATTCAATTATTCCATGTCAGAAGCTCGTATTTTCTTGACGTTGTTTTCTTGTCATTTTTCCTCAATGGCTTTTCACCAGCTGGGGTTTTTTTCAGTTCTTTTTGTATGTATTGTGTTCTGATCCCCTGTCTGGCTCTATTGTAAAATAATTCTGCAACTCCTTGTGCTAAACAGCAACGAAGTGGAGTCCTGTGTGTACTGGGAGTCTCTCAGGTATCAGTCTCCCAATAATTTTATTGTAGTTTTGTTTTCTTCAGTTCTTTTCAGTAACGATAATCTGCAAAGGCAAACTAATGAGAGAAGAGGATCACTGAAAAGATCTTTACAAAAAGTCTATGAAAATACAGGCTAGTCAGGATGGCCAGTTCAGGCCATGGTTGAATGACCAAGTGATATCTTTGTAAATGCAGCAAAGCAGAATTCATTCTTATATTTACTAAGGAATTTTCACCAAAGACGCAACAGGCACGGATCGCAGACTGTACTAGTAGGTGCCACACCAGAGGTGTCTACAGCACTGAAGAGAAGTGAATGTGAAATATATATCCAAAAAACTCTGACATAAGTTTTACTAACTCGTATCAGCCACTTCAAACTGACTTGTAGCATGAGCATATTGTGCTCTAAGGAGCAGTGTGTTCAGTTTTGGGCACCTCATTTCAAGAAAGACACTGAGCTACTGGAGCAGGTTCAAAGGGCCTAGACAACTCTTGAGTTGCTTCTGAGGGAGCTGGAGCTATTTATCCCAAGGAAGAGAATACAGAAGGGAGACCATATCACCTTCTGCAACTACCTGTGGGGACATCGTACAGAGGTGGGTGCTGTTCTCTTCTTACAGATCATTAGTGATAGAACAAGAGGGGTTGGCCTCAAACTCCATCAGGAGAGGTTTAGGCTAGAAAAACCTTTATTACTGAAAGAGTAGGCAGGTAGCCCAGGTAGGTGGTTGAGTCCTCATCCTTGGATGTGTTTAAAGATCACTTATATGTGATGGTTAAGGATCTGGTCTAGTGGTGAACTTGATAGAGCCGGGTTACTAGTTTGACTTGATGACATCAAAGGTCTTTTCTGACCTGAATGATTCTATGAGTTCTGTGAGCCAAAATATTTTTTAAAAAACCTCCACATATTATAGATTTACCTTGTACAGATAGCATAGGTCCCACTCCTCACGGCCTGCCTTTTGACACAGAGGGACTGCTTGGCACAACCTCTCTTCTTTCTTTTCGAAACACCTCTTGTTTTTCATAGCACCAGTTCTCAGACTGTTTTTCACAGGCCAGCAGGCGGCAGCTACCAGAAGTCCTGCTTTACATTTTCTGGATTTCTGACTTTGGATGCAGTTTGATGAGACAATTCATGACTTGGTCACAGGGTCCAACGTAATTATAACACGGTATAATTTAGAACAATAATATGTAGTTCTGCATTTGGATACCCCAAGGTTTCTTATATAGCCTTCATTTATTCCAATGTTCCCTTCAAGAAGATAGAGTGCCCTCTGCCTGCCAGCTTTAATTCAGACTGCTTTAAACTTTACACAAACATAAAACAAAGTAGCATTTATTTTATAAAACAAATAATAAACTTCCAGATTATAGTTTTATAAACAAGAGCTTCGATTTGTCTCATCCAAGTGGGAAAGTTGATGATTGTCGGTTCCATTTGTGACTGGTAAAAGAAACGTGTTTCATTTAATCTGTTTGAGAGATTCTCTCTGGGTACAAAAAGGGTGTGTTTCCTCACGTGGACTGTAAAGGATTCTAAGTCACTAACCCAATAATAAATGCCCACCCTACTAACAAAGGCAAATCAAAGCGAGACACAATCCTGAAGCATGCTCAAATAAGTGTGGCAAGCCTGGAGGTCTTACATTTTTGTTCCTCCTCAGATGCTCTTCTCCCTCATCCCCACCTCAGCTTGTCCTGGGGATTTGACACCTTTGTAATCTTCCTCTCTCTTGACATGTTTCTCTTATATGACATTAGGATCAGCATTGAATCTAGACAAATACATGATATCTTACGGTCACCCTCTTTTTTGCATCCTGTGACCGGGCTTTGAAATATGAAATGCAAGTACCACACTCCTTGTACACTGTAGCCAGAGATTTATTTGAATTTTCAATTGTATTTACAGCCTATAATTAAAACATTTCATCAGTGGCTTCCTTAGAAGTTACATTTTCATTACTCCTGTCACACTAGAAAATTATAGATCATTGAAGTATCAATGATACATTGCTCTTATTAAATATCTCAGTTCCAAGACACTGTCAACTTTCCATAAGGCTATGTATGACATATTAATAATATAATTGAGAGATTTGGCTTTTAGAAAGATTTTACACAGTTTACACAGTTTATTAGTGTTGGAAGAGGCCTTCAAAGGCCATCAGGTCCAATCTTCCTCCTCAAGCAGGACACAAATTACTGAAAAGCATAACCACCTAAAAAGCCTCAATGAACTACATAAAACTGCATCCAGACAGGTCTGAAACATCTCCAGAGAAGGGAGATCCCACAACATCCCTGGGCAACCCCTTCCAATATTCCATAACCCTGACTGTAAAGAAGCTTGTCCTCATATTGACATGAAACTTTCTTTGTGCAAGCTTGCATCCATTATGACGTACGGAAAGACTGAAGAACTCTGTTTAGAGTTTTTGAGGAGGTAATTTCTTATTGCCAGCAGGCACACAGGGCTCATGCCTCCACAAAGTATGCACGCCGAAAAGCAGATTTCATCAGGTTATATACAATCTTTTCATACATATGCATAAACAGGAGGGGATATTACAATTAATTTTTATCATCCTGTATGCATCTGCGCAGTTGGTCTTGGGGGTCTCAGGAACAGTCTTTTGACTGATATTGAAAACCTTTTTCACAGTAACTTCACCTCCTTGGCAAGAGTGCCAAGCTGTTACAGACCCAAGCCTCAGACAATAACCTTGAACATCTTGTTATCCACCTAGCTCTGCTGTGTGAAGATTAGTTGGTCTTCTCCTCCCCTCTCCTCCCCTCTCCTCTCCCCTTCCTCTCCCTCTCCCTCTCCCTCTTCCTCTTATCTTCTTTTCCCTTCCCTTCCCTCCCCAGCCTGTCCAAACCTTCCTGAAAAGTTGAACAGCCACTAGATGAATTGGCCAATCTGCTCAGTTTGGTATAATCAGCAAACTTGATCAGTAAGCACTTTATCCCTTCATCAATATCATTAACAAATATATTGAACAGCACTGGACCCAGAACTGATCCTGGGGGACACCACTAGTTACAGGTCTCCAACTAGACTCTGTATCATTACTTTTTGGGCTTTATTGTATAGCAAATTCCTAATCTTAATTCTTAGTTTCACAGAACATTAGGGATTGGAAGGGACCTTGAGAGGTCATCTAGTCCAATCTCCCTGAAACAGCAGGATCACCTAGATCAAGTCGCACAGGAACACGTCCAAGCAGCTTTTAAACATCTCCAGTGAAGGAGACTCCACAACCCCCCTGAGCAGCCCGTTCCAGTGTTCCGTCATCCTCACTGTGAAGAAGTCCTTCTCATATTGATGTGGAACCTTCTATGTTCCAGCTCACATCCATTGCCCCTTGTCCTATCACTAGACGACATTGAGGAGAGCCTGGCTCCATTCTCCTGACACCCACCCTTTACATATTTATAGACATTAATGAGGTCACCCCTCAGTCTCCTCTTCTCCAGCTAAAGAGACCCAACTCCCTCAGCCTTTCCTCGTAAGGGAGATGCTCCACTTCCTTCATCTCCTCTCCATCATCGTAGAGCACCACCATTGCTCTACGCTGGACTACCTCCAGCAGCTCCTTGTCCTTGAACTGAGTGGCCCAGGGCTGGACACAATACTCCAGATGTGGTCTCACTAAGGCAAAGTAGAAGGGGAGAAGAACCTCTCTCAATCTTACTCTCATTAACTCCTACTTTTTATCACTTTTACCATCACATCCTCTTCCCTCACAGTGGTTTTACTAAACAAATTTTTTAAATGAAGCGAAAGCTAAGCTTGGTGTTTTCCTCTATTCAATGACCACTCACAGTTCACAACTGCTCTTCAAAACCTTCTCTCATCTGTCTCAGCTCGGTACTAAGCTGTCAATTAAAGCAGGCTGGGATGTTAGTGGCAAACACCGCCAGCCTTGTATATACACATGGCAGCCAGAGACAACTAAGCATCACTCAGTACCAATTTTTACACACGTGGATGCATGGAGAGGGAGGACATATGGCCAAACACTTCTGTTCAGGTATTTCCAAGGTGATGGCCATTCTCAAATGCTGTGCCATGTGTATATGGTAGAACTATACAGTCCTTCTTTTTCATCAGTCTTTTACTTTCATCATGTAGGCACTAGATATAATAATCTGCAGCACTGCCTACTGCAGACCACTTATCTCTGGGCATGCACTGCATCACTACCTCAGTTGTTACTCGCCCTATCAATCCTTGCATGACTTCTACCATTATCAATCAGTATCCTGTAACCATAAAAACAAAAAAAATTATTAGCAAGGGTAATAAATAACATTTGTTTTATTTTCAAAAGGAAGGGAACCTGAATCTAAACCTAGACTTAAATCCAGAATTCAGAGCTCTTAGGCTTGTAAATTTGGAACAGATGTGGGAGGCATATCAAAAGGGCATTAAGTGAAAGTGTGCTGCATATTTTCCCACCTCCATACATATACTTGCACCACAAAATGATGATTAGACAGGACAAGCTAAAGCAAAAACATTGATACTGGTGCTTCATTCCACAGACAATGCTTTTGACATCTCTTTAAGCTATGATTATTCTTTTTGTAGTTACACATGAAATCTAACACATCTGCAAAGTGCTAATTAAGGGAAGTAAACTATATCCATATAATCATATACATTAGAGATCAATATGACAGGTTGTTTTCTACATCTCCAGTAAACACACAATTCAGAACAAAACAAAACAGATGGGAAGTACTTTACAGTATATATGTTCATGGTAGTGAGAGATTGCAGGACTATAACACCATGCAAACCAATAAAAAGGAACAAGTCTTCTTTTCACTTTAAGTGCACTGGAGAAGCACAGCTAAGTTTGTATTAGCATATCACAAATGTGAAACTGGAACAGAGCTCAACGTGAAATTAGAACAGCAGCTGGTATCCTGTTAACAAGTAAAGTGTGTTTGCTTGGGGAAAAAAAAAGACCACAGTAATATCAAGCCATGCAAATGAACAGAGAACAATCAGTCAGAAGTGCACTGCATATCTCAGGTTGTTTCTCTGCTAAGCTAGAAGGCATTTCACAAAAAAATATATATAGCAGGGTCATGTAATGTTCGTAATCTGAATAATCAAGACTGTATTTTTCTTCATAAACAATCTGAAACTTATTAGATTCTACAATGTTTGGCTATTTTTCTAATTCTCTTCTTTTTCCTGCATCATGCAGTTCTATAAAGTGTGAAGCAAAATTTCATATTCTTCTTAGAACACAGATACATGTGGCAAGCAGGTAGAATGAACAAAATATTTTAAATTACATTTCACACAAAAATGTTCACTATTGATGGATAAATAGTGCACCTTTTAACAGCCAAACAGAGAATAGCAAACTTAAATCCATGCTGTCTTCCTTTCACAGCAGCCAGTTTCCAAAAAGGGAAAAAGCCATTTTATTCTCCCATTCTTCATCAGCTCTTTCTCCATCTCTTCCTCTCTCTCAATGAGACAATGGTAACAGTTTTCAGTCCATCTTCTATCCAGCAAGATCCATCTCCAACAGTGTGTTGGGGCAGACCTTGAGGATACACACAGTGCTTTGCTCTGACCCTGTGAGTTCTCCAGCTACGGAACTCATACTGACTATTTTGTTGTGTTCCCTCCTCAGTGAATAACAGCTAAGCTAATCCAGTGAATACTGCTTTTATTTATTGAAATAGAACACCAGGGTACAGAAAGCCAGGCATGTTTCCCTACTCAGCCTCCCAAAGTGGCACTTGTAATATTTCAACAGTTGTATTATTTTCTCTCAGCAGAGGTCTCTGTGCAGGAACTGGCATTCAAACAGGAGGCAAGCGCAAATGCTTTTCCCAATCTGCTGTCTGAGGCCAATAACTAGGACAGTTATTGAAGAATTCCTATTATGTCCTCACTTTTGAGCTCTTTCCCTTTATTGCCGTGGAAACCAGCAGTGTGCCCAGGTGGCCAAGAAGGCCAATGGCATCCTGGCTTGTGTAGTGTGGCCAGCAGGAGTAGGGAGTTTATTGGCACTGGTGAGGCTGCATCTTGAGTATTGTGTCCAGTTTTGGGCACCTCAATACAAGAGAGGTGTGGAGGTGCTGGCACAGGTGCAGAGAAGGGCAACTAAGCTGGTGAAGGGTCTGGAGAATAAATCTTATGAGGCAAGACTGAAAGAGCTGGGGCTCTTTAGTTTGAAGAAGAGAAGGCTGAGAGGAAGAGACCTCATCACTCTCCATAACTACCAGAAATAATGGTGTGGAGCGGTTGGTGCTGGTCTCTTCTCACAAGCAATTAGTGACAGAACAAGAGGGAATGAGTTCAACTTACAAAAGGGTAGGTTTAGACTTGATATTTGGAATAATTTTTTCACACAAAGGATAGTCAAGCACTGGCATAGGCATCCCAGGGAGGTGGTTGAGTCACCGCCCCTGCATGTGTTTAAAGATCATTTGGATGAGGTGTTGAAGGATATGGTTTAGGGGAGAACTTGTAAGGTAGGGTAGATGGTTGGACTTGATGATCCCAGGGGTCTTTTCCAACCAGAGTGATTCTGTGATTCTGTTTCCGTACATTTCAAGTGTTTGAGTCATACATCATCGTGAAGAGCTGCAAACACACTGAAAGACACCCAGCTTAATCCTACTGAAACCCAAGAGTAACTGCTAGAGTTGGCATCCAAAGTGATGTGTACTGAAGAAATCTCTTGTCTAGCAGTCCGACTTGCCTTTTCCACACCAATATTTATAAAACATTCTGAGTTTAAGGATCCAAAACAATCTTAGGTCCTTCAGAATACATGGGCAGACACTTAATTCAAAATATCTTCCCTAGCTTTAATTTGCATGGGTAAAGCAGCTTCAAAATTACAATGAAGTGGAGGAATGGGTACACAATCCTTACTATATGGCAAGGACCATAAAACTGTTCTCATATTCTTGGCACTAGATGAAAATGCATCATTTAATTTCTGAAATCTTCCTTGCAGCATTATTTGCCCTTTTGATAAATAACCACTTAAAAGGCTTTTGTTATTTTGCTGTAATATTATCTCATACAATGTGAACCCAGGAATCAGATTCTAAATAAATATTTTTCATATATATATGGTCCTAGCTGACTATTGGACAGCAGATCTCTCAGCCTGAGGGATGTCTCAGCTTCCAGTACACCACTACAGAACACATCTCACATGGCAAGGGATGAGTAAATCTGTCTACATGAAGGACTGTAATCACCTTCTGCTTTTGCACAAGAGGAAGGTGGGCTGGACTAGTCTAGAATATCTTCTTTAATAACTGTACTCATGTTTTTTACTTAGACGTTGTTGTGGCATCTAAGACCAAGAGACCTGCTTTCAAGGCCACAAAACTTGGCTCTTTAGACACTTAACAAGAAGAAGCAGGGAGGCAGAGATGACATTCAGGATAAATTTCTACAAGACAAAGTCTTGGAGGCAATTACCTGCTGTTGCTGACTTCAGTCATAGCCTGTGTCCTCGAGCACTCTATTGAAGTTAAATATTATAATAGTTACATCCCAAACTGCTACCCATTGCTGCCTCAACAGAGACCTGAGTCACTTTGCTTCTATGGATTTGCCATAGAGCACAGAAATTGTGTGTTGCTGTTTTACAAAGACTAAATACATGAAATCTTAATTGCACCCTGATTTGGTGATTTAATAACATGATGTTGTTAATGCATCTGTTCCAGGCTTGTATAAAGCTTTAAAATATCATTATGCATTGATAGATTAGTCTAGTGAAGCCAAAACACCACTATAAAACCTTTCATCACAACAGCCTCATTAAGATTAGAATGATGAAGCAACACTGGACAAGCACCACTGCACCACACAGAACAGTGGCTGTTTTCAATGTCATGAAGACTATAGACATAGCATACTCTGAACAAGTAGAAAACAGAGCAAAGCTTTGTCACCCTTTCCTTTGGGCAATCAGCACCATTTCCATCCTGTTAATAACAACTAGATGAGTGAAAAAACAATGCATTGACTACGACTCCATCTACACTGTTGATACTTTTCATACATCATCAACTTTTCCTTCCTGGAACATATTCTGATTCCACTTATATCACTTGGAGAAAGGATATTCTAACTATCACAGAATAATCATGCTGGTATATCCACCTAAGTACCTTTCCTCTAGATGAGACTGACTGCTTGGCTTATGAGATGTCAAAATGACAAACTCAAGGGCTACTGTTGTTTGAAAGCTGAGAAGGGTGACTGCAGGACAGAAGTGGCCATATCTAAAGTAACAGTGGGACATCAAACCTCAGAGGACAAGCTAATCTAAAAATAAGAATGAGAAGAGGGGTCTTCATATCTGATACATTCTGTTAGCTTAAGAAAAGCAAATCGGGCATGCGTGATCGAAGGGCAATATGCCTGAAAAAATTTTAAAAAAGCTCTGGACTCAGAAAAGGACAAGATCAAGGCCAAAGATGAATAAGTGGCCCAGATAACAATCAAGTATCTTTAGACAATGGCCAGTATCACAGTGCCATCCTATAAAGCCTGCAGTTCATTTAAAAGAAATATTTGAGTGAAAATCTTCAATGATGCACAACAAACAGAATTTTCCTGAATATATTTGACTTGAAGTGCCTTAGATTATTGTTGCAGTGACTGTATTCAAAAAAATGTATTTAAACTTGGTACTTAAAGCTTTCAAAAGTAAAAATTGCTGCAAGGTACTTAATCCTGCTTTTGCATGGTTCCTTCATTTTCTACAAACATTCCTAATTGTGCCAGCAGAACAGAACTAATTTCAGTACAACCAACTTAGCAGGGACATACAAGGTTACTTGAGACTTGTCCTCAACTGGTGCAGATGTTTTCTTGGCAGCCATGCTAGGTGATCTTAGACCATTCCAGTTGTGATGTTGTCTCGCATCTGAATCTATGTTTCTTCACACCATTGCCAGAGGACCAGATTTGGAGAGATTTTGAAAGACTCACAGAAACCTGAGATACTGCTATTGGAAAACTGCTAAAGGCTTTGTGCTCCTACACCCCTATACTCACCCGCATTGAGACTTCAAACTAAAACTGTCCACAGAAGGTAAAACATAACCAAAGAAACTACCAGAGTTTGGTGTGCAGGCAGGACTCGGACAAACCTTACAAAGAACTTCATTAGTGGAGAAAGGTACATCCCTGTCATACAGCACTCCATACAATTACACTTTTTAAACAAGTCTTTTCTATGGCTTTTTATTTGCTTGATTTGTTGGGACTAATAATTAGTCTTGGAGCATGGAAAGGATGCTGTAGATCCACGTTAGTTCCTAAATCAACTCCTCTCTTTTTTACAGTGCCAAGTTCCTGAGTCTAATATGTTATTTACCCCTCTGAGGGAGACACTAGAATTTTCATGCCCGAGAACCAGCCAGTGGTGTGTTGAAAGGACTTTAGTTGATTGTTTAAAAAAGTGACTTTTGAGACTCAGAACGGCCACTGATTTCCTCCTCAATGTGGCCAGACACTGCTACCATGCTCTTGGACAATGAGAATAGTCGCAAATATCTGGGCAGCAGACACCATCCAATCTATTCCTCTAGCAGTTTAAATTAAAGTTTCTAACGTATTTTCTATCTCCTTCAGCACTCAGTCTATTTCTTGAGTTCAAAATCATGGAGTAGTTTAAGGAAAGATTAAGTCACAGCACGATGCCCATGTTTTTCCAATCAATGTCTGTATCAAATCCACATTTTTGCTACATTTTTATAATTTTTTCCCAGCTTCTTGATAGCACTTGAGATCAGTACATAGATTGGAATGCAAAACAACTCGTCTTCTATACCATTAAGTTCCTTAAGAGCTTTACATCTTACTGCCATTTGGATTAATTCCCTCTGACAGTCCTTTCACAATTTAAATGCTCCAAAGTGTTCTTGCTTTGTTATGTGGCAGTACAGAAAGTCACTGTAGACAGACTTCAGGATACTCAAAAGGGTAATTTATCAATAGAATTTAAGCTTACTTCAAATAAACAGAAAGAAAGATCAGCATAATCCTGCAACAGTGCTTACTTTTATGTTTTAGCAGAAATTTAAATCTCACTGATAATAACTGACAGTGCACTTTTGCTTCCATTTTGTCCCATCTGAAACAAAACACTTTTCTTACATCATAAGCTGTCAATTCTTATTTTGCATCTTCAAAGACATCTAGTTGAGAATCCATAATGGCAATTAACATAGCATATGTGGATGCACTTTCTGCACACACTTACTTCACTGAATTTGATTGCCTTAAGCATGTTGTCCTTTTTGTAACACTTAATAAAATCCCTGTGTTTCTGAAGGCCTGTCAAAAGCAGCAGCATTAAAAACCAATTTCTTACATATCTATTTCATCTCAAAAGAGAGCTACAAGCAATCATGCAAATAATTAAGAAAGGGATGGTTGATACATTTTAAAGTGTACAGATGAAAGTGATGTCCAGAAAAACTCTTGCTTGAAAATCTGAGCAATGGAATTTAAGACTATGTTTGACTTGAGAATAGTCAGTGAGGAAATGAGCTGATGATCTGAATCATGAAATAGCCAAGCTGAAACACATTGTCTCATTTGCTTTCCTTAATGGAAATATGAACCTCAGTGATCAGACAGCCAGATAAAAATGTATTCAGTATTCAGATGTATTTAGATGTACCTAATATGGAGATGATTTTTAGACCATTTTCATGTCTAATCATACAGTAAATGAAAACTCTTCCCTAAGCTTCCTGACCTTGTTGCACACAAAATTTCTCCCCAGCTCCAGCAGTAGATCGTAACTTCATTTTGGTAAGGTTGCATTGGGTAGGAAACTTTTGGAACAGTTATAATTTTCCATCTTTTCTACTAATGTGAATTAAAAAGAGACTACTTCCATCTGAATTCCACAGAAAAGAGTTATTAGTTAATAAATATGTAAATATCACATTGAAAAAAATTAAGAATACAGCAAAGCTGTGTCATCAAATAGCAGATGTAAACAATCACCAAATCTCTTTTACAGTGCAAGCAAATGTCATTCAGAACTGGTACTCGTTTGCATGCCTCCTCTCAGGTGCCTTCACTGCCACGTCTGCTAACACTGAAATTTTATTTGAGACATTCAGCATGGGAATTATTTGAGTTAAGAATAACTTATACAGTCTTACAATAGGAAGACCTTGGGTGTACTTAAAGTTAAGATTCATACCTGCAGGTATTTTGATACTTTAGGGCTTCTAAATTCATCCCAAAGTAATAAATACTAGGTCTGTGACTTAAACAGAACCACTATGACTTGGGATTTGCAAGCAGTTAGGAGCTGAACCTTAGCACCCCTACTTGCACTTTCAAAATGGCATTTTCGTCAGCATGTCTTTAACAGTTTTTGCAGTGGAGCTTTTCCAGAACTTCGGTGACAGTAACTGATAGAAGTGAAAATTTGTAGGGATATAACAACATGACAGATACTTCTTCCCAAGACATATCAGCTATTTATAGTAACTCCTTGTTCCCCACCACTCCAGCCTCTTTCTACCATCTCTTTTCTAATTTCCAGCCTTTTGTTGCCTACTACCACTTTTTGCACCTTTTCCATTCCTTTTCTTCACTACTTTTATGATTCATTTTACAATGTCTTGCCCTTTTCTACCAATCTCTGTTTCAAGTTTTTCATAACTTGAGTATAGCCTGCAGTAGGAATGACTCATCCCTTCACTCTTAGCTCTAGACCAACCTGTTACACTTTTTTGTTATGTCATTTGTATCTTAATTGTGTCGTAAGGGTCAACCTCAATGAAATATGGCAACAAGTGGCTTTAAACCTGCTCAGGACTCGTAAAAGGATTTCAAGAATAAAGTATATTTCCTCGATCGGCTGAACATAGTAGACATAACCCTACCATAATTTTCAATTTCAGAAACAAATTTAAACTGAATAGGTTGCAGTGGTTGGAGTGCATTTACGAGCTTGCAAGATCGCTTCCTTTTGCTTCATTTAATATATACTTTTCTACTTAAATATCTGTATGTAAAATAAAGACTGATACTCTGGATCTGTGTGGTGGGTTCAAGATCACAATTATAAGGAAAGGAAAAGAAAAAAAAAGCAGTTAGGTCTCGATCAGATCTCAGATAGAATTTGCCAGATAATGGATATCTCAGGGAAAATGAAAAAGGGTTTATTAAATCTATAACAGTATACAGAAAGAACAAAGAAAAAGCTAAGCAAGTTAGTGCAAACAAACCAGAAACTCTGTCACAAATGTCATCACATATTCTGAGAAAAACACAATGGGAGATTACTACTGTATCACTGTATAGGTCCTTGGTATTTTTACATTACTGGAAGGCCACAATGAGGTCACCCCGGAGCCTCCTCTTCTCCAGAACAGCCCCAATTCCCTCAGTCTATCCTCATAGGAGAGGTGCTCCAGCCCTCTGATCATCCTCGTGACCCTCCTCTGCACTCGCTCCAGCACGTCCACATCCTTCTTGTAATAAGGGCTCCAGAACTGGATGCAGTACTCCTCCAGGTGAGGGTCTCACCAGAGTGGAGCAGAGGGCGAGAATCACCTCCCGCGATCTGCTGGCCACACACCCAAAAACCTCGATAAAATAGCGTTCGGGAACGGGCGCTCTCACTGCTTTCTTCTCTGGTCCATGGTGCCAGTTGGGAGCTGGGTTGGGTGGAAGCTGGGACTACGCCAGGTCGAGGCTGGGACTGGGCCAGGGCCTGCTTTCTTGGGCTGCCTACCCAAGGAAGAACAATGGCCCAGGGTAGAGGGCAGCTGCCATCCAGCCCCCGTCTCTGGGAGGGCAGCGGGGCCGCAGCCAGCTGCCACATCCCCTCTGTCCCATCTGCCCCCTGGTGGGGGGGAGACAGAGCCCCATGCCGGTGTGCTGGGGCAAAGGCCCCAGGAAAAGGGCAGGGCTGGATCATAAGCCCTCTTTCATAGTGTCGCCTAGTGCCCAGCTCTCCCAGAACAGGCCACTGGGAAGATTCTCTTAAAGCAAAATGCACATTTTTCTTCATAAAAGCACAAATCCATACATCTGAAAATTTTGGTAATTTTCAAACTGCAACAATCTTTTCCTGTGATCTTCTACTGAGAAGATGAAAGAAATCCCAGTTATAGTTTTTTCCTCTTGTAACATCATGAGACTGAAGTTACTAGGATGAAAGGAAGTGTTTTCCACCTTTGGCAAACCTATTTTATCCAACACAGATTTTTCCATTTTTGAAAAGCAACATTCAGGTTGTCAGAAGTCATGCTTAATAAAAGACAATTTATTGTGTAAAAGTTTTTAAGACTCACTTTAGAACACCATTCGACCTGCACAACTTTTATTCATGTGTTAAGTCAGATTGGATCACCCCACTGAAAATCACAACCATTTTGGTGGTGCACAGCAAAGTGGTTCAGATACCCTAAGGGAACTATACTCAGAATAACGAGAAACGAAGCCAGCAGGTAGCATTCTGATCTAAATGAAGACAAAGGAAATATTGCCATTTATTTCAGCCAGAACAAGATTATTCATGGCCACCTGCAAAGCTCTTCATACAAATATTCATCATCCTGATCTCAGGACACTGAAAAAGAAGCTGTTTGAGTCTTTCCTGCTCACCAAACATTGTAGAGAGTAAGATTCTGTCAGTCTACAATACTGTCTTCAATCTTGAGGCCTCCTGCAGCACTCAGGTTGGCCAGCTAGACTGTAGACATTTTTAAAGTCACATCACATTGTGTTGCAACTCATTCCACTGTATCATAGAGTGGGAATGTGAATAAGAACCTTTTGATCACAGTCAGCCCTTACAGTAACCACTGATCTGCATTACTTACTGGTACAGGAATAAAAATAATGCTTGTCAAAGTCTGACATTTAATATCTTCTGTCAAAGAAATGGAAGAAATATTTAGTATCTGGAACAGAAGACACCCTACAGTCAATGTGTAAGTGGTGGGTATTTTTGGCTTCTTAACTAATGAGTAAATGGCATTCCTCTTCATTAAAATTCAAGCATGAATAAATAATGTATAGATCTATTGATACACAGAACTATTTTGAGTCGGTATGGGTTTTACTTTAGCTACTCTTCTATTATGTCTGCTCATATAGTGAGAGAGTCACCATACACATTTGTGAAAAGTGCCTGGTGACACTCTGCACTGCCACAGCCGTGGCCTCAGACCACAGATTTGTCAAAAACAGAATGACAGGTCTGATCTGTAAGCTGTGATCAGAACAAGCAAAGCGCCTATGAAACACTATGCCTAATTAAGCTTAAGGAGGCCTCTTTGTATCAGGGAAAATTTTGGCTATTATTTTCCTCAGAATGACCTACTGAAGACATCCTTGGAAGCTGATGTGGAAAACTGTGGTGAAAGAAACTCAAGACAATTGAGTTGAGGCTCTGGATTCCAATACATAGTCTACATGGCAGCAGGCTAATATGTGAACTTCTGGGCTAATCACAACAGAACAGGTATAAAAGCTTGTAATAAAAACTCTTTCAATCTCCTTTTACAATAACTATTGTCACAAATGGGGAGAAATGCATGTGGTGTGAGCAAAGAGCTGAAATATGAAGATCTCAGGCTTCCAGACTCACCTCTGAGTGAGATTCTGAACAACTCCTGAACAACTTATTCAACAATCCTAACAGTCACCTTCTACGTTAAAAATAGGGCATGTGCATTTCCTGCCTCCTACTGATAGGAATAATACTGTGCCTTTTTCTCAAATACTTCTTCCTCCTCTAGAGAATCACAGTATCACAGAATAACCATGGTTGGAAAGGACCTCCTAGATCAATGCGTCCAGCTATACCCAAATCAACAAAAAACCTAAATACCTGATTACCTAGATACCTGATTGATCAACAAACACAAAATAACCCCCTACATGCCTGTCACTATATGAGAGCATGAAGCACCATATCTATATGGTTCTTAGACACCTTCAGGGATGGTGACTCAGCCACCTCCCTGGGAAGGTTGTTCCAGTGCTTCACCACTCTTTCTATAAAGAATTCGTCATAGAATCATAGAATCACTACAGATTGGAAGGGACCTGGAAAGATCATCTAGTCCAAACCGCCTGCAACAGCAGGATCACCTAAACCAAGTCACACAGGAACTTATCCTAATATCCAATGCAAACCTCCTCTCCCTCAACTTCAAACCATTTCTCCTGGTTTTGTCATCAGTTACTAAGGAGAAGAGGCCCAGCATCCACCTCTCTACAACCTGCTTTCAGAAAGTCCTGTCCTCTAATCTGGTAGGTTACACCAGGATGGAGAACATTTCTCAGACCAAAAGATAGGCAAAACTTTTGCAGAGTACTAATAACTGCGCAGGAAACTCAAGTCGATATGGTTAGCCACATCTGGTTTATTATTTTGAAAGGCTGTTTTGATCATCTTTAGGAGAAAAGGTAAAGACGTTGAGAAGAGGTTGATTTTACTTCCAGTCCCACACACACTTTTGGCTTTTCCTATTTTCCGGCTAGTGAGAAGTAAGTTCGCATCTTTTGATCCCATCAAACCCCCTGCTTTGTTTTCCCTGGCAGAATTTAGTATTCTGTGGTCCCTCGAGAGGCTGTGAAACCCAGAGCAGCACTCTAATGAGTGGGGCAGAATGTGTGCTTGGCTTGCTCTTCAAAGGTGCTGGTACATTAATTGGCTAATCTAAAGTTTGGAAAATTGTAGAACTTTGGAAAACTAGTTCACTTCCATGAGACTGAGAATTCCTCCTGGAACTACTTCACCCCTGGAGAGGTTAGGCAAGCTTGCAAAGAATTCCGTAAGGGTTCAAAAGCCTGATGTCCTTAAGGAAGAGTAATTAAGTGTGGAAATAAGACCAAGATGCCAAATAGTCTAATCCTGCTTCTACTAACATGCAAGGGTTTCACCTAAATTCGTCATCTACATAGACATATCAAATGTTTTAACAAGAAGTATTTACAATGTCTCAGTATCACAGTATTACCAAGGTCAGAAGAGACCTCATAGATCATCAAGTCCAACCTGTTACCACAGAGCTCAAGGCTAGACCATGGCAACAAGTGCCACGTCCAATCCTGCCTTGAACAGAATCCTGTCTCCTCAGCACTTTGCATTAAATAAGTAAAGGGTATTATTGTCATTCCAGGAAATGTTGATTAAAAGGTTCTGTTAATAATGAAAAGGCTCTTTCTGTCTGTCAGATAAGTTTTGCTATGCTTGCATATGTCTTAGACTCCTCCTTGAAGCATCTTCAGGATGTTGAGACTAGTATTAGTTATGTGTCCACCTCAGCATACTCCCCTGTGTTCCAGAGCTTGGCATTTCTTAGGGCATAAATAAACCTGTTAAAAAGAATTTATGGTGCATTTCTACATGTAATCTATGTAGAGAATTATTTAGTGTTTTTTAACTCCACTGACCACCACAAGAGCATATTCTATAAAAAAGATGGAATTCAACCATTAAGGCTCAAAGGTGCTTCAATAATTTTTTTTCTCAACATTGTGTCTCATCTTTCAAAGGAAAAGCTTCCCAGTCTTTCTCAGCACTGTTTACATATAGTTGTGTGAAGAACTGATTTAAAATGAAGAGCAAAATTTGCTCTGGGTACCCACAGTACTTGCAGTACTCTTTGGGTTATCACCAAATAGTGACAGCCTTTTTCACACAGGCAGCAGATTAGAGCCAAGCATCCAGCATTCCAAAATGACATTACTGATTTTACAAGGATCCTAAAAAATGAAGCAGAATGCTCAATGTAACTGATGTACAGGGAAATACCACAAAAACCAAATAAGTAGATACTTAAAAATGTATTTATTTCAAAAGGTCTCTACTTCATGCAAAAACACGAGGTGACTAACAGATGGGAGCCATTCTGTCATTAATAAAAACAAGCCCACCAATTAAAAAATAGAGAGAGCCCAACTTTCCCATATGCATGCGGGTTTAGCTTTCTGTGACATTTAAACGAGAATTAACGCGTATTATTATCAGCTACCCAGTATGGAATGTATGGCAAAGAAATGGATTCAAGTGTGCGTTCAGGAACTAGGCAAGGAGAAATGTTGCTTGAGTACCTAGGGAGAACTGTCAGGCTAGTGTTCAATAATAATACCATTCATCAATTCCAAAAGAAGTTGTAGAAGAGAAATCTGTAAAATTATTCTATCTAAGTTTCCAGTGTTAGCAACAACACTGATGAAGCATGCAACCATGTACATTTCAAAAAACAGAAATAACCAAGAACGAGTCCCTCATAAATGCTGAAAGTTAACAGCTTTTTGTGACATCTTATTTTTGCTGTTTCATCAAACAAGATTTTGAGTAGTAACAGAATTGATTGTGTGACTATTCTCAAAAAATTCACCAATGATACTTCCATTTCTTGCTCTTTTATTTGCCACCAGGGTGTTCTCTGCAACTAGGTGGGCAGAAAAAGTTTCCTTGTTAATAAAAACAGAGTTTCCCATAAGTATCAATATAGGACAGATCCAGTATTTGATCTGTACTTCACTCTAACCGAGCTTGACTGACATTTCTATGACTTTTGATCATGAATAAATCCATGGAGAGAGATTTATTTATATACGATGAGTTCATGTGCAAACGAGCGCCAAGCCTTTCCTAGTGCCCCAATACTTCACATCCATAAATGGCAACATTTCCTGTTGACATTCTATTTGGAGCCAATCCACAGCAAAAATACCAGTAACAGCACTCTGTGTAGAGGTAACAGTTCCAAAGAGGCTGAGTTTAAGAAAGATGCTGTAACTTCAACTTATATTGGTATAACTTAGGTGTGCATCTTGCATCAAGCACTCAGTGCAGAAATAGACAAAACCCTATATATGTGTGTGTGTGTGTGTGTGTGTATTCTCTTGCAAGGTGGATATAATTTGTACACATCAGAGTGGAGAGGTGAAAAGTGGAGGGTTTTAGGAGTAACTCACTGCATAGTTGGGTGTAGCTCTCATGCTTCAATAAGATGTTTTTAAGTAAAAGGTGCAATCATGGAAAAGAATGGAAAATCAACATTTTTCTAGCATAAAGAGCACTCATGAAAAACCTCAAAATACTCCATTTTCATTGTACTTTCATCATCCTTGAGATACAGATATGTGCAATTAACCCTGGTGGACTTGAACATGCATATTCACAGCAAATAGCAGCACCTGAACATCAGCATGCGTGTTTTCTGTCATTTGCTACTTTCTGTCTTAACTTTACACTACTTCCTTCGTTCTCTCACAGCCTTCAATTTCATGTGTTGGCTATTGACAACTTGTTTTATTTAACATTTATTAATTCAATCCCTCTCCATGCTCCAGGGATTATTCTGCCTCCAGTTTTGTGTCCAGTTATTCCTTTTTTTTTTTCAAGTAGCATTTATTAATTTCAAAAAGACAATTTAAAAACTACTTAATCTTTCATTATTACCAAGACCCCCCACTTTTTGTAATCCTTCATTTCCTAAATGTCTAATAATTTTGTCCATGATAAGGATTAGCGTTTTTTTCAAAACTATTCAGGCCCTGTTGCATATTTCTTTATATGTCACGGTTAAGAACCACCCTAAACTGAAGTGCTGGTAGAAAAGATTTTAGGATAGATCCATAAAATGAGTTGAAGAAAATCATGAAAGCAATCATTCCCAAGAGATTTGAAGGGACTCAAACATGATAAGGTAAAGTATTAACTATCAAGGATCTGTCATTCTGTTAAGAATCTCTACTGGCACCTATGTAATTCAAAATAATCATAAATCATCTAAATGAGAGGAAAACAGGGAGCTGACAATGCTTGATGAGGATATTGAGTAGCAAAACTGAAAGTCAACGTAAAGTTACACAAGCATCTTCTGATGCTGTATGAATTGCTGCCAAAAAGGGGTTAGATTATGTGTGGTTTGTGTCATTTTCCATACTTTCAGGTATCCTTCCTTATCCCAAGCTGCATCTCTAGCAGAGTGCTACACCAAATGCCCTGAGCCCTCTTGCATGGATATCTAAGACACTGTAGTGCAATCAAAATAGCATCCATTTCTATCCACAGTGAAATTAAATGTTGATTAATATGAAACAACAGAAACACAGTAATACAAACCTGGTCACACGTATAAAACAGTGGGCAAGGGCTACTTAAAAACAGTTCCACATAGATTTATATTTTTAATTTATAAGAATCTCTGGTTTATATCCTAATTTTGTCTATGGGGTTTTTTTGTGGGCTTTTTTATTTATTGTCACACACATGCTCAGGATGAAAATATTTAGCTGAATTTTATCCTTTCAGGACACTTGACAAGTTAACCCAGATTTTGATGGATGACTTAGATTTGCTTCTAAGATATCAAAGACTAACAGCTGATAAATATGATCTTCAAAACTCAAGCTCATTAAGAAGGGATATTGACAGCGCACATTAATTTATTTTGACTGAAACAATCCTTTAAAGCAAAACTTTGAGTTTCTCTATACCTCCTTTTGCTCTCCAACCTTCACTTGACTAGAAACATAGAGGACAAGATGTAAGAATTGATCAGAAATGTCTCAACATGGTCATCATGGACTTGGACATTAAAGGCACAGAACTGGACACTAAGGTACAAGAAGGTACCTTGAAACCAATCAAACTATCGTAGCAGAAAGAGCCAGGAATACCTACACCACACATTTAATTGTGTGGTGCTGCTTCCCTGCTACCTGCTGCAGAACAGACTGTCAAGGAAGATTGATCACCAAAGGCCAGCTTGACATTGATGAAGAAATCTGGGACTCCACGTGGACTTTGCTCATTGTAATAGCAGAACAAACCTCCTGGCAAAAAGCCACTGCCTCCAGGGAGAGCTCCTAAACCCTCCTCTTTGGACAAGTGTGGAAGCCTGGTTCGAGAAGATGGAGATTGGCAGAGCTCCATAGGACAGAGGTGGAGCAAGGTGTGTTGCCTGGTATCAAAGATGGCTCCTTAGCAACCAAACTGGGGGTAAGCTTGTGGGTAAGCCTTTGGGACAAGCTTTTGGGAAAGTTTTTGGAAGCTTCCCCTACCAAGAATTGCTTGGAATATCAGAGACTGGTGGAATGCTGCCCAGAAGATCAAAAGGCCAGTGAACACTGCCTGGGACCCTGCAGTGGTAGCTATTATCCTCTTTCTCCTCTTTACTCTTTCTCCCTTTTTCATCATTCTTTTATTTCTATCATAGCTTCTTTATGGATAGAACAATAAAATTGCACTCTTCAATTGAAACAGAACCCCCTTGGCATGGTTGCCCTGCTTGTGCGTTTTGCACTTCAAGATCGTGGTAAAAGAACCTACACGAGTCCACCTGCATGCAACAAGACATCTAACTCAATAACTGAATTTACTGAAATTCAGCCTTAGAAACATTTAATGCTCCTTTATTTTCTTTGCCATTAAATCACTTTGTGGTATCATTCCGGTCCCCACAGATCTGACAAACTTAATGGAGCCAGTGTTCAAGATCACATCCATTTTAATTCTACTAATATTAGGACCCTATAGGTGCCACAGACTAAATGGGGGAGGGGGCAGGGAAAGTTGGGGTTTGTTTTAATTAGCTGTTGGACAGCTGACAATTTTGCCACGGTTCTTACAAACACCTAAATATTTTTTTAACTCCCGGATAGTTTTCAAGCAGTAAAATCCAACTCCTGATGCACTTCCAAGCAAGTATATTCACTAGTCACCCTTTCAGTAGCCCTTTGCCTCCCGCCCTCATCACTCCAGGCTTCCTATTTTCTCTACTCCGTTCCCTTTAACTCTGATTCACTGGTTCAAATTCAGTCCTCTTCCACACACTTCCTGTTCCCCAACAGAACATCCTAGAACCAACTTCTTTCTATTTTCTTTTCATCACTTTCTCAGTCCTGACCACTGGCTGTCTGAAGACATCTGTTTTGAATCAGACTTCAAACTATTTCCTTTAGCTGCACTATCTCACTTCCTTTTAGATTCCCCTAAAATTATCCATTATGATCCAGCTTTTCTCCAGCGGGGAAAGTTAAATGGAAAGATTCCAATTACACAGTAGCAGAAAAAGTGTCCATATTTAGTTACAAGAAGTTCTGACAGGTTAAATGAGCTATCTGATTTGCATTTATTTGTCCAAATTATTCTCTTCAGTGTCCCAGCAGAAAAATCTGGTTTAGAAAGGTGTGTTATTACCTGCAAATGTTACTGTATTTTTTCCTTCTATATATTTTAAATGACCTGCATTAGTGATCTCTAAATTTGTTTTGATCCACAGAGTGACTAGATAATTTGAAATAGTTCTGAAAAATAATTCCGAACAACATAATATTTTCAAAGCACCACTGCTTGTCAAAAGAATTGTCAAATCTCTCTTCTCCAGGTGGTATCTGGAACTTCCCAGTAAAAGTATTTAAGATCTGTTACTAACGTGAAAAGTTCTATATTAGATTTGGAGTTTTGTTTTTCAATGTATTTTGGAGGGAGTCTGTATTCTGCAGTACCATATTATCTTATTAATGCTCATGGCTGACCGGATTTTTGGCCTTTACAAATAAAGACTGTATATTGCATTGGCTCTGGAAGCAGTGCCCGCATCCCTCTGCAACTCTGTATACCCATGTGGGCACAGTCACTCCTGGGAGTCCAAAAAGTCATGTAGCAAGATTAAGTTCCAAGGCAATTAACATGAACTTTCCTTTAAAACTTCAAGAGATAATGTAGCCAGCTCCTAAAATCAGCAGGAGTTATGTTTTTGAAAGTCTATTTCTAAAAACTACAAGCAGCAGCTAAAAAATTGGTAATTCTACCAAAACAGGCAATTAAATGTGTCTTGCATGACTTGATCTCTATAAAAATCATGCTGCTTGTTTACTGCAACTTCTATTACCCTCTAGATTTTACTGATTTCACCTCCTGGTATTTATTCAATTATTTTATAAGGTATTGAAATCTAACTCTTGAGCTACTTAGAGTGACACCTAAGTCTTCCCTCACAGCAAATCTGTCAAATAAAGAGATGATCAGTCAGTCTAAGACATTATTTTTGCCAGCGTATATTACTGTGGTTAGAAAGTAAAAAGCCACTGAGCTAGTGTTCAGTAGTGAGCACTACTGTGTCTGTCTCCTAGGTTACTTTTTTAGTATTGTCAAGCACTTGCAATTCTATTTGGGACCATTATTTACTTCAAAATTCATCCTGTGACTAGATAGGGAGCAGAGTCTCTTCCCTTCTTATGACTCCCTATCCAGGATTGAGTTGTGGAGTCTCCTCCACTGGAGACATTTAAAACCCACCTGGATGTGTTCCTGTGTGACTTGTTCTAGGTGATCGTGCTCTGGCAGGGGGATTGGACTAGATCTTTCAAGGTCCCTTCCAATCCCTTGTGATTCTATGATTCTATGAGCCTTCCAAGATATTTTAAATTATCTGGTTTTCTTAACTACTCTGCACTGATTTCACAAAGCAAAGCAATTTAACTCGTGTAGTTCTTGACTCTTGCCTTCCACATAGAAATGGCCCTCTGCAGAATTAGACAAAGGTCTTGAAGCTTTGTACTGGACTGACAGGCATTATATTCCAAGACACTCAATCTCTTGCTCCTTACCTGGTTTGTAGTTGCAGGTGGAACTGCTCCAATTTTAGTACATAACGTATCTCCAAAGAAAACATAGGAGATACATTCAGAAGAACAACCCCACCTTGGCAACCTTCAGTAAACAGGTGTTGCATACGGGTTGTACCTTGAATTTGGGAGGTTCCACCCTGAGAGACTGGGAGTTGCTATGGTAATTTGTGAGAAGCAGCTTGGAATTACAAGCTCTTCCAGCAATACCTGCATCCTAGGTTTGAGGCAATCAGTGCTTGTGTGAAGAGACATCTTTTGGGTGGGGAAGGACTAGTTTTGAGTTTCCTGTTTAATGTTTCATGCTGGGGAGTCTCGTCTTTGCTCAGAGAGGAAACACATCACTGGAGTGAGCTAGGTGTAGTATCCATCTTGCCCTTTGAACGTGGTGAATGGAGGACAGAATGAGAGTGAAACATGGACACCACATTTTGACAAGGAGAAGAACTGCTGGCCATTTTTAACCCTTAAGTGTGGCAGATTGGCCCAGTATGGTAAGAGTGTGACATCAATCTCTGCCTGCTTTTGTCTTGGGGGATTTATGTTGTGTGAATTAAATATGTTTTCTCTTTTTTTACCTAAATTGAACCAGTCTTTTTATTGGCCTGCAATGTTATAAATGGTTTCGAACCATCTTTGGGGTTTGTGTTTCGTTTTGGCACATTAGCACATAAACTAAATTAAGTAGTTAATCTCATCCCAGACCTGATCAACCGATCAACTGGTGACACTTTATTACTTTCTACTACAAACAAGATAAAAAATTCCCTCGGCACCTCTCCAGCTATCAATTCACACTCCTTGCTGTGTCATATTGCTGCAATACTCTCTGATTGGGACTGAATTGCAAATCAGAGTATTTCTTGGTGGAAGCACCAATCCATTTTCCAGTGTCCCTCTCAGCTTCATTCTGAATAAAGTCACTGCATTAGGGGGTTTTTGGTGCCTGTAAGGTGACACTGCACATTGTCATCAACATTTCTGTCACACCTGAGAAAGGTGAAAGATCAATAAAGCACAGTAACACTAAGAGCTTCCTGATCTGGCCTTTAGGTACTGACTCCTACATTGCAGTTCATGAAAATCACTATTCATAAAATACAGGAGAAGTATCATTTTCTAGCATCTGCTGGAAGCAGAGGAATGCTGTGAGAAGGGAGAGAAGAGGATATTTCTGAAATTCCCTGTCTTCTACTATCAATGCCCGCCTGACCTTTACACCTAAAAGAGATGATGATAAATCACCCAAAGCCCTCAACTCTACTTATGTGTCTGAATTGCCCAATTGGGCAGTGAAGATCGTTTTATTCTTTCCCCTGAAAAGATGGATGAAGGATGAGTTGCTTTCAGTATAGCTACATTTTTGCAAATGGAAGTCCAGAACTCAGCACAAAGTTCATTCTGGAAGTCAAATCCATACTCCCACCTCCCAAGAAAGTGGCAAGCAGCAATGAATAAGACTCAGACAGAGGAAGTCTCCACTCTACCTTCAAAAGTTGGCCAGTTATGTATAGAAAATGAAGTTTCAGTTAAAATGATGGGAAACATACATCTGAAAACTTTGGTGTCTGAATACTCAGATTTCTAAGCAGGGAGGAAGGGAGGAATGCAAATGGGAATGGGCTTTATTAATTGCCTGCTTGCTCTTGGAACATCAATTTTGCTCAACAAAACTTAGGCTGCATTTCAGCCACTAAATTGTTTATGTGGATCCAGGGCTTTGTAGCCCAATGATGCGTCCCTATCTGCTAGACTGGTAGTTAGAATGTTCCATGGTAGCTTGTCCTGATGAAAGGGTAGCAGCAAGAATAAGCAGCTATTTGCTATTCAGCAGCCTTTTCAATTTTGTGATAGCTGGGGTTTTCTAGCTCCTGCTCAGAAAACAAGACAAATTTGAAGCTTCTGTAGGTGTGAGAGTATCTTTAGTCAGTGATTAGCAAACAAAACAAAAAAATCTAAGAACAAGAATATAAAAATGCAGCAAGTACCTGAATAAAAATGAATAAAACCTGTAGAACACTCATTAAAAAGAAAAGAAACAAAAACCCAAATGGTATTTACTTTTCTGTACTTTTGAGACACATTATTTTAAAACAAAGGGGTTTACCTTGAATACTGATTGATAACTTCAACATGTAATGATGCATAGATTTCTGAAACATTATGTTTTCTAAAATTACATTATGAAATACATTATTATGGCAATGATTCTGTTTTCCACTCAAAAAGAGAACCCTCATAATAACAAGCAGCCTTTTCACCTGTCTTACCAAAAAATTTTTTAAAAATTTAAAAAAAACTAAAATGGAATCTCAAGTCCTCAGTAATACAGTAAAATATGTGGGTTTCAGTAGGCTTTTCTTTCACCCTTAGTTTCAAGATGAATGTTTCTAACGCCGACCCTCAATAATCAAATGTGGAATTGGACACATATCACACTCTTATGTGATACTGCACCCATTATTAGATTCCAAAGACAAATAGCAAGGCAGCAGCTATATTTATATCTAGCTCAGAGTAAACTAAGGGATAGGCAGAACAATCTTTCTTAGGATGTGTTGAGGGCAAGCCATAACTTAAAAGTTCTTCTAGAAGAGTTCCTAGATCATTTATCCTAATACCATTCCACCTCAGCTCAGCCATGACGTTGTGCATTTGATGTAAAGTCACCAGTAATAGGCACCAAAAATTAGTTGATAAATCTGGTAAGCATCTATGAGCCATAATGCAAAACAACTCACTCTCCCACAAAGCTGTAGCAATTCCAAACTGAAACAAAGTAAAAATAAACATAATGTCAAATCTGTGTGTCTAAAACAAGGTTTAGAGGTGGTGAAATAATCAGAAGTCTGTCAAGCTTCATAAACAGACCATTTAAAAAGCTCCATTTCCTGGGAGTTTACTCCTTAACAGCAGTTAAGTGCGTGTGACTCTAATAAGTGATATCCTAAACTACTCTTGTGAACACTATGAATCCACAGACCTAAGCAAAATTTTTTCCTTTTCAGATGTTACACACTGATCAGACCCTTCTACTTTTATTTCAAAATCAATTTTGTCATTTATATTACTGTAACAAAAGAAGGTCTTATACAAGGACCTACTGATAATTGGAAAAGAAATGCTGTGAGCAGCTTCACAAGAAGAGGTCCACAACTTCGTATCAGTCACAATGTAACAATCATGTAGGAAAAGCAACAGAAAATGAATGAGGAAAATGGAAATATCTCTCAAAAACATCTTTTTTTAAAAGGTTGATGAGTTTCCATAGACCTGATGTTGCAAAATGTTAGTGCTAATATGAAATTCATGAAAGATGGTTGCTTAAATCAACCTTTAAATCTCTAAAGGGGGCATATATCTAAAGGGAAAATTCATAGTTGATCAGATGATATTCCAGTAAAATAAGCCTATATGCTACACTAGAAAACTGATAAGCATGTACCTGATAAGGAAAAAAATTCTTTACTACAGTTCAAATCGATACAGCAAATACCAAGATTTTATTATCAAACAGGTTCTTTATTAAAAAAAAAAAAGTTTTTAGATGTCCAGGAGAAGTTTCAAACTTTTGATGTTTAATCACTTTTACTAGCAAAAGACAGAATGAGCAAACAAATTCTCATCTGTTATAATGGTGTAAATCTAGTTTTACTTCACTGTATCTAATTCTTAATTTAATGAATTCTGGTCTATTCAAAGCAACTGCCTGTTCATAACCTCAAATTTAAGAAGCTTCTAAACTCCTGATTGCAGGAAGTGGGAGAGGTATTCTGAGGGTAATATTATTCTGTACTTGACATCTTACCACCCTTGTCTCTAAGCATCAGCCACTGACTTCTATCAGTGCAGAGCTCCCAAGGTCCTGTGGCACTTGTGTTTCACACATTTGAAGGTCAATGAACAACGAGAGAGTCAGTCTGCTAATCCCAGTTACATACTTTGACTTGTTAACAGGCAAGCCTGGACTGAGCTTGGAACAACAAGGCTCCATCAGAGATGCAACAGATCAGAACGTGTGGTTTTGCTTTACACTAAAGGGGAAAATGCAGGTGCACTACAAATGACAGGCTACCAATTATAAGGTGAGTGACACACGTGGTTTTTTTACTGAGGTTAATCTTTAAACAGTGGCTTTTTGTGTTTCATGCTTGCTCTTGTCATGGAATCATAGAATCATTTACGTTAGAAAAGACCTCCAAGATCATCAGGTCCAACCATCAACCTAACTCTACTGAACCCACCACTAAACCCTGTCCCTAAACTACATAGCTACACAACTTTCAAACACATCCAGAGATGATGATTCAACGATTCAACCCCCTGTTCCAATGCCTGAGGACCCTTTTAATGAAGTTTTTCCTAATGTCTAATCTAAACCTCCCCTGGTGCAGCTTGAGGCCATTTTCACTTGTCATATTAATGCAGTAGCAGAGACCAACATAAGCCCACAGATGATGTTAGAAGTGTGTGACAGTGATTCATTTCCAAATCCTTAAGAAAGATTTTACATGATGGTGTTTCATGTAACAACAGGATCAGTCTCTCAAGGTTAATCCTATGTCCTTCAATCCAGTACTAGTTTTCTGGGACTGACACGACATTTAAATATTTTGAGGTGGCTACGTAGTCTCTTCACTTACCACACTGGGGTTTTTTCTGAGTACCTATTCCATAATGAAAAACTGTTTTAAAATAGTAGATGTTTATCCATATAGGAATATTCCTCCAAAGTAAAGACACAGTGAAGAAGAAGAAGTGTTCCATGGGTGAAAAGAGAGCACCAAAATAAGGAATAACCTCTCTTACCTCTCCTTCCACACTCAAAATAATATAAGACCCAGGCTTCTCTCAGGAAATCCCAGGCTAGTGACAGCAAAGACAGTACCACAGCAGTGAGACTGAGAAGTAAGTAGCACAACAGAAAAAGATCAGAGCTGAAAACCAACAGGGCCAGAGAGTTATTTATGCTGCAGTGATTAGTGTAACAGGGTAAGCTTGGGAGCTGGTGCCAGAGGCACAAAGAAGGTGGAACTGAAGTGTCTGTATAAAAATACATATCCATAGTATTTATTTGTGGGAGGAAAAACTTCAGCTTTTCTGTGGTTTTGGTTTTCCTTTAATTATACAGCACCCTATTTTAGATGTTTCCACCATATATTATAAACAATTCAGAGGAATAAGAATGAGTAGCCTCTAAATGTAGCTGTCCCTGAAACTCAGCTCTTAGCAAAGACAGTGATGGCAGAGCAGACTGTGGATCTGATAGCTCCTACAAATACACACTGGTTGTCCCATTGCTCTATAGCTAGAGCACAGACCAAGTGATGGCCCAGCCTGTTTAAAGAATAATTTAAATAAACTGAGTTTATTACATTATCTATGATAGCAAATATTTGTAAAAATGTCTCTCTCCCTTCTGCCACAAAATAATGTCCTGTTCTGTCATCCTCTACTTTGCTACAAAGCCCCAAGGTTGTTACAACAGCTGACCAGTTGCATTGCACAGTATGCCACAGATGTGGCGTAACACTTGGACTAGTTAGCTCTAATACGGATCAATTTCTTTGAGTGCAGCACTCATTCCAGAACTATGTTTCTACACAATGTTTCTCCATCTCTCTGCTTCTCCCCTTTGTCTGTAAAATGGGAATAATAGCTTTTCCCAGCTTCTTCGCAAGGGTCTTGTGGTAACAAATTAACATCTGGAGATGTTCAGACACTAAGAAAACACAGTAAAGTATCCAAAGCAAGAGCAAAGAGATGGGCAAACTACAGATGAGACAAATAGGCACTGTTAGAATGATGGACAGCACATGTCTAAATCCATAAAAAATGCTAAACACTTAAATATTTATAGTTGTGATTTCACAATAGGTGGTGATACTTGATGCTGAAAAGGCACCAGAAAAATTCACACAGAGATACTGGCCATTAGAGATGTTCACCCAGGCTTCATCCTGTCTGCAAGCCATCAACAACAGGATACTGGCAACAAACAGAATACTGGCATGAATACTTAAATCCAATAATGGATGATAGAACTCAGGTCTGCTTGTATGGACAAGTCAAGCTCTATTATTTGAATCCCTGAAAACACAGGATGCTTAGAACTATAATTCATAAACTTCCTGTGACATATAACTGGTTATTATTGACATGGTTTACAGGCACTTTGCACTTACATTTCCTGCTTCCTTAGAGCATCCAAAACAAGCAAACAAAGCAAACAAATTCTAATTTACATAACGGTTCCAAATGATAAAAAATGTTCCAAACAGCAGAGTATCCCACAGGGAAGATTAATTTCTGTCAAGCTTTAGAGAAGCTTCTCGCATCAATTTCTTCAGCAACACCTACAGAACACCTCTGTGACACACAGGCTGCTCCAGACCCAGGGCAGTGTTTCCACATTCACTTTTAGTGACACTGGAGTGATACTACCAAAGGTCAAAGGCAGGTTCCCAAGAACTTTGCAGCAGACATTCAGAGCTTTTCAAGAAGAAATCTTTTGATAACATATTTGCTGTGATGGTTATTCACAGCCATTTATGTGATAAAAAGAGACATTGAGTTTTCTGTGGCACTCTAAGTGTAAATGACATTATACAATATGTATGTGCTGAATGAAAAACAGGACTTGCCATCTAAAAGTACAGATTAAAATGCCACTAAAACGTATGGTCTGTTATGGTTAAATGGATTTTTTTTCCCAAGGTATTAAGGAAAAAAGTGGTTGGTATAATACAAGGTTATGTGAGATGCTGTAACGTCTCTATGGCTTGGGCTGCACCCAGATCTGATCCTGTACTCTTTTGCATTTTTGCCTGGAAGTCAGTGGCTGCTCTATCTATAGCCCTATCAGCTGTGTATGCAGGGATGTCTGTGATAAACTGCTTCTTTGGGGCAGCCTAGAATGACCTGAGGTAACTAACCACTTTGTCACAGACTTGTGCAACACTGAGAAAATCCCCTGGCATAGGATACATCCTCAGTTGAGACAACTGCATCAGAGATGCTTGTCTAGGTCTCTGTTACCATTAATCACCCTCCAATTCACACTTTAAAGAGCAGTCTGAAGGTTACCCACACCTCAGGAATGTTTACAGGTCTCCAACGACAAAAACGTGAACAGATTAATTTCACTTTCAGCATCTCCATCAAATACTGCCAAACAAGGCACAGTTCCTATCTTCTGTCTTCCACAACTGCCTAAGCCACAAGTTTCTGCTACAGGTTTTTACTGTTAGGAACAACAGGGTTCCCTGTTAACCAGCAGTGTCCAGAGAGCATCGTGGCATGAGTCATAATTCCATTCTTCCACTGAAGTCCTGCTGGTTGCATACACTTTTTAATGTATATGACAAATATGTTTGATTTCCTAAAAAACCTAAACCACTGTCTCCTCTTATGCTGCAGCACATCTAAAAACAAAATAAAGAAACAGTTTTTGAAATACTTGCAGTCATATTAATCACATTTGCAGGTTACTTCACAGTGTAAATGAAGAGTGGAGCTGACTTTGTTTTGTGCAGATCACCATCAACTCAGAATGTTGAAATTGCTCGTGTTTGACTTCAGCATGGAATTTATGTGTCAGAAAAGAGTGGCTTTTGGGTAGTAATATCCCCAGGATATAACTCTGTATTGGGTTTAGCTGGGATGGAGCTGATCCTCCCCATGACACCTCACAGCGATGTGTCTGTGGTGGTAGCTAGAGGGGTGTTGGTAACACACCGATGTTTTGGCTGCTGCTAAGCAGTGTCTGCACAGCACCAAGGCTATAGGGTTTTTTCTCCTTTCCTAACACTCTTGTCAACTGAGGAGGGCTGAGGGATGTGCTGAGGGAGTGATAGAGTGGCTGTGGTGTGCACCCAACCCCCAGCCAGGGCCAAAACACCACAAGCCCTCACACTACCTATATGTTACCAGAAAGACTACACTCCAAACACTCCTTTTCCTCTGGGAATAATAAATAATAAATAAATGTGCACACAATTTTACATTGATTTTCAACTTCAATGACACTGTTCAAAATGCTGATCAGCTGAATCAGAACTTAAAACAGAATTTTAAAATAGCATCCAAAAGGGTATTAAGTTTCACTTTTTTTGTTGTTGTGCTAACAAGCAGCATGAGTTGAAATGATTTTATGTAGCTAAATCTGTATCTGTTATTGTATAAAAGGTTACCTCTAATTAACTGCTGTCATGAAGTTCAACACCAAGTTTCAGCTAAAAGAAAATTTCAATAACCAAGTTAGAAATACTTTGTTCTAAGCTACACACTGGCATACTTCCCTGACTCGGACTGCTCCAGAAACATCCTAGTGCTTTCCATAAAACAAATAAAGCAATAAAGGCAGCAAATACCCTATACATAATGTTGTGTGCTTAATGAGATTGTAAATAACTCATGCGAGATGTTTCCTGATGTTGATCCCAAGCAGTTATGTGGGTCAATCTGCAGTGATGGTTTCGTACAGCTTAACGTTTATCTCATGTTTTTATCTTTAAACGAACTATGGTCTTGCCCTAAAGATTCCTGAGCTTGATTTGCATTTGTGAAGCCCCTGTGTCATTGTGATCACATAAACAGAAATGTGAGGACGGACCACTATGTCATACATTAAGTACACAGATTTCTTTGCCAAAAGATTATTAGCATTTAAAAAAAAATCTTTGTTCCCATATCTTCAATGAAATAGAGGAGTCAATGGCTAATTTTTCCCTATTTCTCTTTACATGTGTTTCTGAAGCCTTCTGTTAATGCATACTCTGCTAGCTTTTGCCTCTATCTACTCAAGCATGAAGGATTTCTGCCCTGCTGTGCTGTGGTCTCCCACTAATCCAGCACTACCTTAGTTTGGCTGGAACTTTCCCCACTGAATCTGTAAATCAGATGACAGAAGAGATGTTGCAGCTCCTCAGCACCTCGAGTTACAGCCCGCAATAGGAATGGTGTGGTTTTTCTGAGGGAAGGCTGGGGAGGGGTGGTACAAATGAGAAGGAAGCACCACAGAGCTACCCAAGAGAAAGAGGGATTTAAGAGACTCTTTTAAAATCATAGAATCATAGAATCATTAGGAATTGGAAGGGACCTCGAAAGATCATCTAGTCCAATCACCCCGCCACAGCAGGATCACCTACATCAAGCCACACAGGAACACATCCAGATGGGTCTTAAACTTCTCCAGAGGAGACTCAACAACCCTCCCAAGGGCAGACTGTTCCAGTGCTCCATCACTCTTACTGTGAAGAAGTTCCTTCTCATATTTATATGGAACCTTCTATGTTCCAGCTTACAACCATTGCCCCTCGTCACTAGATGCCATTGAGAAGAGCCTGACTCCATCCTCCTGACACCCACCCCTCAAATATTTGTCAACATTAATGAGGTCACCCCTCAGTCTCCTCTTCTCCAAGCTAAAGACACCCAGCTGCCTCAGGCTCTCCTCATAAGGGAGGTGCTCCACCTCCCTCACCATCCTTGTTGCCCTACGCTGGACTCTCTCCAGCAGCTCCGTGTCTTTCTTGAACTGAGGAGCCCACAACTAGACACAATACTCCAGATGTGGTCTCACCAGGGCAGAGTAGAGGGGGAGAAGAACCTCTCTCCATCGGTTAACCACCCCCCTTCTGATCCACCCCAGGATGCTGTTGGCCCTCTTGGCCACAAGAGCACACTGCTGGCTCATGGTCATCCTGCTGGCCACCAGGACCCCCAGGTCCCTTTCTCCTACACTGCTCTCCAACAGGTCAGTCCCCAGCCTATACTGGTACCTGGGGTTGTTCTTGCCCAGATGCAAGACTCTACACTTACCCTTGTTATACTTCATTACATTTCTCTCTGCCCAACTCTCCAGCCTGTCCAGGTCTTGCTGAATGGCACCACAGTCTGCAGGGGTGTCAGTGAAACCACCCAGCTTTGTTTCACCAGCAAACTTGCTGACAGTGCACCCTAATCTCTCATCCAAGTCATCAGTGAATAGACTGAACAGGATTGGTCCCAGCACTGACCCCTGGGGCACTCCATTAGATACAGGCCTCCAGCCAGACTCTGTGCCACTGACCACTACTCTCTGGCTTCTATCCTGCAGTCAGTTCAGCATCCACCTCACTACCCAATCATCCAGACCACATTGCCTCAGTTTGGCTGCAAGGAATCTGTGAGAGACTATGTCAAATGCTCTGCTGAAGTGAAGATAGACCACATCCACCGCTCTGCCATCATCTATCCACCTGGTTATGCCCTCATAAAAGGCTATCAGCTTGGTCAAGCACGACTTTCCCTTGGTGAAGCCATGCTGACTGTCCCTGTGGCAGCTCCATACCTGGCAACTGATGACAGCGTCAGCAGTGCTGGGTACACACAGCATTTTTAAATGGTAAAGAGATGGACCATAAACTGCCTTGAGCACTGAGCAATAAGGGCTCCAGGAGACCTTGGAATGTAGACGATCTGCCAGAATACAGTGACCCAGCAGAAACGTGTGTGGCATTACTTTAATACATCCTTTAAAAATAAACTGAGTTTTAGCACTCCAAATTTTCCATTACCATGAGAGTGGAGGTGAAAGATAGAAGTACAAAGCATTGCATTAATAACTCAGGTTTTAAATATTTCACGTGAACCACAAAAACATTCCCCACCACCCAGATTGTCTGCAGAATTTATTAGTCAACAGAGTTTTAATAGAAAAAGACTTAAAGCTTAGAGAGAGAGAGAGACCCTGCAAAAGGTACTTTCTGGAGTGCAGAGCTATTAATTTATTTTATAGAGCACATCTACACGGGAGAGGAAGGGACATCATTACAAGACACAATGCAAAGTCCCAGGAGAGAGCTGAGTTCTAGCCAAAAAGAGTCATTTACTTGTTTTGTATTTAAAGAGTGGGATTGATTCTTCCTGACTTCATAGCCTTAAAATAAAGCAGAATATGCAAGTTTCAATATGGTTTTGCTTGGCTCCATTGCCATGTCAGAACATTCTTTACACAGAGCACAACCACCAGAACTAACACACAGTTGTCTTCCAAAAGTATAAGTTTCTTTAAAACAACCCCCGTGAAATGAGCCTGAATACAAAAGCCTTGATTAGTATGAACCAAGAATGCGTCAGGGTAACTCCCAGATCAGCCTAAACACAGATTGTGCAGGACTTCAGTGTATTCCTGTCCTTCCAGCATGTCAAGTAAACTGGGAAAAGAGAAAGGCAGGTAACTTTATCCTCCATGCACTGATCTACCGCATGTAAACAGAGCAATAATATCCTGCAGACGTATGCAGGGTTTAAAGAGGACTGACAGCAGCTCTCCTTGTGTTGTGGCTATGGGTAAACCATGGCTTGCAACCACAACTTGCACAGAATGTGGAAAGCTGCAGCCTGTGAACTACTGCAGCATGCACAGCTGCTGCACTTCCCCTGTGAGGATCCTCACTCACAGCTCCTTTTAAGTCACCTTCCCCTTCTTCACATGGAAGGGACACCTGATGCTGAATTTCATTTCTTTAGGGCATACACGACATCATTTCCCACACACCCTCTACCAATCTCCTGTTGCTTCTCAGTGGCAGATGACTCCCCAAAAGTGGATTTTTTTTTTGTGAAAGGGGACAAGTAGCTCTGCTGAGACCTCAGCAAGAAAAAGCAGAGGGATCCTATTAATGCTGTAGGGTGAGATCAGGCAAATGCTTGTGCTGAATGCCAAACTCAAAGAAACCTCTCAACAGAGCCACAAGGAAAGACAACCCCAAATGCTTTAGCAACATGAATGCAGTCTCTGATACTCCATTATCTTTGGATAACAGATCTAGCTAGTGAGCAATCCCAGTGACAGGAAGGTTTAGTACACTAATGAAGAGCACAGTGAACTCCTTTTGGAGTATTTTATAGAGAAGCACTACAAATCCTGCAGAGTACATGACTAAAAGTGCAAATGCAGACAAAGCCGCTCTTAGGTAATTCCCTTGATTAAAACTCTCAGACTTGAATCTCATTTAATTAAGGACGTTGTGAAGGCACAGAATGGCAGCGCTCACTGTTGTCCTCTTCTGCAGACAGTGAGTTGCCAAACAGAATCGAGGATCTTAATTGCAAGAATCATCAGCAAATAAAAAATTAGGGACTGCAGAAGTCAGACTGTTGAATGGCAGCAATGGTGCCACATCTTCTCGTTCTTGCATTAGCTGGGAAAGGCACTCCCAAGAGAGGACCCGGTGCTTTTCATAACAACTGCTGAAAAAAGAGAGAAAAAACTACCCCAGCCTCATGCCATCCTGAGGGGGATAGCCAGCAAAACTGAGGAAAGAGGATCATCTTTCTACCAGCTTGGTTCTCCCTCCTGATTTGACACTGTTCTATATATCACTGTTGAGAGGCACCTGAACACAAGCTACAGTCACCTAATGCAGTTGTCACAACCTGGGTTTTTTTGGTTGGGTTTTTTTTTAGGTTTCTGTTATCGTTCAAGCCTTGCATCACAGGTAATTTGCTTTATATATCACTGGAAATGGTCATTTCTTTCATCAACTTTCTATCAGAATGCTGATATTTCAGATATTCTCTGATAAAAGCAAGGCAGTTAAAATATATTTTATATCAGATGGTGCAAAACATTGACTACCTAGAAGTGCATTTCTGTCTGATTCCACTTTTCCCAACTGTCTGCATTAGTCTCACAAGAAAAGAAATCTTGTGTAAGAATCATGGTAAAATATGCTTAGAAATATCTGGTACAGATAAGGTAGATAGAAAAAACTTTGGCTCTATAGAAAAGGTTTTGATAAAAAAGAATCAGGGGGTACTTGGGAATTACATCCTATTTGTGGGGTAGTGCTGAGCTCCTTCACTTCATTCAATTTTTATAGTCAAGCAAAATATAGATGGAAGCAAAATCCAAGTAGGCAATTCCCTGAAGGAACCATATGTGGTACTCTGCAATCAAATAGAAATTGCAACCAAGTGAATTGTAGGACTGTATACTAATGGTAAGTTGGAGGTCTCGTCATAAACACATAAAATGTTTTGAGTTGGAAAAGACCTTTAAAGCATATCTAGTCCAACCACCCTCTGCTCTGTGCAGAGACATCTCCCACTAAATGAGGTTGCTCAAAGTTCCATCCAGCCTGGCCTTGTGATGAGGCATCCACAACTTCCCTAAGAAACCTATGCCAGTGTCCCACCACTCTCATCAGATCATCAGAGAAAAATTTCTTCTTTATGTCTGGCCTAAATCTGTAGTCTTTCAATTTAAAATTGTTGCCTTATCAAAACAGGCCCTATTGAAAAGTCTGTTATCATCTTTCTTATAAGCCCTCTTTAAGGACTGAAAGAATGCACCAATGTCTTTCTAAAGCCTTCTGTTCTTCAGGCTGAACAACCCTAAATCTCTCAATTTATTCATTGGAGAGGTGCTCCAGCATTCTCACCACTTTTGAAGCTTCCTCTTTACTTGCTTTAACAGGTCCATGTTTTCCTTACACTGGCAGCCGCAGAGCTAAATGCAGTACCATGAGTCCAGTCTTAATAGAGTGGAGTAGAGGAGCAGAATCACCCCAACCTCTTGGCCTTGAGATGCAGCCCAGGATATGGTTGGCTTTTTCACCAGAAAAAGCACATTGATGACTTACACACAACCAGTTTCCCCAAACCCATCTTTTCAGAGGTACTGTTAATCCATTCATCTCGCCATCTTTACTGATACTGGCGATTCTCTTGAGGTATGTGCAGGACCTGGCACTTGGTCCTGGTGAAATTCATGAGGTTCTCACAGGCCAGCTCCTCAAGTCTGGACAGCACCACTTCTCTCCAGCACACTGCCCACATCAACTCATCAGCTTCGACTCATCTGCAAATTTCCAAGGGTGTGGTCAATCCCACTGGCTGTGTTGTTAACATACTATTTATAAGTACTGGCGCCAGAACCAGTTTACACTCTTTTTAAATTACACTTCTTGGATTTATTCTGCTCTTAGAGCACTTCTAGTGCTAACAAAGGAAATAAATTTCTAGCCTCAGTTTACCACTTTTTTGCAACAATATAGAATTTTTCAATTTTTATATGTTTATAGACATTATTTCTGCATGCAGACATGTCTGGTGTACCATGAGACAAATGAAGAATTCTCAAGCTAAACACTTTTATTTTTTATTGCTTAAGTAAGAAATACCACACAAATCACCCCCAGCATACCCTATCGTCCTGCTGCTGCAACGCTCTTAATAGAAACAAAAACCAACAAGTCTAGATCATCACCTGGTAAAAAGCTGTTTAGTTCGACTCTTCAATCAGTACTTTTAACTGGGTCTATTTTAATACAGATCAACATGATATAATTCATTTCAACAGATTATGTGGACAACCAAAACCACAGGGTTTACAATCACTTGCAAGATTAGTGAGAGAGAAAGGGAGAGCAAAAACAAATTTGTTTCTCATTCATCTACTCATAAAAGGTGACAGGTTGATAGCTGTGGACCCATTTCATGCTGTGGTCCAGAGCCAAATAAAATGTCAACCAAATCCTGCCAACATCTCAGCTGTGATAAATCATCATAGCTCTATTAGTCAGCCCTCTAACTTCCAGCATCCAAGGATCTGGCTCTATCTACAATGTGTGTTGAGACAAGATATAAATCAATGAAGTGTCAACAGTGACCAGTTTCTTTTTTCTCCTCAAATATTACTTTGTCTTTGCTAGTTAAAAGCAAACCTCACTGAAGGCTTCTAATTGGCAGTAGGAGGAAAGCATTTACAAAGGTAATTTCCTATAAACCCCGCAAACTAAAGTTCACTCACTGCTCATCACCTCAAAAATTATATTACTTACACTGGGCAAATTTTCACACTTGTTAGTCCATAAAGCACTTGGAACAACCAGTCTTTCTTTTTGCTATGAGAACGTGGTAAATAAAAGATGTGTCTCCCCTTCCTTGTATCACCACTTGGGTCTGGGGACAGCCTGGTGTTTTAAATGTCAACTGTTACTGGCAGACCTTGTCAGAGGTTATGAACGAATTCCCACAAACCGTGTTTGTGATCAGACGAAACTAGCAGACTCCCTCCCAGTCATCATGCTCAGTTGGAGCAATCAACAGTAACTCCACACTCCAGCCACACACCACCGACCACCACACCACATTTGTCACTGGTCCATATGGAATAAATTACATTCCTGAAGAGCCTGAACTTCTGAAGAAGCCATTCTAAGCTACTACCCAACATTTCAACAGCTCAGGCTTCTTGAGGAGTTTAGTCTGGCCTTGGGTCTCATCTCTGTTCTTCTCTTTCCAACTTACCATTCAGTCTCTCAAAATCTTTGTATTAAAAGGCTCAAACTTACGGTAGAGTGCTGAATGGGTATCCAGGCAGGTGTTTCGACTGAGCATTTGTTGGGTGGGCATCTGCCATGGCTCTGCTGCAAATAAGTGAAAATGGCATTATGCTATGCACAACACAGTACATGCTGCAACTGCTAGGTGCAACAGGCTCCACGTGCATGCAGCACCTAGGAGTTTGCCAGTATGCATTACATTCTTCACTGTCAAGGAGGGAAGATAAACTGCATTTTGCACAACTGAAAAGATCTCAACAATTATCCATTAATTTTGCTGTGAAGTTACTCTGAACCCCAAGCACTTGCCTTCAGGCTTTTCTCCACACTGGAGCATTCAAAGAACAGAAGTGGAGCTTTACGCATTGGGTAGCAACTGGTATTTTTTCCCATTGTTTCACAACAGGCTGCACGTTCCCCGTACATCTCTTTGAACTGGTGATGCCTGCAGCCTGAGCTACCCTAGGGCTGTATTCCATGAGGGTGAAGTCTGTCCCAAATTTTTAGGGTGCTGAGCAGAATGCTCTGCTTGCTCCCAAGATTGGCCCTTTGAGGATGTTCAGCCAGTGCCTGAGGCTCCTGCCATTCCCTGAAACTCTGCAGAATCAAAAGAGTGAGAGGTTACTGTAAAGTGTAATGTTCCACGCAGCAGTGTAACCATCAGGCCTTTGGCTTGATCCTCCCGTAATTTCCCTTGCGCTGGTGATCATTTGATTACATCTTAGCAAGGGTTTGGAGCCAGTCAGAGTGAATTGCACAGCAGATTGGGTCACAGTCCCAGAAGAAATGTCCAGAATAAATTCTGGTATCTGCCACCTTTACTCTCAGCATTTCACATAAGAATCAAACTATGATTGCTGAAGCTTCCAGAATTGGAGGACTCTTGTAATCATGTGTGTTCCTGAAGCTGGAAGTAATGTGAGAGCAAAAAGCTGCCTTCCTTTTATTTTTGTTGAAGCCAGATGCATCCCAAGCAACTACACTACACCTTTCTTTTTCTCATGCTGAGAGCAAAGGAGAGCAATTGCTGCAAACCCTGATTGGTCTTTCCACGATCCTCAAGTTCAGGCCTGACTGAAGGACACCAGGGAAGCACTATCAGAGGTTTATTCTTTATCTCCAAAAAGTTGTAAAGCATTGCAGTGCTGCATACTTCCACCAGTAAATTCCTCCAATCTTAGCAACTGGTTATCTTTCATATTTTCACTTTATGGTGTAATCCAAAAAACACCTAGCGAGCAAGAAGTGTTTTACTTTCAGATGAAAGTTCAGGAAGTCTTGTTTAAAAGGATTTTTAAAAGTCACTGCTATCACGGCAGCAATACCTTGTGGGTGTGTGTCTTATCTCCTGTTAGGGAGGGTTGAATGCAACAGCAAACCATGTAATCCCATCAAAATAACAAAACTGTAAAAGACTGTTGATCAAAGGACTACATTAAATGATGGTAATTATTCTTTTCCTTTCTTTAACAATTATATGTCTTCAGTCTTTAAGTGAGGGCAAGACAAAGACAAGAAAATTAATAACTTGTCTTGGACAAGAAACATGTTTCTGATCTTACAAACTCAAGTAACCCTGTTTGTCAGGAGACTCTCAAAAAGACTCCTCACACTCTTAAAGAAGATACATCTGCAAAATAAAAGCTCCAGATCTAGTAGCATATTCAAAGACCAGAAACACAGGGGTAACTAGGAACTTATCATAGGCAGCAGTTCTCCAGGGTTCCCAATCTTTTGGCAGAAGATCTTGGCTGTCCAGCCTCTGAGCTGTAGGGCAACCTTTAGTTTGCCCTGTTACCGCTGGATACTTGAATTACTGTGCTGATAGCACAACGCTGCACTGACATTGTCTGAGAAATGCATTTAGGTCAATGGCTTTTCTCCTACAGGTTTCAGGGGATGTGGGATCAGATATTTTTCTAAAAGAACAGCTGATTTCTTATAAGAATGATCACTCGTTTTTGTATTGCTCTGTAAAAAGCTATGTTCTTTATGCTTTGCATATCTTACACCCTCACCTAGTGAAATAAGGTTGTATACCAGCGGCTGGTAAGGCTTTTCTTCGTAAAAATGGTCAATTAGAACCATTTTTTTTTAATGCTGCCAAAAACTCCAATAGGTCACACGTGGAGACATCAACCATAAAAAAACTACCTGAAAGGTCAACATTACATAAAGCATTCTGCAAGCTTAGGGAACACAAGCAGGCATAGGGATAAATATGTTGGGAATTCTCTGCATGTGGTAGAAGGAATTAGTGCCATTTGATTTTTACTACCAGCACTTTCTGCAGCTAAGGAATTTGGTGAGTGAAAGGACTAGAGACCCTGGTCCATCACTACACTGAAAACTTAAAAAGCTGACCAAAAAAATCCATCATTTGAATCATCTTTCTTCAGCTACCCTTCAGGGAAGGAGAATATTACCTGTAGTTTGCTTTTTGGATTCACTAATATTTGTAAGCAAAAGGACTATGGCTTGCCTTTCTGCTTGGGAGAATATGTTCCAATAAAAGACTTCTCCATCTGAAATGAAAGGTGTTTCTCCATAGCTTATGAATGAGTGATTTCCACTGTCCCTTTTTTTTACTCTCTTTCTTTGAGGATGCTCAGCCTCCTGCACTAAGCTACGCCCTTGAGACTGCTCCAGTGTAGTGACAGACAGAGTTATTCAGGCGTAGGCCTTTTCACAGCTTTATGCAATCAGAGTCTTCAAAATATGCAACAAGATCTTTAGCTTGTGTAATTTTTGTGTAAAAAGACCTTGGGATGCAGAAGAATAATTCCCTTCTCATTGCTGCATTCAACATCAGTCACTGTTTCTTTTCCTCACTGATGCTTTAAATCCTTGGTAAAATGCACAGCAATAATACAGTCAGGAAGCAGTGAAGTGATGACTGAAGTCAGGTAGAGATGATAACCTCCTAGTTAGTTAAAGACAGTGCATCCTTTTGTCAGTCAGGTGTTGAAATAACTGCTTTCTATTAGCAGTGGTCAGAAACCTCAGTATAACATATCCTGCAGAGACTAATATAACTGCAATATTGCAGTGGAAAACACTGCAGTGAATTGGAAGACACGAGCTTTGTGGCACCACACAGGAGAGTTTTCAGGTGACAGCCATGCAGGTACACATCAGCAAGCTCTGAGTAAGTTTTCAAGGAAGAATTCCTCCTCTGTGTTGCGACATCAGCCACAGTGAATACTAAGGGTGTTTAGAGGACTAAGCATACGTAAATATAGCTTATTGCCACTTTCTCATAGGCAATGAGAGACTGATTGAATATATATCTATATACATATATATACACATATAAAATCAATACAAAATGTGGATAGCCAAATATTGCCTAATGTAGCTGTGGCTGGAGACATGTTTGGAGGCAGATTTTTCTCTGCAAGAAGATGTAACAAAGCCAGAGAGAATACTTAGCAATATTTTATCTGCTAAAGGTTCAGGAATCACTGAACTGCAGCACTTTACAAGATCTGACTTCTTATTCTCTCTGAGAAGATATTGGTGAGCAAAGTCAAAAGCAGTCATCGATGAGATTCCATTTTTATTCACGAGAATGGCCAAGAATATGTCTTGCAAATTTTATACAAGTCCTTGAGTGAGGTCTCCAGTAGCAAGAGTTGGCTGAAGTCAAACTCCATGGAACACACTTAGGTACTCCTACTCATCCTTGTAAATTGTCTTCTTTGGTGCAGATGACTCTCTGGAGAAATGAAAACTGTGCATCTCAGCCAGAGGTCTTAGTCTGAGTGAAACATAGTCATAAACTAGTCCACACCCCTGACTTAATGTTTCTCTCATAAATAACATTCCCCTAACTGCACACATCTCTCATTTTTCATAAGTCTTGTTTCAGGTGAAGGTTGACATAAGGAAACGTGTATGGTCATAGCAAACAGATTAAAACACAAATGCTGAGGATGCATGCCAGGAGACACATATTTCTGCTTTTAGTAGGCTACTGGGCATTGCAAAGAATCTGTTCGGTCAGCTCAAGCTATGAGAAATGCATAAAAATGCAGTTCACCTTGGCACTAGGAAATTGTCTTCTCACCTCCACGCAGGCACTCCAAATATTAGATAAGGGACCTGCTAAGGATGTACAGCTCTGCTGTCATTAAGCAACATTATCACTAATTTGGGCAGGATCAGGCTCTCCTGCTTTCTTTTTCCTGGTCAGTATCTTCCACCCTTCCTTTCTTCTGCAGTTCTCCACTGCTGTGCAGTAGTATTAAGCCCTAACTGTATTTGCCTGAGCAGCTAATTGAACATCTTCTTTTCTCAGTTTATTGAGCTATTCATAGATTTATCTAACAAATCACCTTTATCCTTTCATAGTTAAAGCCAATCTCAGTAAGACATCTAAGATCAGCAAATTATAATGTAATGAAATCTATTGAAAATTTCAGTTGCACTAAACAAGGTCAATGCTCAGAAGAAACGAAATGTCACTCAGAAATGGAGATCAAAGTAATTCCCTTCTATTCCTGCTGCTGCCATAGAGACCAGGGTGGGGGGAAGAGGGGGAAGAGGAGATTTAACAGACTTAATTCTTCCTGAAATTTATAATTAACTACAAGGGAAAAGGCACAATTACCATATTTCTAAAGAATAAAGGAGAAAAAAGTTGAGCTTTTGACAAGATATAATTACAAGACATTACATATGCAATGCACATTAGTGTGTTCTGTGTAATTTTCTTGAGACTCCCCCCAAAAAATGTTGTTGTTGTTTTTTTCTAGAGAAGACAACATCTCATCAGTTTACATTCAGAATGTTTGAAATCCAAAAGCTAGAGCCTTACAATAATTGTTCCAAAATTTAACGCTGGTAAATAAAAACTTGAAACAAATACTCAGATACACTCCCCATCTGTCAGATATCTCTGTGCATGTTCTCCAGCTCAGATCAATGGTAATCAATGAAAAGGGTCTTCTCACTCTAAGATTGTGCAGTTTAGCCAGCAGCCAACCCATAGTCATCAAAGGTGCCCTCAAGTACAATTTCAGAATAGAGTTTACTAAATGACACATAAATCGCACGGATCCAGCATTATCACACTTCCAGTGTCTGCCAGGAAAACACCACGGTTCGAAGTGCTCATCAGCACCTAATAATGACTGTGGAGAAAGATTTTGATTTTAGCTAACTGTGTCTCTCCAGAGGGAAAATCATGTTTCCTTTGTTTCAGGATTGTCACAGCCAGGAAATTCAGTACAAAAAAGCCTGCAGTCTTGCAAAGTAAAAACAGCAAATGCTGCTCCGATCTATTAATACTATGTGGGCACACAGAAAAGAGGTTATTTTTTTGTTTCATATGCAGCTAAATTTAAATCAGATCTTCATGAGCTGTAGCTTTCTACAGCTCTGCTGGTTTTGGTAAGATGATACTAGTCTACAACACCTGAGGCAGTGGTTTATACCAAACTTTCTAATTTCCTGATTTTTTCAGTTTAATGAGATGTATCTGGGGGTGGTGGAAGTGGTCAAGTTTCTTCAGGGAGCCCTATTACAAAAGCACTTCACCATAATAAATATTCAAAGTATTAGCTACTTGCACTGGCATCAGGCTGCCGTAATCGATAATCCAATTCCACCTCATAGTGGATTCACCTCTGCAAAGAGAGATCAACAGCTGGCATCTAATGTGTGTGGACCTACTCTCCCTCTGCAGCAGATTATCTGATTGGATTTGCTGTTCTGCCCTTCTCAGAGCCACTTGAAACTGGTCCTGCTGCTGCTCTAAATTAGAGATCCTCTGAAAGCGAGATGACTCCAGTGATGTCACCTCCACACTCTTTCATCCTTCAGACAAGTTCTAAAAAGCCCTTTAAACCAAATGGGTTGGTGCTGGGAGTCAGCTCTGCTGACTAAATTATTAATAAATTGGGTTTCACCCTTACTTGGGGTATCCACAGTATCCTACTGGGACACGAGAACTGCCTCTACCCTTCCCAAGAATGGTGCACTATCAACAGGAATTTATAATTACATACTTAATGTGTAGACTGGTAGTTTCAGTCAGCCACCCAAGCCACAGCAACTCCTCACTCAGATTCACAGTGATGCAGTTGAGGAAAAGCTCTGAATTTTGCCTTGTCTTCAATGTTGGGACAATGGGGAAATGAAAGTTAATGCTGATTAAAAGTAAAGTTGTCAATTTTATAGTTATTCTCTGCTTCTCTAGTGGGAGAAACCTACAGAGAAGTTGTACCATACCCAGGACGTCTGCCAGCTGTTGGTCACATACTTGACCATAGTGACTTATTTTCTACAACCATTGCACATACTGCGACTTGTGCTAACACACACACACATCTGTCAGAGTTTTGCCTTAATTACACCCATTAGTGTCCCCTGTTCCAAATATATTGATGTGTGAGCAGAAGAAAGCAGAGTAGACAGGTGTTGCTGGCTCCTGGCAGCCTCGTCAGTCTGAACTGTACACATTTAGCTTGGATATGAGTTAGCCACACAAACAAACCTATCACCCTGCCTCCCAGCACCACTACAATACAGGGTTTTTCCCTCCCATCTTTATTTCATTCTTTTAAGCAGTTGAACTAAACCTTCAGAGAAGGTGTTGGGTGTGCAGACATTAATAGAGAGAGATGGTTGATAAATCAGACTAGACTAATGCAGAGGTTTCAAATATAAACTACTTTCTCATTAGTGGAATAACGAGTCTTTCATTAGCTCAAAACAAAACCTAAACAAAAAACAACCACCAAAGGCAAACTCACATGATGATTTTTTCCATTCACATGAATAATGACATCTTTGTTTAATTGTCTGGTCTCACAGAGCCAAGTGATCCCTGAATTAAATATGGAACCTGTGTACTGAGTGACCTTACTTAAACTAGATGATCTTTCGAGGTCTCTTCCAATCTCTGGTTCTATGACCTACTGCACAGTTAATCAGAAACTGGCTACAAGAATCTCTAAGAAGGAGTAATTGTTGCAGGATTTCCAACATGAGTTAACTGAAATGTATTTCTGTAGCTATAAAAACCAACACAATCAAGCTGGACATTCTTCCTGGATCTGAAGGTGACCTATTCTTTGGATGCAGCTCTGGGTCACAGGTACCCTACTGCCACCAGTGCTTAGTACTGTGGTCTTGGGAGTCAAGCGACATGCAGCAAGTGGATTAGGTTTTGTGAATGAATTCCAATTGTTGTATTTGGTGTCTAGTCTTTGCATACATTTTTGCAAGCCTTTCTGAAAACACAGACCTTCTCAGATAATAAAACATGGGATTTTGAGAAAACCTCAGTACGCAGGTCCCAAACAAAGCAAGAGGTGACACCAATGGCAGCCAACATTGACAGTTCCTAGGGCCACAACAAATGTTATGATTAGATTGTCCAATAACTTTAAAAATCTTGATCTTAGGAGAAGGCCTTTAGCCAATCCTGTATGCCGTAGAAGACTGGATTCCCTTCATTGACCTTTCAGGTTTTAAACCAGTGGAGTTCCCACCTCTGAGCTCTGCTTTATAGCAACAAAGGCCAGAAAGCTTTTGGGAAAACTGATTATCCTTTCTAAGCTACCTGACATGAGGAACTGGGGGTTTCAGTGAAGCAAGCCCTGTATAGCGAGTCTTGTTGGGCAACTGGTTTCTTTTTAACCAGTAGCTACTTTTTTATTCATAATTCTGCAAAAGGCAGAAGGATGGTAAGAGAGGTGATAGCTTGGGGAGAAGACGGCATGTTGTCTGTGACTTTTGGGAGTCACAGTGGGAATGTTCTTCCTTTTCAAAAACTCCTGGTGGTCCCACTGGGATGCTTTTATTTACACTTAATTCTTCCTAACGATAAAAGAGTGCCATTAAATTAAGGTGTTTTATGCCACAGCAGGAGAAATAAGCTATGCTGGGAACATGATCAATTACAATGAACTAGACCATGAGTCCTCCTTGACTGATTTAGCATCTCTTAGGTCCTGGGTTCAGAAATGTATGGAAACATGCAGAAAATATAAAAGGAGAAGAAGAGTTTGTGCAAATTAAGATATTAAACCTATCTTAAATGTATCTTACATTTTAGCTGAAAAAATGTCATTTGGATTTAAGACTTGGCAAGTTACATCAGAAATTAATATTATTAGCTGGCATCTTTCACCATATAGAGTTCACAGCAGGATCTTCCGATCTATTAAACATAATCCACAAGGGCATATTCACTCCACCACAACATTTAGGCAATTTTTTTTAGACTGGAAATACCGAAAAATCCAGACTGAATTTAATGACCATGTGCTAAAAATGTCACATTTTTCAGCAGTGTTGGTATTTTTCAGCTTAAACAGCATTCACACTCCTCCCTTCTTATTACTTATAAGATCTGAAGAATGAAACTGATGTTTTTACTCCATCTTGACATTAAGATTCACTTTTCTAAGAATGAGAACCATTCATCTGCACCAAAGTGACCACATCGTTGATCTACACAGTTGGTACTCATTGAAATATTTATTTTAAAAACCAAAATGTTCTGAAATTTATGAAAATTGGCATAAACAGACACCACAAAAACATTGTAGGTTTAAAGGGGGTTACTCAAATGCACAATACAGCAGGCAAGATCAGGTTAGGAATCAATATAATACAATGTCGCTGGTGCAGCTACTTAAATATGGCACTCAGCAACACGAGGAAACCAACTGTAATCTTTCTGGCTCCAAGCCTTTGCAATACCAAAGTGTTCTGAAATGAGATGTTTGCCATTATTCAGCTCAATTACATATGTTAATGTGATGTTCCCACATGCATCCAAATAGCAGGTCACCCAGAACTCACAACCCTCTCTCATTCCAACACCATATTGGCAGCAAAGACTGACTATCTGTAGTTTAATATTTAAGGCTCATATGATTGACTTTCAGATCATTTCAGCCATTTAGCAGAGGATCCAAGAAAAAGAAGAGGTAGGAGGAAAAATATTGTGTGTAGATGGATTTGGGAGCCCCACTCAGAGCAGCAGCAGTAGTGATGACTGAGACTACATTTGTTATCGCCCAGAAGGCCCTGGGAAAATGTTACTGGAAACATTCATCACCAATTCATAAAACAAACACAGCAATTTTTCTTGATAAATAAAAAAGTAACTTAGACATACTGTTCTCCCAGTTTTACCATCTTAAAAGTAGACTCATTCCCCCCATCCCAACTTTAAACAACTTTCAAGGTCAAGGATGATTTCAGTTGCTGGTCCCCACCACATCACCAGTCACTGCGAAGTGGAAGTACCACAGCTTGCTTTTCAATCTGGTGCTTATTTTCTGTTGGAAACCAATACCAGAGAGTAGGAATTGGATGTTTAGCATGATCCTGCACCCAGGCTTTGTTGAGCAGTGCTGTGCCCCTACTGCTGAGCACTTTTCATCAGTATAGTGTCAACCCATGGGTGCCTCCACTCTGCTTTGGGGCAAGTTGAGAATGTAGTCTCAGATCCAGGTCATCTTGTGGGAGTCAGAAGGATCTGGAAAAAAACAGAAGTTGAATGAGGCCACAGAAGGAGGAGTACTCCTTCTGTGGCCTCATTCACCTCTTGTTCTTTCCCCATATGGGTTTCTCCACTGTCAAAATGGGAATGACATCTCGCATCTGTTTCTGCAGCTCCACCAGGCTCCCTGTTCTCTTAGGTGGCCGCTCACCACTCATTTGCTGCAGCCTGTGGGTTCCTAGGGTGTCTGCTCCTGCCCTTCTCCATGTCACAGGTGCAGGTCCCATTTTACATGGTCATGACACAAAAAGGTGACAGCAATGATGACAGGAGTGCTAACCGTTGGTTTGTCTGATCATCTCCTTTAGGTGTTCAGCCTCAGACATTTTGCAAGTTCTAAGGAAATTATTCATTTCATGAAAAATAAACCAGAACACAGAGCGACCGTTTGAACCCCAATGTTTGAACTTCCCGTGGTAACTACTTCTCATAAACATTGTCACCACGTAACAAAGACGCCTGACTTGTAGTAACAGAAAGGGAGTTCCCTGGTTATCATCATGCCATTGAATATTGTTAGTTTGCTAAGTTTGAGAACACCTCAAAGATTCTTAAAGATCTTCGTCTGCCACCATTGTGCATAGAAAATTGTTTACATGACGCATATACAGAAGGAATTCTTTAGAAGGACCTTTTCCAAACAGTAAGGAGAGCTCTAACATCAGCACAGGAGTGCTGAATTGGCACCAAGGCAATTTTATTTTTCAGGCCTAGAGATGAAAAGTAAGCTATGTTTTTCCCCCAAAAAGCCACAATAAGCCACAAGAAAGTTGCATCTCTCCAATCAGAAACATCATGACTACCTAAACTACATCTGATTGGCCTCTTTAAAATCCTGGGACCCATATAATGCTCCCCCACACCTTTTTATTTTTCATTCTTTAGTTTACAGAATAAACTGATCAGCTGAGAAAATATGTGCATTATATCGTGCACTCTGAAAGTGCTCTGGTAGCTAGGGATATTTATAGACACAAGCACAGGCTAAGATAAAATATTAAATCATTTTCCTTTTGCTAGTAAAAAACAAGTGCATTACGTATACTTTAGAAAGTGATAAAGAAACAAACTGCATAATCTACAGAAAAAGAGAACAAAATGCTTATTGCAGCAAAGCTTATTTGTCACTTATCTTGCAGCCTGGCACAGTGCATGCTCGATCTATTTAATTACAAGAACAGAAAAATAGCAGAGAAATATGTACACATAGCAATGTTTGCAGTCCTACCTTGGTCGTGACAATGCACAGACAATCCATTCTGTAAATCTCCACAGGAGTGTATGTAAATCATAAAAACAAACCAGCAAGGGTGAGGAAAGGCTTTTGAACAGCATGAACAGAACCGGAGGCTTGAATCTGCACAGCCTGCTTTTCCAAGTGGGGCCCTCGTAAGAAACTCGAGTCCTCCTCCACAATGCTAAAGGCAGTCATGATGCTCACAGGGATCAGAAAACCCACTAGAAATCATCTCAAGCAAAACTTCCAGGTGGCTTATCAGGCTTGATTGCTGCATTGTTCAATCTCTGATCAAAATATTCTGTTGAATAGTATGCAGCCTTCTAAATGGGAAGACGAGAGCCACAAGCACAAAAGAGCAGAAGCATCACATTTCAGCCCTGTCTCTGGTTTCACAATTCTGATCTGCTGTTTCAGTATACCCATAAGATTTCCTTTGCCAAGTCTCTCTCCTCTCTCTCTCTCTCTCTCTCTCTCTCTCTCTGTCTCTCTCCCTCTCGCTCTCTCCTTCCCTGTCTTTTCCCCCCTCCCCTCCTCTCTCTCACTCTCTCCCTCCTCTTTTCTACTAACTCTGAGCAAGCACAACACACACAACTATCTGGCCCATCGATCAAAGTGCTGTCGCTTCTCTGCCAAAACAACTGCTTGGTGTTGTAAGGGGCTTTACGAAGAGCGCGATGCCTACAGAACGCACATTGCTCGAAGCGCGTGATTGAAACGTTAAGATGTGTGAGAGAGCTCATGCATCACATCTACAATCACTCAGAATTACTAGGTCAGATTCAGATTCAGGAAGTGCCTATAAATACCAGCTGGATAAGGTGAACTTTCGAAAAGAATCATAGAAAATAATCAGCCAGGGAGGGGGGAAAGAAAGGAAATGCATATTTGCATGTGCACACAGGTCTGTGAAGCACAGTGGTATAATGACAGCCATATACATGGGAAAAAACCCTGCGTTATATACGTGATTCAAAGCTACAGAGGGCCACCTCCCCCCATCCCCCCTTATGAAAAATACATTGAAGTGTTAATTAAAATCAAGCACTCCGTACAACAGAGCTTAAAAACTCCTTAAGCTGTCTCACAAACTTTCTCTGCATCTTTGACAGATCTGCAGGCTTAATCGATTTATGTCATGTTTGGTTCGCTTTGCTCAGAGTTTTGCAGACTGTTTAACCCCCAAAGCCCTACCTTTCTTGCAGTGATGCTGGTGCACAGCTTGTCTTTCAGGTGTCTTACATGAATCATTTTGAGTTAGAAAGCTTGCTGTCAGCTCTTAAAGTCTTCTCTCTCTTACAGATAGAGGAAGAGAGAGAGAAGAAAGAGGGAGGGAGAGAGAAGAGACACAGAAGGGGAAAGATATGTAAAATGAAAGCTCTGGCCAAAGAGAGAGGAAAATCAATGCTCCTATTCACTGCAAAAAAAAACTACAGCCAACTGGACTGTTGACAGCAACAAGAGGAAACGTCTAGACACCCATACATTACAATTTACCTTTTCAACACACTGGACAGCACAATTCCCCCTGGGTGCTTTGCTGAGGATCTCTCATTCTCACTCTGAGCTAAAATATGTTTTCAATAAAATAAGGCTTTCCAAGTAAATAAAAGGATATTTAAGAGTCATATCTCTTCCATAAAATACTCTGGTTATAACCCTAATATTCTTACAATCGCTAAAGCAGCATGAGGCTCCGTAAATGACACACATTACCTTGTCAAAATGAGGTCACTGCTACCAAAGTTACAAAATCCATAGTGAATTAGATATGTGGTCAGAGAGCAACCAACCCTCCCCTAGCTATTAAAGTCTTGGTGTCTTGGTGGATATAACATCTTAAAGAGAAAGTCTCCAGAGCACTTGCAACTGTATCTGAAACTTTAACTCACGCTAAGCAACCACACGTGTACAGGATGCAACGGAACATGCACGTTTTCTCTCTACTGATGCTTTGCCCAGTAGCCAAACAGTCGACTTTATCATAGATTATATGGAATACTGAACTTCCAAACGCCCCTGAAGTAAGTACCAATTAATCATCTCCTTAAGAACCAATTAACCCATGAAAATTATCTAACCTAGGACACTCTTCTGCTCTAAGCATGGAAGGGTAAAGAGGAATTTGGTCAACTCAAAATCAGAAGATATTGTAGCACTTAGATGTAAAATGTCAAAGTTTGTCTTCTCCCAACTCATTGATCCAAGCTGATCTAGTAAGATGTGAAATATTTCCATACATATCATTATGTAATGATTTGGCTGTAAAACTTTATATCATACCTGAAAAAGCATATGGGGATATGTTTGGAAATTGGTCTCCAAGTGCATGATCTGCAAACAATTTTATTTGCAAGTAACTCTGCTCCTGTGACCTGATCCCAGTGAATTCGTGTTCCTGTTTGCAGTTTGTATTAAAAACAAAGGGTTTGCCCCCATTGAGGCTGTTTATGTGAGCAACATGGCTCATGTATTTATCTGGGGAAATCAGGCTCCAGAAGTGTGCCTAAAAGCTTCATCCTGCACTCATCCAATTTGAGTGTCATCTCCTGTCATAAAACACAGCTATGGGAATTTAACAGGTAGGACTTGCATCTGTGCTACTCAAGTTTAGTGCATGGTTGCGCATTGTGGTCCCTGGAATACCGACACCAACTTTTTACTCTCAGTATCTCCTGTAGCTCCAGAAAGGATTGTCTGCTTTTGGGGCCACAGACCCCAACTCCAATCTTCCATGAGCTTCTGGTCATAGCTTCTAACATAAATATACTGGTGACTCAACAGAACTCAGTTGACAGTATGGGAACAAACAATTGTCAGTGGCTCTCCAGTGTTTTTCCCAAGGATGCAGTTCCTCATTTTAATTAACTGCACATGCCAAACACAAAAGAGGGGCTAGGCTACTTCATTTTCTTCCTCCAACTAGATACTTTTTCCATTCATTTTTGGACCCCACATATAAGACTTTCAGAGCTTTGGCATCGCTTTATCCTTCATTAGAAACATCTCCTTCTGCTCTAATTTCTACAGGTCATACTGCTGCCTAGTTCTATTTTTTCCTCTGCTCTTCCAGCCTTTGTGTTATCTGCCCATATGATCATGATTGAAATCTACTATAGAAAGACTTGACCCAAAAACCAAACAAAATGATAAGCAGCCATCTGGGGTGAAACAAGATTGTTCATACTTGCTCATAGTTGATTTAGATGGTCAAAAATAACCTCTGTGATGAGCTTTTACTCTTGGGAAGCCTTAATATAGAAGAACAATAACAATTATTTCCCACCATGATAGCAGTGGCTGTAGACACCACCATGTGAAAACCAATTGGCCAGATGACTGTTTTCTTCTCTAATTTTATCACAGTGGGTGAAATGTGATGGTCTGTATAATGTAGTAGTCTAGACTGGACAATTTAATACTCCTTTCTCCAATGTAGTCAGGTACTTACACTTGGACAACCAAAGCATAGAATTTAATTAGGTAGTTATATTTACAGCCAGAGCCTGTAGCATCCATCTGAATTGAACATTCGTAAAACAAGCTTCTGTAAATCCTAAAACCAATAGGAAGGATTCTCTAACTTTTTGCTAAATCCTTCCCTTTGCTAAATTCTTTTAAACATTTCTTCAATTCATTTGAAACTAAAATATTACAGAGCAACAAGTGTAAAGAGAAACTGATGTTTTAAAAAAAGCAAAACTGGCTTCTTTGGTATCTCCAACTCAAACAGTAGAAATTAAGAAGAGTACTAGGTCTCCAGTTTTGGAATAGACACTGAGAAAAGAGAACATCTACCAGAGTGCTAACACAGCACTAGTAATACCAGCATTTTGCAAAATTTGGACAATAACTATTTAGAGCTCTGTGCACCTACACAGAAAACATACGCATACACGTCCTCTTACCAACATAGAGAAAGATTTATTTACTCCTAATGTATCCTGAATTGTGTGCTAAGGAATACTTGTTGATGGCATTACATTGCTAGTCTTTCACATGAGGTTACATTCTTTATCTTCTCAGTTCATATATTTCACCCCAGCAAGCTACAACCAAGTTCTTTTATGTCTCTTCAATAAGGCAGCTGATGGAGTCACGAATTTCTGCCTTTCTGGTCTGAGCTCATTTTTAGCATTTTAATGTAGTTACTGCTAGGCTGATGTGCATCACATGTGGTTGGTTAGTTAGTAGGTCAACAAAACTGTTCAAGTAATCATACACTAGAAAGGAAAATCTCATGGGACAGCCTCTTTATTAGTACTGGGTCGTGCTACATAAAACAAATAAAAATGAGAGTCTACTAGTCTTACAGATCCTGAATACGTAATTAGGAGCTATATTAGAAATGAACTGTCACAATGAATCTTGCTTCAGCCAAGGAAAAGAAGTTAACACGAATTTCAGGAGGTGTGAAGTTCCATATACCATAGTCACTAACAATTAAATGCAGCTCCCAGGCTGAAGCAGATGCTCATGAGTGCTGGTGTTAATTTAAAGCTCAACGAATTAGCAGTTCTGCCCCTCCTGACTGTAGCAGCCCTAACAGCAGCAGCTCTGCAACTGGCCTCAGGCCCATGACAGTCTCAGACAGAAGAATCATTCTCTTCTGCCATGCATGGCAAATTTCATTGCTACTTAGCACAACCATTGTTGGAATCCTGACCAACTTCTCTGACTGGTAGCTTTCTCAATGAAAACGACAGTTTTCTCTTCTGTTGGGAAGCACAGACCTCTCCACTTTGAGTCTACAAGCAGAAGATAGAACGGGTGCAGGGAGAGGTGAAGGCTGGACAGACAACATAACTCCATCACAAGGACTCTGTACACAAGAGGCCATGGGGGCCCCAGACTCAACATTCACAGAAATGTGAAAAAGAAAAATGTTTCTTGGCTACTGCACAGCTGTGGAGGGGATTCCCTCTCTCTTCCTGCCTCAAGCACAGATCCAGCTCAACATAATTTTATTCAGTACAAGGGATTTCACATCACTTAGCCAAGCAGTGCCCCTGCACACAAAAGCATGAAATAATATATTGGATTTTTATTTTTTCATAATACACAGCAGGCATTTCACTGACACTGTTTGCTGAGGGCCTCATTTTAATAGTTGGCCCTTGGCTAGTGTACCCATTGCCTTCAAGGGTGCTCAGTGGGACAGCAGAGTGGTTGCCTCCATTTCTCTTGAGGAGTCAGTGAACAAAAGAATGACAAGATAAGTGACAATGTCCTGAGGACCTGAAGAGGTCTTGATCCAACCTCCTGCTCAAAGTAGGTTCAGCAATGAGGCCAGATCATGTTGGTCAGGCCATAATCCAGCCTGCTTTAGAATATCTTCGAAGATGGAGACAGTGCAACCTCTCCAGTAGTCTCATTCCCATAAACCCACCAGCTTAGCAGCCTGTGAAAAGAGAGTGAGGCAAGCTCGGAACAGAGTATGACTTCTAGGATGTAGTAAACTCACTTTCATAATAACAGGATGGGAAGCAGAGGATGAAGAAGGTCCTCAAGATGTCCTACAGACTCTAAAGGGTGTTGGATAAACCAGCCTTTTGAAAGCTCTGCAACTTTCATTAATTTAAAAATTATGCCTAATATGTTGTGTATCTGTTATTTCCTACACAAATCCATAACTGTTTTCATTTGCCTCCCACAAATCCCTTATTCATAATGAAGAAGACATGTTTCAGTTGCAAATGCAATCCCAATTACGTGGGCAGGGATCCTCTGCAATAGAAACACATGGTACACAAGGGCATATGTCCCAAAGTGGTTCTCAGCTTTCAAGATCCATGGTGCATGAAGAGTTAATTTTAATTCTTGAGAATTCAGCCTGGGGAAGTAAACCTAACAAACAATTGATCATCAGCAACTCAAAACTCTGGTGCATACATTTAAGCAGGTAGCCAGTCCTAAATCGTTATCCATCACTGTCATAGCCGCATGCCACTGACATTCAACCACAGGCCCTTCAAAAAGAAATTAGGCAAAACTACTCTTTCAAACAAATCAACACACTGAAACACAAAATCTAAGAAAACAAAATATCTGCTATGAGCTCTCCCACTGTAATACGAACTGAAGAAGGATACCTCTAACAGCTCTTCATGTCTTCGAGTTTACCAATGGAATCACTAGTCTTTGCAGCTTGCTCTCATGTGCACTTTGTGCGGGAGAGCAACAGGCAGCACAAAACTGCAGTCAAATGTAATTGTTGATGGAAAAACATTGAGTTTGCAATAGCATAACTATGTAAGTGCATTTTTCAACTGGGCATTCACACAGGGAGTGGTGGTATGAAATTGGGCTGGGATCTGCTACATCCAACGATTTCTACGACAACCTCACGGACACTGTATCCAGGATACACCAAGATTTTGATGATACTTGTCTTCGAGGAAATAATTTCTTTCATAAGTATAGGGATAACCTGAGATATGCACACATGTTCTTTTCTTGCACTTCAACTCTCAAGCAGCATTATAGTCCTCTACAGTACAAAAGTTTTTCTGATCATCTGACAACACGGTAGCACAAGAAAGTCAGGAAGTCAATGCTGGACGTTTAGTTCTTAGATCTCAAAAAGTTAACAAACAGAGAAATCATTCTAGAAATGTAAACAAAAGCTGTGGAAGCGCTTGAGATAAGAAGAACAGTGCAAGTTTCCACTTAGCAACAACTTCCACTGAAGTCTACAAGGTGTAACATAAGCGTGCTAGCTCAGTTAAGGGCTGCTTCCATTGTGTTTCCAGCTTGCTAAGTGTAAAATAAAATGGTTTTTTGTTTACAAAAGAAAAAACACATAATGACTTCATGGCTGAAAATTACATAACACTATCTGAGCCCAAGAGAATTGTTCCAGCCAAATTGCAAATTTATGAACATAATGGAGATACTACAACGAAACACACCTTACCACTGCAAGCAGCAAGACTGTGGCAAGGAGCAGTGCAACATACCCCCTTCCCACAGGCATGAAGTCATACCGCTTCAATATTACAGAGCAAGTAGGTATCCTCAGATTTCCCACATAAAAATCATCCCTTTGCTGACATCCATACTCTTCTGAACTAACTCCAGTCCAAAATTAATGCAACACACAGTGAAAGACTGAAAACATCTTGAACAAAACTACTAACTGTGCAACACATTTGACTTCAAAAATACACTAAAATGAAAACATCTTGAAATCAGCAATCCTGTAGAACCATCAATGATATTGACAATATTTTCCACAAAAGTAAAAACTAAACATGGCCTAGGAAAGCATAAAATGCACAGGTCTAACATACAGCAATAAAATGCTGCCATAAGCCTCATTCAAATCTGGTAATATACAGGCAGTCATTAAACAGCAAAAAATATTACTGCAGGAGCTCCAATTCTATGCAGCCTACACACAGTACCTCCAGAAAAACTTGACTAAACAAGGATTTAGCTTTCCATCTCAAAAGAGTGGCCCATACCTTTGTCTTCATGTCTACCACATAATTTTCAGAGATCTGGTTATTGCGTTCAGATCCTTCCGATCCATTGGAAGCTGCAGACTGAAGAAGAGGGATAAATATTTCAAACAGAGTGGCTGAGATGTGCACTATTATTCTATTCTATTACATTTAAATGTAGGATTTAGCATGCGCTCGCAGAAGGGCGGCTTGAATTCAGATAAATATCAGGTGGCTGCCCAGGGAGGTTGTGGAGTCTCCTTCTCTGGAGACGTTTAAGACCCACCTGGATCTGTTCCTGTGTGACTTGGTATATGGGATCCTGCTGTTGCAGGGGGATTGGACTAGATGATCTTTCAAGGTCCCCTCCAATCCTTAATGATTCTATGATTCTGTGACCTAGGAAGATCATTCAGCCCAGTCCCCTTGCCACAGCAGGACCATCTAGATCAAGTAATGCAGGAACATGTTCAGACAGGTTTTAAACATCTCCAGAAAAGGAGACTCCACAACCCCCACTGGGCAGCCCATTCCAGCGTTCCGTCATCCTCACCACGAAGAAATTCCTTCTCATGTTGATGTGGAACCACCTATGTTGGCTCACACCAGTTGCCTCCTTCCCTGATATTGGATGACACTGAGCAGAGCCTGGCTCTGTCATCCTGACACCTGTCCTTCATGTACTTATAAACATTAATGAGGTCACCCCTCAGCCTCCTTTTTTCCAAGCTAAAGAGACCCAGCTCCCTCAGCCGTTCCTCATCAGGGAGATGTTCCACTCCCTTAAAAATAGATCTCCTTACAGCACCTGCTGAATTACCCTGTTTGTTTTCTCATTTCTAACTCATTGCATTCTCCTAATCAACATATTTTTGAAGGGGTTTGCTGCTTGCTTAGAGACCATGCTTGCAAATCTCTTAAATTCAAATGTTAATGCCTGTTTCTACATTGCCCTACCCTGAACAGTTAGCCTGAAGAGTTGGCTTGAAGAGTTAGCCTTTGAATGAAACATGATGACTGCCACTAACTTGTATCTCAGAAAATTTCTAGGTACTTTGCAAGAGCACGAACAGGAAAGCCGTGTGAATTCAGAGTACAGTGTCTGTATTTGTTGGCACTGAGTATCGCAGATACCGTGAGTGAATTAGGGCCATCCTTTTCTCAGCCTGTGCACCAGGAATGCAGTCAATTTTAACATAGCAGGCAAGAAATTGTTAGCATTTTAAACAGACCCACCATTGCCAGCACAATTTAGAAAACAACATGCCAGTGCCACAGAAACAGCTCAATCACATCCACATGTGAAAACATTTTCCCCTCTGATACTAGATTGTTTACTTAGGGCTACATCCAGCAAAAATCTGAATGCTGGCCCTAATCCAGGCAACTACTTAGACACATGCTTTGAACTTCACTGGCATTATAGTCTTGTGCTCCAGTAAAGGATGTGCTTAAATGTTGACTCAGGCTGAGCAGCAAAGCACTACATGAGGCTGAGCACACAAGGCTCCATAAACGTCCCCTCTACATTTTCAGTTTCTTCAACCCACTCCCAGTCACCAAGAACCATGAATTCCTTCATCTTGTGCCTCGTCACCAAATGGTGGTGCATATCCCCATTGGTAATTTGGGAGGGAAGGCAAGGACTGGAGGATCTTTTGTGGTCCCTTCCAAACCCTAATGTTCTGTGGTTCTATGTGGATAGCAAGGCAACCAGGCCAAAGTTATGCAGGACAGCAAGGAACTGAATATCTTGCCTTGTATCTTGTCTTACATCTTGCCTCACAGACTGCGGAAAATCCAAATACCTCCCTAAGTGTTTCTTTCAGGCAAGGAAAATTGGTCTTTCAAGGAGCTCAAGAGCATATGTTAATACTTTCATGTCATCTTTCCTTTCTTTGAGTTACCTGACATAAGTGTTTTCCAGTGTCATTATTTGCAGGCAACAATACAAACTACCCAAATCAATGTATTATTTATTTGCTGTAATCATCAAGGCCAAACTTTGTCTGAACTCAAAGGAGCAAAGCTTCTGCAGCTGCTCAGAAGGGGTTTGCTGGGTTTCAGCTGAACTACAGACTGTATGGTAGCATTTATCAAATGAGTGCAGCTGCAAAATTGGCTAAGGAACTTTGCTTTGTTAATATTCTACAGATTTTTTCCCCCTCAAATTTTTCACCATTAGCTGACTCCAGGATTTCGAAAGAACATAAAACAGTGTCATAAGATGCTATGAAATGTTTCAATTGTTTTCTTTAGGGAAGTGGGTCAGACATTAATTGTGACTGGCAGCAAACCCAGGACATCAGGAGAATAAAAACAGCCCAAGTAAGAGTTATTGTAATAAATCTGGAACACCTCTCTGTCTCAGTGTATTAAGGCTTAATAAGCATTAACAGAATAATATATGGTTTCCAAATTTGAACACAATGTATGTTACCAATCCATCTGAGAAACAACAGTCATTTGAAGTCATTTAACTCTGTGCTGTAAAATAAACAGGACTGTGTAATGCAAGAGGCAAAAAGGAAACTTTATGTGAGTTGTGATGGATTTGTTAAAAACAATCAGTTTTAGACCTGAGCCTTTTCTTACTCCTGATCACATACAATTCTCTTTTAGATGCTATACGAAACCCTACACAGTCTAAAATTATTTGTATACTCTCCTTCCAAAAGCTGCCTGCTCATGCAAAAGCAATATTCATAGAACCATAGAATCATTAGGGATTGGAGGGGACCTCGAAAGATCGTTTAGTCCAATACCCCTGACACAGCAGGATCCCGCACACCAAGTCACACAGGAACACATCCAGGCAGGTTTTAAACATCTCCAGTGAAGGAGACTCAACAACCACCCTGGGCAGCCTGTTCCAGTGCTCCAGCAACCTCACTGTGAAGAAGTTCCTTCTCAGATTGATGTGGAACCTCCTATGTTCCAGCTTACAACTTTTGGCCCTCGTCCTATCACTAGATGCCATTGAGAAGAGCCTGGCTCCATCCTCCTGACACCCACCCTTCACATATTTATCAACATTAATGAGGTCACCCCTCAGTCTCCTCTTTTCCAAGCTCAAGAGACCCAGCTCCCTCAGCCTCTCCTCATAAGGGAGGTGATTCACCTCCCTCATCATCCTCTGTCCAGCAGCTCCACATCTCTCTTGAACTGAGGGGCCCACAACTGGACACAACACTCCAGATGTGGTCTCACCAGTGCAGAGAAGAGGGGGAGAAGAACCTCTCTTAATCTGCTAACCACCCTCTTCTGATTCACCCTAGGATTCTGTTGGCTCTCTTCAAAGGGCAAAGTATTATCTTATTCTCTTCTAGTTGGTCAGAGAAAGAGAAGAGATTTTACAAGCAAATATCACAAAAGCTGACAAAAATGTAATAGGGTAACATTGCTCACCTGGGTAGTAACCATGAGACTCACAGATCACACCAAGAGCAATCTTCCAATTGCGGGTGTAATTAATTCTAATCTGTTTAGATTATAATTAGCAGGAACTATTTGGACAATAATCTCTTCAGGGCAGTGTTTCTCTCATTGTGCAAACTTACAGCATTATTGAAATATTTATGAATAAAATAGTAATCACATTAGCTACCTGGTTAACTGTATCTCATTTTAACAGTGCTCAGCAAAGCGTTTCTGTTCTTATAACAAATAGTTCTGGTAGTTTATCGGGACATGCGCCACTTATTTTTGCCAAAGTATACATTATGAAGGACTTGTCACTGGTTCCACTTGCAGTAGGCAGCATGTTCCAGTTCATGGCTAAGAAAGCAAGCAGCAAGATGGAGTGTCTGCCTTCACAGGTGTTAGAAAGGAAGATATGATTCGTGTTGAAACAAGAAATGTTGTGAGTTGCGCTTAAAACAAGTAATGTTACGCTGTGTGAGTTGGGGTGAGATAAGTAGTGTTATGCGATACGATTCGCTGTGAATTTGCAGTTTGAGATGTTGGCGGGCTCTCACCTGCCCTGCTTAGTGTTGCTCAGGATCCAGGGGAGAAGGACATCTGCCCTCACCCCAACGACCAATGGGAGATGTCGGCCCTCACCCTCATGACCAGTGGGAGAGGAACTGATAAAAGCTCAAATGTGGCCACCTCCGGCACGCGTGCTGGTGAAGCGCGGACTCCCCCCGCACCCAGCGCTGTTTGCCTATTATCTCGCAAAATAAAATTTCCATCTGATTCTAATATAATCTGGCGTGGACGGCTCGTTTAGAGTAAAACTGGCTCACGTTTGTAACACAGGTAATTATGACATATGGCATTTCCAAGAGTTCCTATAGGAGAACTTCCTGTAGCAGCCAAACCATGCAGTAACGGATGAATTCTCTATTGTATGGCTCCAGAGTTTACAACCAAATTATCAATAAGAGGTACTTGAAGCCACTTGCAATAGTTACCAGATGTTTATTTCTCATAGCGAGGGCAAATATTTGGAATGTAAAAACCATTTTAAAATAGGAAACATAAATGCAAAGAGTATTCTGCTATTCCATCTCTTGGATGTTGTTGTCTGGACATCTAATTTATTTACACACACATCTGTACGGTGTAGTTTCTAGGGCACACATACCACTTTGTCTGGAAAATGCTGATCAGCTTTGCAAAGCGTCCAGGAGCGCCAGGGGGAGGATGGGGGAGCTACAGCCCATGAGCCTAAGTAGATCTGCAACTGCCTTAGGGTTCAGAGAGGCAGTGCACCTTCTCCTACAGCTGGCAGCTTAGGGAATGCTCTTTTGTGTGCTTTTATAGAAAGAAATGCAAAACAAGCTGATCTGAGACCTGTTCTGTATTACAAACTGGAAGCTCTGCTTCAGCCCCATCAGAGCCTGTAGATAAATGCCAGTTTGCCCCAGTAGATTTACACAAAGAGAGGAAAGGTATAAAAAAACCCCCCAGTGATCTGTTAACTTTTGGATGCCAATATCTGTCAGGAAACCTATCATCTGGGTAACCAAATGCTTGGAACATATAGTGCTGTTTTTATTTAATTAACTTTTTCAAAGGTAAGCATTTTTAAAAAATCATTAGAACATTTAAAAAGCTGCAGGGAGAAAGTAAAGTGCAACATAACGTGTGCCAGAATTTTACAGGACATTGACGTAAATTAATTCATTTAGCAGCCATGGTGGATTATGAAGCAACCTCAGCTGAAGTGAGGTGCACAGCAGGATACTGCTGCTAGCAGAGAACACAGCACACCTCTGTGCCAGGGTACAGCCAATCCCACTCTGCTCAAGCCATGTGTGAAATAAAACTGGACTCAAGTCAAGTTCATCCCTTACAACATGCCAGCAACAGCAAGAATGCTTTCTCTGTCTGTGATTCATCCACCAAGGGCTGCACCTTTCTGCTACAAAGGCAGAGCTGACAGGTCTTCTTATTCTACTGTCAGCATCTCAGTTCCAGCTCCTGCTGCTGACATCTTGGGCTACAGTTACAAAGAAAAAAACAAAAACAAAAAGATGCACATTTTGGACGTTTTGTGGGAGACAAAACATTGCTGGAGACTTTAAAGCTTTTTGCTGCAGTGCCGTGCAGAGAAATAAACCTTGAGACCACAAGATGTGCTTTACTTTTCTGTACCCTGCTGGTCTTACTTCTATGCCTCTTAAAGTCCACAGGAAGAAATGTAATTCAGCAAATTTTTTAGCAGGAATTTGTTTTCGCTGAAAACACAGACAGTCTCAGCTCAGGCCATGCTATAAGGTAAAATTAGAAATATAATTCTATAGAAGCAAGGCAGACTTTCATTTTCCTCAGCTGGAAAATTTTGGTCAAGAAATTACAAAGAACAGCTCCTTCTTGTTCACAAAATCCTGCAAAACTGAAGGTGTCTGCTTAAGTCTTTCTTTAGCCCTTTAGGAAAAGCATGGTTCAGTATCCCCAGCCAAACAACTGAGTCCCCAGAAAGCATGTTTCTTCTATTGCCACATCAGGGTCTCTGGTTTACTGCTTGAAGACGTCAAGGTTTGCTCCACTTCATATCACATCAGCTCAGGCTGACAGCTGTCTCAAGTCAGGATGATTTGCAGATTGCTAAGAAGTCTCATGGCTCAGCCCTGTAAGAATGTCACCACAGTTCCTTCTGCACTAGACTTCCCAAGATGAGCCGTAAATGCAAGTGGTGATAACAAAAATACACACTTGGGCAGGGATTCTACTGTATAAATTGCACCATGAGTGTCTGAAAATTGGTTAACAGTTATTGTATTTGGAAGTATTTGCATAAATGTCACAATAATATTTATTTTACCGTGGGTTTGTTATGATTTCACTCTAGCTAATATATGGATTCAACCTTTTGGAGGGTTTTATGACAAACTCAAAGACTGTTAGAGCTCAGGAACAATTATGTGCCTGCAGGCTTGTGTTTCAGAAAGGTCAGGATCCCATTTAATGCTGCTCCACCCCCACAAAAGAAAGTCTTGCTCTCAGTATGTTTCTGGCTATCAGAATGTTACTAGCAAACTGTGTGTATGCTCATCCTCAGTGTAGAATAGACCACCTGTCTGAAAGTTGTTGTCCAAGCCACCAGTCACTCACTAGTCACTTTGGATGGACTAACCCAATCTTAACCCATTGTCAAACCCGATCTCCCTGATTATCTATATCCATTTGCACTGTGATTCTGGTCTGGGATAAGACAACTGGCTTTCCAGGCAGGAAATTCAGGCAGAGAGGAGACACTTAGTGCAGGATGCACCCAGGAATTTCATCTTGCTAATGCAGGTTCCAGCTCCAGTAGTCATTTGTGCAGAGCTTTCCTTTCAAGCCAGGCTACAAACTAAGACAGGTGCTTGTGTGTCTCCTTTTCTGGGGAGCAGAGCATCACTAAGGTGACAGAGTGATGGCCTCTGCCAAGCACATTGGTTCAAGCAGCAAGGACGGACTATGGCACTGGGAACTACCAGAGTCCTGGCAAACACAAGCCTTGCAAGGGCTGTAGCTTCGGTACAATCTCTGCCCTGCTGAGAACAGGCACATAAAATACTGGTGCTTGGAAGGATCAGCTGACTAGGAGCAAGTTGCAAAAAATAAAATAGAGCAAAAACAGCATTGCAAAGATGATCCCTGGAGCAAGGATGATGAGATAAATGATTGACTACATGAGAAGGAGACTCAAAGCATGAGACTCATTGAAGTTTTCAGGCAAAGACCCACCCTTGCCGTAGCTCTACGCCAGGCAGCTATAGACATAAGAAATTGAGACAATAACCTTCAATATGGATGAGTTTTTAAACTGGTCGACTATTTTCCAGAACATTCAAAGCAACAACTGGGCAAATTCCATCACCTCTAAACATGAGAATGAACGAGATGAAAAGTGTAAAGAAATAAATGCATTTCCCTCAGCAACCTGGGATTCAGTCAGATCGTGATACTGATTCTCCAGTCTCCTTACCTTTCAGCCATCAGTCTGCACTTTGCTGGGCATAAAGAAGATGAAATATGAAGAATTATTTGGGATATTAGACATCTATTTCTTTCAAATAATGCAGAAGCTGTTACAGCCTCCTGGAAAAATGAAAAGGCTGAACATAATTAACGAATGCTCATTTAGAATTGGCTACCATACAACACCTTGGAAGTTAAATTTACAGCTGAAGAGGGCAAGTCATGTGTAGACACTGGCTCTGGAAGGAGCTCTGTGTGCACTGTGTCAAGCTGGAAGGGAAGATAGAGAGCTGTGACTGCAGGGTGGTCCCTTCAAGCCTGAAGCAAGGACACCTGCCAAAAGTCCCTCCAAGCAGAAAGGTCCTCTGCAGTAAGGATAACGTGTTAGCGTGCATGGTTTGTTCCCAGTCCTGTACATCTGCATACACATTATTCATTAGCTTTGGTGGAATCCTTCCACAGCTAAGCCTATGTTAGTGAAATCACAATCTTGCCCTGAAAATACAGGCAGGCCACAGCTGGAAGCAAGTGCAAATGCTTGGAAACAGAAAGTAAGTAATTAATTGTATGAGAAAACATGACTAATGATTTTCAATTAAATAATATTTGCATGATATTTTAATTAGCAAGGGTAATGTTTGCTTTACTTACACGGAAGTTCTGGACACATAAATTCCAACCTACGTTTCAGTTGCCATAACAACTCAGTAAGTATATTCTCTTGTGTCAGTTTTTATTGCATCAGTGTGCTTGGGGTTTTTTTAAGCAACGGAAACAAAACCCCACCCCAACTGCTTTGGTTGCTACAATAACACGGTATTTTTTTAATCGTGTTTTTTACATTTAGTTCTTCTTAACTCCAAAGGCATTCACAGCACAGAGTGTGAAATTCACTACCAATTCCAGGGCTTAGAGCTGGGTTTGCCAGAAATCTCAAGGACGTGTACGGCCCTTTAGCTCACGCTGCTACTTCAGTTGTTCTCCTTAGGACACTATTCATATGGCCTGAGTTGAAGATCTTACAGGAGACCCAGTTGGCACATTATCCCCAGAAAACCAGGATTTAATTATATGAACACTAAACTCTTCAGAAGGCTGTGTAGCTGTAGTAGATTTGAGCCAGCAAACATAGCTGCTGAGTTGCAAAACACTGAAATAAATCACCGTAGTGCTCTCTAGGTCAGGAGTATTTTCCTGAGGAATTCCCACATCTCATATGCACTGGTGTAACGTGTGATGAGCCAGAGTTTGCATTTATCCTGGAGATGAACTGATCCATGAACTCTTGAGGCCTCCAAGGAGCTGGCTCAAATCTTTTACAAATCAAGACCATCAAATGGTTTCATGATGGGAGGAACACAATGAACGCTGTCTTTCCCTCACCACCTCCTGCTAGCTGTGCAGTGTAATGGACCCTGTGTTTGCCCATTCACCTTTGCCAGCACTGTGCCCCCACAAACGGAGCCATTTCAATTAAATTGCAATTACCTAACACGCTGATGCTGCACTTCTATATGGTTCCTTGTAGCAACCCTAATGAGAGAGACTGTATTAATTAATAACTATTATGTTAAGGTGCAAGATGAGGAACTGCTTAGTAACTGTTGTTCTGCATAGTTGGCAAAGAGTGACCTCAGATTAGAGGTAATAGAACTTTTATCAACATAAGGTTAGATTTTTTTTTTATTGAAAAGATGTAGTGTGATAGCTCCCATGGACTGTCTTGGTCTTTAGGGACAGCTCTTCATCTACTGCCAATGCTAGGAGCCTGCACTTCACTCAGGAAAGCTATGGTGATTGCTGTGCAGGCTATATCCCTCTTAGTTCTCAGAACAGCAGTGTGCATGCCTGTTACCACACACAGTTTAGGACAAACTCTACCTCTGTATTTTTATTCTGACAAGCCTCGTGTCTCATTCCATTTCTGATCATACTATTTCTCATTTTAAAAAGTATATGTAGCATGTTACAGCAAGAAAAACAACAGAATTATAACAACACCAAATAGGAGAAACACCCAACCCGTGATACCTTGTAGGAAACACATAGATACAAAATAAGACAACATGATTGAATTCTGACTTCTCTCACGACGTGCTGTCCATAGCAAATATAAGAATAGAATCCAGTCTTCTGTCTTCACCACAGGCCCACACAGTCTTTTCCTTTTAGCACAAATCTCCAGAGAAATTGTAAGGAGGAAACTACCCACATTTTACTTGAAGTGGCCTGTTCTTTCTAGAACTGGTGAATCTAAATCAGTCCACTCAATAGCAGTAATAAAACTCTCATTTTGAAGACAGAACTGACATGTCATAAAGTGATGCTTAGGAAGACCAGAGGTGCTTCACACTAACGTGAGACTATAAAGCCTGTATTAAACACAATTTAAAAAAAAAGAAAAAGAACAAAAAAACAAGAACCAAACCAAGCAAAATTCAAAACCCTGGAAAATATTGAAATGGCTTTTACTTCTCAACATCATTTCGCTTGAAGCATCCTAAACCTTGATGTAGGAGAATATTTGTTGCAGCCACAGCCATAGGGAGGGGAAACGAGCAGTGCTTGTCATTACAGTGGCAGGCTGCCCTGCTAAGTCATTGCTGCTGAGCTACACAATCATATGTACTCATGCTGACATGCAAAAATACTGCAGCTACCAAAACCTTCGGCAAAGTACAGTGTCATCTCTCGTCATTCAGCTTCCCTCCACAAAGCATTGCAAAATATTCCACACCAATGTATGTAAAAGGGAAAGAACTCAAAAGGCAAGCTAAGTGGAATGACTCAGGTCATTAACCTACAGAACACATCATCATGCTTTCTAAATGTAGGTAAACAGATGACAGTGTAAAATGAAAGGGAAAACAAACATCCCCTCAATTATTTGCAAACGAAAGGCTGCGGCTTTGTGGAGCTGCCAAGCAATTTCCTTTGTGACAACTGTCATGAGCTAAATGTCGAATAAGAATCTGCCAGTGCCCAGTGGAGAGGTAGCAGAACCAGAAACCTGTCCTTTCACAGAAGGCCTCCAAGAACTACTCATCTGAGCCACTGACCAAGGTTAGTGAAGAACTGTGGATCACACAGGTGTCTTAGGTTGACATCATTTCAGGATTTTGATGTGTTTCGCTCCCATTTCCCCCTCTTGTTTCCACCTGGAATGGCTTTGCAGTGGCACAAGTAGGCAAATGGGGAAGGGTGCTGGGGGAAGGTTTCAAGGGAACACAGATGCTGTGCACGAGGTGGAAGCACAAAAGAAGTTCTGGGAGGAGGAAGGGTGGAGAGAAAAGGACGCCCAGATGCCATTCTGATGCGATCTGCATGTTTCCATCTGTCCTGTGAGGGTTCTGCCATTGGCTCTAAAACCAGGACAACAGGAGCTCCGGTTTCTGTGAGCTTGCAGTTGGAGAAGCACAGAAGTGTAAGGGCTGCATTAACACCACTGTCAGCCACATCATGTCAGGCACTAGGAGAAAGGGCTGGACTTGATGACCCTGGAGGTCCTTTCCAGCCATGATGATTCTATGAGAAAAGGAGAAAATGCCTTATGAATCAGGTGATGCCAAGGTTGGTAGTGAGGAAAGCTCCTAGCCCATATAATGCTTCTGCCATCTATAGCAGATCTATAGTACCTTATGCAGACCATATGGTTCATGGATGTTCCCCCTGGGTTCCTTGACGGACCATGAATCCTCATAAGCTGCCAGTTGAAGCTGATATTTCTGTATCTGAGAAATGGTGCCCTTATCACAGCTCACTGACAGCGAGGTCCACATGACACTATCAAACGTAAGCCGGGGTGAGGCAATAAATTCTGTCTCATGAAAACTGTCTCTAACTATGCAACACCTCATGCTAAAGCTGTCTTCTATTTTATGCATTAGGCATAAACCTTTCTCTTTTTTGGTGGGACATGTCTACCATTGAGTTGGCTGACTCGGGTAGAGGTGTACAAACCAGCTTGGAGGAATGCCAGATGAAAAACTAATTTGAAAATATTGTCACTGTTGCTTAATAACTGCTTGAAACACCCCTAATAACTTCTATGTGCTAGTTACTCTACAACTTCACTTCTCCCCAACAGAGGCTTAAATTTCAGTTCTGGTTGTATTAAAGAGTCTCACAAAAACATTTATGTTTGTGAATGTCAGCAGTACACAGCTCTGTGTGTTACTCTTTACATGCAGCACATTCTTTACAACTTGTTGTGTTGTTACTGTAAGGCTGGCCTCCCATTTCACCAGCTTATAGCAAAGTTAAGCTAGATCACCTTCTTACTACCTGCTTGTTCATTATCTAGTAAAGCAGGGTTTGCAAGAGCTGTCCCTAAAAGTGATGGTCAATTTGAACATTGCACTTTTCAAGGCCACTGGCAAAAATACAGTTTCTGCTATTAAGAGAAATATCTGCAATCAGTGGTGCTATCTCACAGTTTGGAAATACCAAAATGCCTTTTTTTTTAGCTATGGTTAACTGGAAATCTTCTTCCATATATTTTTGGCCAAGACCCTGGTTGCAATTCACAAATAATGCCTTCATGGTCTTTTGCCTGGGCAGCAACAAAATAGTATGAAGCTGGTCACAGAGTGTCTTGTTTTTCCAAGTTCACTACAAAAAGCTGCAGCACTTTCATCTGCTCAGCACTGATCCTCTGGTCTCTATGGCAGCTCTCCATAGAACAGAGCACCAATATAAAGAAATCTTTGGTCTTTGTTCAAGGACAAGGAGATCACCACAAACTGCAAGTGAAAAGCAATATATGACAATTCTGGTCTTTAAAAGTAACAGAAGTGTCCAGTGTGAGTGCAAAGATGTGTGTATGTGTCAGGCACATTCCCCATATGGACCAAAAGGCAATGAAGTTGACTAAGAAATAGTGATACTGAATTAAGAAGCAGCATTAAGAAACATAACCATAACAGCAGAAGGGTGTCTGTTTCAGGGACAAAAGCAGTCCGCATCCTGAATACTGAAAGTTCCAGTTACAGTCTTGCTGCTGACCTGCCAAAGATACCATTGGGTACCCTAAGAGCATTTACTGTCAAGAAAGTACAAGATATCTCAGAAAAAGAACACTGATTATGTAAGTGGAGGCATATGTCTGTCATGAATCTTCCTGCTTCTTAAGAAAAGACAAAATAGTCTATTTTGCTGCCTCTAGTTTTCTACAAACCACCACAACACCAAAGAACGTGTGAGAGAAGACATCAGTTTGATGTAATGAATGTCCTGAAATCCCCCTGTAGATGCTTTCGCTCCTTCTCATTGTAATGAACAAATTCCAAAACACACAGATCAGGCTTTGTTTAGTGGTTTATTACAGCAATAATGACTTAGACTTAAAGTTACCATTGCTGTTTCCACCAGAGCCTCAACATCTCGCCTTCTTAGAAGATGGACTTCAGACCCACTATGTCTGTTACTCCAAATTTAACTTTTCCAACTTGTACAGCAGCAGGTGTCTCTTGTCAGAAAAAGACACCTTGACTACCTGAAAGGGCTAAGCTAAAACAAAAAATACATATGAACACAGTGAGACAGCACAGCAGTTCAGGTAGGATCCCCAACAATTCTGCAAAGAACTGGAGGGCCTGGAAACCTTCAGCGATTTGGTTTGTTCATTCAGCTAAGAAACTTAATGGAGCTGCACTAATGAATTGCACACTGTGATCAAGGTTACAGATATGTCATAACAAGGCTGACCTCTGGACAGAAAAGCAGAAGCAGCCATAGGCACCAGCCACACAGTGACTGGAGTGCTGAAATCAAAGACAGGCTCAGACAGCCATCGGTCAAACCAACCTTTTTTCCCTATCAGAACTGTACAGGTCTGTGCAGGCTGGTGGAAGTGTACGATTCAGCTGACTTGACATATTAAAAACATGAGATATTGGAAGATATTTTAAAACCCCTGTTTCAGAACTTATTCATAAAACTTCTGGGTTTAGGAGGGGAATAGCCACCTCAGAGAGAGATGAGGTTGCAGATACCCAGCCACAGATTACATCTCCTTTGTGTTACTACATGGATGTTCTGCTCCATCAAATTGTCACTTTGGTTCAAGATGACAGAAATCCAAGAAACGTGAGGAAGCGATGAGACAATATTGATCAACAGGAGGAGGCTGTCGTATCAGGAATGACTGCTATAGCCTCAAAACACTGAATTTTAAATATTGAATGAGATAGTCTCACAGATGTTTCAGAAGAGATCCTGTACACTGGAGATGGCCATGCCTGGAAAGTTCCTCACTGAACACATCATGAAGAACTGAGGAAGCAGACATGGAGGTCAATCGCTACAGAGACAAGCAGATGAGAGAGAAGCCTTAAATGTAAGACAAATAAACTAGTGTTGATTTGGTGGAAAATTGAAAGTCAACAGAGGCTTCCAAAAGAGAGGAAAACATGGTTAGAAAAATAAGCCCAGAAAGAGATCTCTGTATAAGGCCATTTGGATGGGTAAATTGATCAAGATTATGTGGGTAAAAAGAAATATGTTCCTAAAGGCTCTTTCCAGGAAGGAGAACATCTAAGAGTCAACTTCACTGCATTACAGTACACAAAGGTCTAGACAAATGCTTTATTCATGATTCACCTAAATACTATAGTGGCAAATGAGCAGCAAATTGTCTCATTTCTAAACCAAGGGCAGTTGCCACTATAACCTGTTACAGATCAAAGTGTCACAGGTGTTGGTTAAGCACAGTCAAACCCTTAAAATGTACAGGATGAAAATGCTTAAGGTCCTGGGGTTTTATTCACGTTATGTGTAACTATACTACACACGCGAAAACATGGAGAGAAATTGTATTTTCAAATTGACAGATTCCTTTTACTTTTCCAGGTTGTTACATTCTGGATTGCTTTTACTGTTTGTTAAAACCAGCAAGTACCTGTCCCAGTTTAATAAAAAAAAGTTCAATAAAGCGGGAAGGATATTTCCCTTTCTATATGTATTTAACTGACTAAGCAAAGTTAAACACACCCACGCAAGAAATCACTCCAGGATCATCTTTATATGAGCCAGAAGTCTTGGGGTGATGTCTGTCTTCATTCTGGTGAACTGTTTAAGATGCATGTTAATAAAGAAGTATTGGTAGACTCCATCTCTCCATCTCAATCCCTCCATCGAGACCTATGTCCTTTACATATGGAGGACAGTAAGTTCTCCTGCCTAGTTTTTCAGCTTGTTCAATGATCAGAGTTCATATGCACATAAATGAGACAAACTGCTCTGAAAGGTTTTTAGAGTGAAATTTAACTAGAATACATTCATCCCTGAATACAGAATCCTTAAAGTTTTATAGGGCAAAGCCTGCATTTTTAAGAGTTGTGTATTTGTTTTTGCAGGTGGTTAAATATAACTTTTAGAAAAAGTGAATTAAATCACATACTCTCCTGAGAAACCACTAGCTAGTGGTAGATGCCTGTTGGGACATTCTTAAATTTTTATGTAAGTAGTTTTTTTCTCCAGTATGCCATTGTTTTAAAACAAGGATTTAGGAAAAAAAATTACAAACAATATCTGTAATTCTCTGATTCTGTGATAATGATTTAGGGAAAAAAATGTTACAAATTGCGAGGGCTTTTTGTTGTTATCTGTTCATGCTGCCTTTAATTTCTAGATATCTCATTTTTCACCTTGATGCACAGCAGTGGAGTTTACACAACAGCCTGACCTCAATGCTTATCACAATATCCATTGCTTAATTAAAAGTTTGGCTAATTCTGTATGCTGGTTAATATTCAGGCATAGTTTCATAGTGGAAAATTATGGTTTCTAGTTCCTAGCAGCTGTTCTGGCTTGTTCCCAATCCTTTGCAGATGTAATAACAAATCCCTGATCAGAAAGCTGCCTGGAGGTTCTTTGATAGCCTTTATTATATAAACATGAAAAAAAACATGAAAACAAATAAACATTGTGTTGTGGATGTGACTCTTTCATCACTGCTGATCTGGTTTAGTTTGTTTAATGCTGAGATCCCAGTTCTATTCCCTCTCCTATGAATGTCAGTAGAAAAAATTATTATTACACTAAACAAACAGCTATTAAATGAAATCATTATTTAGTTAAATGAAACCTCTCCCCCAGAAAGGACCTGTAAGACCAGTCAGTCCGCTAAGCTCTCATGCAAGGCATGTCAGTATGATGGTGATGTTAAAAGTGAGAGGCAGCGAAGGAACACGAGTTTTATAGAAGCTTCTCTCACTCTATACAAGTGCAAGAAGATGGCAAAAGCATTACATCTCATACCAAGATTTGCCCAGTGGGACAGAAAGTGTTGGTTTAGAGAGGGGCATGACGTACATGTTGCCCTACTCTTAGTATCTCTTCATCAGAAAACTCTCCTATAAGCACTTGGTTGTGGAGGCCAGGACTCTGCACCCTGGTGCATTCCTGTGTACAGAACATCACTTCTGCATACACGGAACTTCTTGGTGTAAAACAAAACATCGGCCTGAGCACATTAAAACACACTCAGTAACAACTCTAAAGTGACATTTAACAGATGGGTTGGCACTCAGGTTATTGACATGCTACAGAACAAATAAATTTATAAATAGAGATGCAGCATCATTACTCACTATGGGTAAGACGTTTAGCTGCAGCCAGTCATAGATAAGGTTTTTAACAATGCGGTGGGTTCGCAGTTACCCATTTCTAAACATGAGTCAATCCATTTGAGAAGGAAAATGTATAGAATAATCTTTGCAAGTGCACATTTAAAAAGAAAAACCAAACATGAAGCCAAGATTCATTGTTGTTGTTAAACAACTATCTAGTAATTGTCATTACATATCCTTGAGTGCAAAAGGAACACGACTAGCAGAACACAAATGAAGATGTCACTTATACTGTACTCCTCAAAAAGACTGCTACCTTCTTGAAGGAGAACTTAGTGCCACATAGAATTATATGAGAATTGACTCTGGTATAAAATCAACCCACAGACCCAAACTGCATTTGATCAGATAAATGTGTACTGTAAGAGCTCAAAGTAGTATAGAAACACACACAGAAAACTGAATACTTTGAACCCCTCTAATGTAACATTACGGCTGATCAAACCTAATGACTCTTGCATATTGCGTATAATTATATAAACAGAATCAGATGTGGCTCCTGGGACTAAACCAAGGCATACAAATTAAGCTCTGTGTAGTTACAAACCAAGAAAACAAACAAAAAACCAGAGAATGGACTGCATTTTTATAGGCTTAAAGAGGAGTGTCTTGCAGGCCCACATTTTTCAGACAAGTTGTCAGTGCAAAACAGATTAATGGTTTTATAATTGCTCCAGGCTGAAGATTTTAAGTAAGGGTTTTACTACTGGAACTTTTAAGATGCCAACACTTAAAGGACAGAGAAGTAATTACATGTTTATAGTAGCTGTGCAAGGACAGCAGACATTCCTGGAGCTAGCAGAAACAGGAGGATTCCCTTTGCATGCAGCAGTTGACTGTCTTTGCAAAATGAGCCTCTAAACATAACAAATGCATGGAAGAGGAATTAAATAAAGAACTGAAATCTTTGTGGACCATCTCAAAGCACTGGCATTACACTGTGCTGAATGGGAGGTCAGAATGTGATGACCAAACTTGCACAGTAATTGCAAATGATTCTTATTCAATATGCTAAAAGTATCTGCACCATATGCCCACTAAGTGAATAGCCTTTCTATGCTGCAATACAGGGACAAGCAGACCTCATTACCAGATTTGTGTGTGTACATGATAGCAGAGTGTTCTTCTCCTTCACCCCAATTTTCCATCTAAATAAAGGTCAAAACATTGCTGACCAGAAGTAAGTAACACTGGAAACCAAACTGTGAAAACAGAGGTTAAAACAAGGGTATATTTATGCCTTTTAATGAACATCTGGAGTTGAGCACAAGCCTGTAGCTTCAAGCAGTGTTACTATCATCATAGCTAAAAAGCAATTCCATTTTTGTTCTACCAGATGGATACTTCCATCTAGGTATGTTTATGTTCTCCATTATTGTATTTTCTGATCATCTCACAGGCTTAACTGTATCTAGCTCCTCAAGATCTAAGCAAGAGGCATCCTTTTGCTATGACTGTTTAATGCAATGCAGAGTCCTGGGAGGAAAGAAAACTTCTTCCCAGGCAAGTAGATATTTGCTGAGCTGACGAGTTGCGTTCAGACCTGCACACCCACTCTCAGATTCCAGTAACCCACTAACTCAGCTGCACAAATCTTTGACAGCAGAGCTGGAGTGTATCTTTCCCAGCCTTATCTTGGACTGGGTAGTTGAGAGCACTCTTCTAAGCCATGGAAGACCTTAATTTAAACCACTTCCAGTCGAATCCCTATCTCGCATTTCCTCAGGATGAAAAGAGATCAGTCTTCTCTCTCCAATGGGGACAATTTAAGTGCCCTACTTTTAAGAAAATGTTTTCAAGCTGTGAATGCTGGTCTTATAAAGCTTGCTCCAAAGTAGTAATGAAGCTCTTTGGCAGATGCAGAAATACAAACAAACCCTGTCTTCATGATTTTCCACAGCAGATTGGGCACGTCCCCAGTCAGCATGCTAGCTGTGGTGAACACCATGCTGAATGTTTATAAAATAAGGTAATGCTGAGTCTCCCAGCACTGAGCACTTTCTGTACTTCTAGTCCAAACAAATTAAGATTAGACTTGCAAAATAGCTAAAGCACCCAATATACAGGCTTGCTCTTTTCTTACTCTTCCCTGAGCATCTTCTCATGGCCCCTGCAGGAAGCCAGGTACCAAGTTACAGGGGCAAAAGAAGTGTTGCCCAGTTTAAGCCAATGCACAGGCTTTATTATTGTTACTTGAAATGACTCAGCTTAAAAGCAGTTGAGATGCTAAGAAACTCTGGAGATAAATTACCTTTTTAGCATCAGCTCTCCACAGCCACATTCTCAAAGTAGATACCTGGCATATGTTTGTTCCCAAAATAAGCCTGTCTGGACCATATCACAATGTCAGCATCCACAAATATTCTACATATTCCTGGCACACCTTCACAAGCTGAACAGTTAGATGATGTCAGAACAGACTTCCTCTCCTTTGTCCCGCCAACCCTTCTGCTGAATGCAGCACCCTGCAACCCCTAAATGCAGTTTGAGAGAGATGAACATATGGCTCCTGTCACAGAGCTTTTCATACCAGTCATTTGGAGTGGGGCTTTTAAATTTGGTGTTAAATTCTCCCCCTTGCAGATTTGAATATACATGGTGGTGACAATGCAGAGTGGAGAAGACCTGAGAGAAAACAGGGAGAAGGGCATTGCCTCTATGACTCTTCAGCACTGATAGGGCTTGTGCTGAGTACAGATGATTCCTCGTCTAGGTATGCTACAGAAGACAAAATACCTAATACTGTAACACTCATCACAACAGCAATAATTATAACGCTAGGCTATAGAGTCATGTGTCTGCACTCTGGCCCAATAAATATTGCATTATTCCAGCAAGACCTCAGTAAGAAAAGCAAAATAATACCTGCTAACATCATACACTCTCATGGGTGAGAAAATAAGCAGTATCAGGTCCTCTGGTCAGGAAGGGAGCTAAATATAGATTTCCAGATCCTTTGAAAACACCCTAACCAAAAAGCTCCTTCATAAAAAATTGTGTCAGCATCATCACCTAATGCATGTTGCAAGAGAAGTCTAGCTGTGATCTTATTTACAGAAAAGAGACAGTAATTCTGAACCTTAATTGGGATAAGGTGTCAATATCTTAAGGTGGCAGATTTTAAAGGAATGATTGGGCTAGATGATCTTTCGAGGTCCCTTTCAATCCTTAATGTTCTGTGACTCTGTGACATCTTGTGCTATTTGGGGAATTCATTATTTGTTAGTTTAGAGGCATGTTCTGGTTTTTGTGGCCCTTAATCCTGGACATTCATTTCTTCCTATGCAGCATACTGCCAGATGTGGTCCCTAGCTGATAGCTGAACAGTAAGGTGGCTGAGACATTAATCTTCCTGGTTCACTCACGTGACTCAGTCCTTAAATCCTGGTTTCAAATTTCACACAGTCCTTTCAGAAGTACCCAGAACACTAAGGAATTAAAACCTGCAGTTCCCAAATCCTAAATTAGTATTTTTATTAGTAAACAACTGTTGCAGTTTGCAGAAATTTCTTTTCTATACATGGAAATAGAGAGATAGAGACATAGTGCCTGTGCTGTCCAGACTAATCGCCTTCTGTCATGCCACAAGCTTTCTTGTTTGGGAAACTGGAATATTTTACACCTCTAAGTACAGCTTCACTGAGAAGGGTTTAAGACAGTAAGTTTTCTTTCTCAAAAGAGCAGATTTTTCATCAGGACTCTGCATTCCTCGTTACACAGGCATGTTATCGAAAATGACAACACTATTGAGGGAGAGCAGGTCATGAAGGTTACTGTAAAAGTGAGAGAAAGAAACACAGAGAAGCTGGAAGCTCCTGTTACTCTACATTATTAGTTAAACATATGTTTAAGTGCTTTTTGGAACAGGGGTTAATAAACTGTTCTCCGTGTCTACTGTGAATTGGACAAAACCCAGTGGGTTCTAACCACAATTAAGGAACTCCACTTTGTTTTCAGGGAAGACTTTCTATCAGTGAGGGAATAACCTGGCTGGAAAAGATGTTGACTCTTTACTACTGAAAGTTTTAAAGATAGACTTGACAAGCCAGCAGTGTGCCTTGGTGGCCAAGAAGGCCAATGACATCCTGGCCTGGATCAGGAACAGCGTAACCAGCAGGAGTAGGGAGGTGATGGTGCCCCTGTACTCTGCACTCATGAGACTGCATCTTGAGGACTGGGTCCAGTTTTGGGCACCACAGTACCAGAAGGGCATTGAGGCACTTGAATGGGGCCAGAGAAGGGCAATGAGGAGAGGGCTGGAAAACAGGTCTTATTGAGAGAGGCTGAGGGAACTGGGGTTATTTAGTCTAGAGAAGAGGAAGCTGAAAGGAGACCTTATTGCTACCTACAGCTGTCTAAAAGGAGGTTGTAGTGATGCTGGTACTGGTCTCTTCTCCCAAATTACTAATGATAGGACGAGGGGAAAAGGCCTCAAGTTGTGTCAGGAGAGGTTTAGATCGGAACTGAGCAAGAAGCTCTTTCCTGAGACAATGGTTAGGCACTGAAACAGGCTGTCCAGGGAGGTGATGGAGACAACATCCCTGGAGGTGTATAAAAAAACAAGTAGCTAGAGCACTTGCAGCCATGGTCTAGGGGTTAAGGAGATGTTGGGATGAGGGCTGGACTTCATGATCCTCCAGGTCCTTTCCAGGACCTCCAGGTCCTTTCCAGCCATGATGATTCTATGAAACAGTTCAAATACAGTTTATCTGCCCTAGGGCAAGAAAATGCACATGTCTTTTTTCAGCTCTTCTTCAGAACTACAATTATTAACATGCTGGACATTTTCATTTATTACCTGATACAGCACATTCCTTACTTGCTATATGAATACGTGAAACAAATACAAGCCTTCACATTCAGAACGCATATTTTACTGAGCTTGCCTGAAACAGTTTGATTCTGAAACTACCCACTAATTTAAGCCAATCTTGACAATTTAGATATACAGGAGGGAGAACAACAGAGATACACGCACACAATACTCCACGTTCATATACAACCTTTTTTCTTCCTTATTCACTAACACCCACTCACTGAAATTATTTTGGTCTCTGGTGTTTACAGCTCTGACAGATACATTGCAATGTACAGAGAGTTTCTGTATAGGATGAAATGTGCTAATAATATGGATATAAGGAACACTGTGTTTTGTTTCTAGAAACATTAATATAATTATTTCTCATTTTAATAACCAACAAAGCTGTTAACAGTGGAGTACAACACAAAGATGGGGAGTTTAAATACATAGGCCACACCAAAACATTTAGCAGTTTCCTCAAGACCAAAAGCTCATTTGTCATGAGTTCAAGACCACAATTAAAGATAAAGGAAAAGAAAACAAAGCAGTTAGGTCTCAGTGAGATCTCGGATAGAATTTGTCAGACAATGGATAGCTTAGGAACCATGGAAAAGGGTTTATCAACTCTATAACTGTATACAGAAAAGAAGAAAAGGTTAAGCAAGTTAGTGCACACAAACTAGACACTGTGTTATAAATGCCATCACATATTCTGAGAAAAATACAGTGGGAGATCACTATCACATCAGTCCTTGGGATTTTTACATTAGAGACCTGGGAAAGAACATGTCCGTCAAATAGAGATGGGTACCACCATCCTCTCTATTTTCCCTTATTTGTCACCTCTCTTGCCTGCAGGTGCCGTAGTCTTGGCCATCCAGACTCGCAAAGTCTTCAGTTATTCAGTGCACCTTCTCTAGCACAACTCTGATCAGGCAGGCCTGATCTATGGGAGGGCTATGGGGTCATAGCCAGCCACCTCAACCAGCCACCGCAGCAAGCTACGGCATCCCCTCCATCCCATCTCCCTTCTTCCCCAACCCTGGAAAGGTGGGGGGGGATGCTGGAGCCGAAGCCCCATGCTGAGAGGAAGACCCCAGCCAAAAGAGCAGGGCCACGATGATCAGGGCCTTTTATCTTGTCACCTAGCCCACACCCCTCCAGGGCAGGTACCTGGGATAAGTCTCTTAAAGCAAAATTCACCTTTTTCATCATAAAAGCTATCACAAATCTACATATCTGAAAATTCTGGTAATTTTCAAACTGCAACATCATTCAAGGTCAATAACTGAGCAGGGACAGAGTTTCACTAGAAGCATGCTGTCAGTGATGTGTCCCACATCCTGTGACCACAGCAATAGACAAAAGGACTACAGGAGACACCAAAATATCCACAAAGCTGAGGAAGCAAAGGGGAGCCAAATCACTCAAGACTTTGTCACTGGATTCTGGAGTGGTGATCTGGAACTTTCTTCCCCTTTCCTTCCTTTTTCCCCTTTTCCTTTCTCCCATTTTCCCTCTCTTCTACTCTTTGGCTTCAACAACTATTAATGTTAGTAAATCTGAGTTGTGTGTGGACCTACGCTGTAAGCCTCCCTTAATTCAACCCAGGTGAATCCATGAACCTGAGTCACTCTCTTCTCTGATTGATCAGGATATGACATCAGCAAGTAAAAAAACTGGGAAGAAAAAAAGAGCAAAAAGCAGTAATTATTGCTGAACCTCAACACAATTTTGTTAATGGTTCTGTTTGTAGCCATGTGGGGTCATTCACACTAAACATCTGGATGTGACTCGTTCCAGCACATATGGCAAGTTATTACATTCTCCTGACTTTTCACTTGCTTTTGCAAAGGTCATTCAGGATTAGAGTCTCTGAGTCTGGGAGACGTCTCCTTCTGAGGCACTGCCTAAGAATGATGGGAGATTATAGGATGGATTGTGATCCTTTAATATCTCTTAATTGATGAAGCTCAGTCCCAGTATGTTTGGTTTCTTACAAACCTCTGTGATGATCATGGATGCCAGGTGAAAGAGATGGCAAATTTGTAAAGTATTGCAAACAACCATCTAAAAACTTTTCAGTTAGCCAGAAGTCTAGACTCTCCCAAAGCAATTGCCTCAATACCAAAGGAGGGGTCACAGGACACCTGGACTCTGAAAGCTGCTTCCCTTTTTTATCAACAATGAAATTAAACCACAGAAAAATAACAATTTTTTAATAAAAAATAATATATAGACAGCCAAGGAACCTTTCAAATGGAAAATCTGAAAGAGATCTCTGGACTAAATGATCATACTTGGGCTTTTATTGCAGAAGAGTGCTGCATGAAAAGGGTGGGAAGTTTTTTTTCCACTCTAGGAAACATAACTGAAGATAGATTAGCAAAGTCCAAGCCCATCAGTCCCCACAAGAAACAGAACATGAATAAGAATGTATATGATGGATTAAGTTACCCAGTTACACTTTGATAAGGCAATTGCTCATAGAAAGCAAAGTTCTGTGTTGGATCTGTGTGGATTTGTACAGCAGCTGGTACATTCAGCATGTGCTAATGGCTTCTGACTAGCAAGTGCTGATAGTATGTTCTGCTGTCAAAAGGAGGGGAAAAAAAAGCCTACTTCTCCAGTCTGTTTTCCCTGCAGTTGGGACTTTAAAATATATACAGGCATGATTTTTAAAGGGACTAAATATTTTGTGGCCCCATTACACTGACAAAATTTATGGATAGTCAGCACATTTGAAAATGAGAGTACCCTGGGCTCTGCCTGCCAGCACCCCGGCTTGATGCGGTTATTCCAGTTTGTAAGCAGTAGTTTTCTATGGCTTTGTTTTAAATCAGAACAGTATTTTCATAAGATAAATACAGTTTGGAGCTAGCCCTCTATATTCTGTTACTCTCAGCATAAAATTTGGAGTCTTAAATTCCCCTGGACAAGACCAGCAGCACACCTCTTAGGCAGCAATGAGGTTAAGGAAGATGAGATTGGGGGTCAAATACTTTGATGAGGCCAGAATTTAAAGTCTGTGATCCATTTTTTTCTCAGGCACTTTGAGACATCATATGCTGGAACACACATTCACCATTTTAAAGCATGTGTCTTTGAGCCAAAAAAAAACCAGGAGAGATTAGCTAGCTCTGTCTTCAAGCTGGGACTCAAATAATAAATCATTCATGGGATAGATCCTACATTAATGTTAAGACTCATTTGTTCTGATTTCACTCAAAATTAGAATGCTTGTTCTCATTAATCCTGCAAGCTTCTTTTGCTAATTGATTTTTACAATATGTTTCTTCATTTCTTCAGAGAGTTTTGTTTTATCTGCCTACAATACCATGTCTTTCTAAAGAATCACATATGAAATGTCAGAGAGGACTGATTTTTTTTTACTGGGTTTCATGTTTAAAAAGAGAAAAGCTCTTAAAAATAGTCACCACTGTGGAAAGTGTTCTGGAACAACTTCAGTAACTAGAAATTCCTTTTCAACCATAACAACAATGGAAATTTTTATGCATTTTCTCATCTTTGATTTTGGTCTGAAGATTTTCAGTTTGCAGGCCATGCCCACTCTATTTCTATCCCACTGTTTAAGAACAGAGCATTGCTTTGCTTGGTTCTGCAGGGTTTGTGTTTATCTTTGAAATACAAATGTAGTGGGAGGCAATTAGTTTAGATTGCTAGTTTAGTTAATAATAATCTGGAGGCAGACAGAGGAAGATTAGAACCAGTGGTGACAAAGACTTGGAGTCCTTACCCTGGCTACAGAAGAATACATGGAAGTAGATAATAGTCTACGTATCCGTTCTTCATAGAGAGACTATTTTGCTTGCTATCTTTTGCGCTTGGGCTATGGAGCAGTTCAGCCTAATGGCAGCCCAAGAAATATTAACAGTCGTGTTAATATTTTTACAGAGGATACAGTCACATTTGTATTAATTCAGTGGTCATTAAAAAGTAGAGGAGTTGCATTTTTTTTTTGAAGTAACAACAGACACTAAGAATCAGGGGAAATATGCCAAGGATGTTTTTTACCTCTCCTTTTGCAGATGGCCATTGAAAGGATGAAGTTAGTAACATATTCAAGGTCAGAAAGATAACACTGTATATTTTTGTTATCCTAATCTGATACTTTAATTAAGGCCATTCTTTCAATCATATAAATCGTATAAATCATTGGTTTGAGACATCTCACTCATCATATATATTTTAATTCTTAGTCTGTTAAATTACCTCTTGGTTTTTCTGTAGATTTTCATGTTCTGTAGCAGACGTTGTCTTCTCCCATTTCTCTGCAACTTGATTTGCTTCTTCTATTTTTTGCTCATAGCTTTTCTGGGAATTTAGCAGCGTCACTTCATAAAATTCTTGAATATCTGTTTTTAAAGAAGAACAAGCCGAAGGTGTTACTTGATATGTTGGCTTCTGAGTCCCTGGTGTTTTTCTTCAGCAAATACATGCTTACACATCAACGTGCTTATCACTTCAATGATAAGCACATATTGCATTTTTAGCAAAAAGTAACGATATACATACTTGTCTTCCAAGATATCAGTGAGATTCGTGAGGTATATTCTCATTAAAGCGGTCTTTGTAAATAATTCCAGAGAATGAAAGGAATAACATTTGTAAGAAGAGATTCAGAGTGCATGCACACCTGAACTGTGACGGTAGTGAGAAGTCACAGATAATTTGAACCAGTAAAGTAGAAATCTGAAGACATAAAATACCCTATGAGAGTTCTGCTCGTGGTCAAACACCCATCCAAGGTACTCGAGCCACTTTCAGCCTTAACTACAGGTGCCTTTGAGATTTTTCTTAAGTGGGATGCACAGACTGAAGGGAGATATTGTAGATTCATCAGTTCAACCTGGCATAATCAGAAGTGGCTAATTAATGCCTGGTTTCACCCCAAATTAGACAACAAGCCATATCTTAATATCCTGTTCACATATTTCTATCATACTTATTTCCATGGGGTATGAATACATTTACAAGATCCAAGGACCTAAGGAGAGGGGGGAAAAAAGGTGTTTTTCTTCCTTGGGCAAAAATGTTTAACTCACATATTACATACAGAAGGTGGCACATTGTCTAACAGGTATTTTACACACCACAAAATAAAACCCATCATGTTATTTTAGTTAAGAACAATAGACAGATTTTCTCCTAAATAAGAAACAAAGGAAAAACATTCCAGAGAGAAAGGTTGCATTTACATGGATACGTCCTGCGATTTCAAAGGATTGGCTGTTTATAGAAACTATCACTCTTTCAATAAGCAGGTGTCTCTAATGAGTGCTACACTAAGGGACAAAGAATGTGCAAATGCATGACCCTCAACAAGTAATTGTCAGGAAAGGCAAAGAAGAGGTAGAGATACCTTTCTGGTACTAGGTGAAGAAATTATAGAGGAAAATCAAGTTTATTTTACTTACACAATGTCTTTCATAAATGTCTGAGATTGTGCATTTTATTTTCTAATTTGTGAGTAAATGTTCTGTTGACATGTCACCTTAAACTGGACTGAATTCCTAGTAAGCTGCAAGATAAGCAGCAACCCCCAGAAGGGCACTTTGTCTTGCAGACTCAGATGCCACATCTGGGTCTGGAAGACATTGGTTCTAAATCTAATAAATAACATACTGTGAAGGGCCTCTGCATTCTCTTCCATCTGCTGTCTCACATGATAGGAAACTGAACTGAATTGTATGTGACAAGCAGAACCGGACGAGCAGGAGAAGGCACAAGGAGCCAGACTAGAGAGGCACCCTGATTTTCTGTGTCTGTCAAGGGCCAAGTAAACATTCTTAGCTGGGTCTATGCTTATCCACGTATGAAGTCTCTGGACAGGCTTCTAGGAGCCTCTCTTCTTCATTATTAACAGCTGAAATTGAATTTTTATTCTAACTGCTTTTACACCTTTCCAACTCATTATGTCATTATCTGTTTCTCATGTACAATGAGAAAAATTCATCAAAATTTTTAATTTTAATATTACTAACTGTGACCCATAGGAAATAGATACTAACTTCTATTTGACAGATATATTTGCAAGAGTTTATATTTCATATTTTTAAGAACATTTATTTCCACAATTAACATTAAGATCTACTTCTAAAATTAAAACCTATTGCATAATTGCAGTGAAAATGGAAGTTTCTCAGTTGCCAATGTGGGGGGTTTTATAGCCATTTCGAGTGCTCACACTGTAAGTTGTAATACATGGTTCGATGCCAGGTCAATTTGTATTGCAAGTGCAAGTAAAACATATCAGGCTAGTATGTAATTATGTCTAGATAAATACTCTACAGAAATAAACTAGAAATTGGCCTTTGGCTGTGGCATTCAGCTGGCATCACTGTCATCATCAGAGTATTAATTGGGTTGACAGTTGTCTGTTAAGGAACAGCAAAGCAGTGCTTTCACTCTAAAGACTGCTTTGCCCTAGTGTTTTCATTAAAAACACTGTGTGAGCCCGGTTTGCACATACATGCACTTGTGCAAAATAAATATTAACAACTGAGTCTCTTTGTAAGGTCCTTATCTTTTCTGAGGAGGCCCTGTGTTGCTTTCTCCAGAATAACGATCACTCATGTGCAAAGAGCATTTCAGTGTACTTACGTGGTTACAGAAGAAAGCACAGAGGATTCACTTAGTTGGTTGCTTTGTTATTGCAGAAGCCAAAATTGCCAGTTCTAAGGAACAAGGGCAGCCAGCAATGTGCAGTCATTCAAGGTTAGCAGAGAATAGGGGCTGTAATCTGCTCGGAGTAAAACCCACTCTGTTATCTCCATTATGTAAGAGGTGTAATTGGAGGAGAGGAAAGATGGGAAGAGTGGTGTCAAGGAGAAGATGGGATCAAGCACCTGTAGAATCAAACTTGGAGCCCAAGTCACAAAAAGTACTTGTGAGGGCATGGTATTTATTATGTAAAATAGTGGAGACTTGCAGGAAGATAAGCCCTGAGGAGAAGGACTTGGGGGTGCTTGTGGACGAGAGGCTCAGCATGAGCCAGCAGTGTACGCTTGCGGCCCAGAAGGCAAACCGGATCCTGGGCTGCATCAGGAGAAGTGTGGCCAGCAGATCGCGGGAGGTGATTCTCCTCCTCAACTCCATTCTGGTGAGACTCCATCTGGAGTACTGTGTCCAGTTCTGGAGCCCTTATTACAAGAAGGATGTGGACATGCTGGAACAAGTGCAGAGGAGGGCCACGAGGATGATCAGAGGGCTGGAGCACCTCTCCTATGAGGCCAGGCTGAGAGAGTTGGGGCTGTTCAGTCTGGAGAAGAGGAGGCTCTGAGGTGACCTTACTGTGGCCTTTCAGTATCTGAAGGGGGCCTAGAAAAAGGCTGGGGAGGGACTTTTTAGGATGTCAGGCAGTGACAGGACTAGGGGGAATGGATCAAAGCTGGAGATGGGTAGATTTGGACTGGATGTGAGGAGGAAGTTCTTCACGATGAGAGTGGTGAGAGCCTGGAATGGGTTGCCCAAGGAGGTGGTTGGGGCCTGATCCCTGGAGGTGTATAAGGCCAGGCTGGATGAGGCTCTGGTCAGCCTGATCTAGGTTGGGGTGTCCCACCCTGGTGGGGGGGGTTGGAACCGGATGATCCTGTGGTCCCTTCCAACCCTGAGTGATTCTGATTCCATAACTTCTCCAGTGAAGTGATCCTGCTGTGGTAGGGGGATTGGACTGGATAACCTTTCGGGGTCCCTTCCAATCCTTAATGATTCTATGATTCTATAATTGAGCAAAAAGCCTAAAATCTTGCTCTCTCCCACTCCTGTCTTACAGACTTGTGCAAGACTGAGCAGGGTCTAACCTTTATAGATATGCCATGGGGCAATTTCTCTTACTAATGCTGGATCCACTTACCCACGTTGAATCTTTTTCTTGGCTATATTTTTAAATAGATATCGAGTTTTGAGGCTCAAACCTTAGTTGAGTTTACTTTTATTTTTTTAAAGACAATTTTAAGAAAATTAATTTGGACCAAGAATAAGAACTGGAGAAGACTAAATGTCCTATTCACATAGAAAGTGACTTTTCTTTTAGACAGCAACAAGAGTGTGCTCAGACAAAGCTGAATGAGCTACCATTGTCTGGCTTTTGAGTGATGGGTGCTGCAGCCCTGCAACCACTAACCCGGTGTCATTTCTCTTCCAATTTATATGCATTACAATATCCATTTGTTATAGCAACACTTTACAACTGTCATCCCAAAGGGGTTAAATAATATGAAAAGGCAAACACATTAAGTAACCTAAACTACTTTGTCTTCTCTGACCACAGGCTTTCACCAGCATTCTAATGAGGAAAAATAAGATCAAGCAATACAATTCCTCATCCACCTGTGAGCACTTCAGCATCAGAAAGACAGAAGAAAATTGAAGGGAATTCAAAGATGATTAAAGGTCTGAAAGAACTAACTTTGGAGCAAAGATTAAAGGAAGAGAATAATAATAACATACACTTTCATACTTCATTTAACTTCAAAGTAAACCAAACATTAAGAACCATATAGTGCTGGCTGAGAAAATTACACAAGGTCTCATAGAGAAGCACAACAGCAGACTGGAACTGCAGAGGTCCATAAATGAGGACACCAGATACAGCCATCCCTTTGTGATCAACAACCCACTTACAGAAACTTCAGCATCTCCACTGGATTCAGGACACCATTATCCCCTTTGAAAAAGGCCTCTTTGCAGGAAAGGCTAGATGCAGCTGCACAGGGAAATCTGGAATTATTCCCCAGTCTAGGAACTGGGCAGAAGCTACTCACTCCTATAAGTTTTCTTCTCTAGTTGAGATACTCAGTATGATTTAAAGGAAAAAAGAGAAAGGTGGTCAGGATTTGCTCCTATTTATGTGTTTTGGTACCCTCTCTACTACTTACCCATCTTCAGCTGTGTAAATCAGCATCATCCAGTTGGTAGCCCCAAAGCTTGATGAAGTATATGAAATAGCACTGACTGTAGGATTTTCACCTAAACAGAGAAGCAATGGCAGGTGCCAAATGCTTCTCAGTACTTGCCTTCAAGACCCAGGCATCCCAATGAACTGACCAACTGGGATCACCCCAATATATCTCTTAAGCACCTGCTCACCCATAGCTGCACTTTGCAAATGCCTAACTAATGTAAAGGGGCAGAGAGTATCAAAAGATGGGTTTTCCAACATGATAAGAATGCAGAGAGGCTCAGTTTGAGCTGGTACAGATGTATGATGCAGCTACACAGTGAGGGACTTGCAGGATTCAGATGAGCGTGTAAAGAAAACCAGTGCAGGAGTGAACAGGAAAACCTCTTCTACCTTGTTTGCATTTAAACAAATAAGAGGAGGAAGAGGCAAGTCTGTATTCCAGTGACAAGCAAGCCAGTGTCAGACTTTCTGATGCTATCTATATTTAATACAACACAAACAATTAAGCTTAAAAGAATAATCTTGTACACCACTTAGCCTGAAGTTGTACTGCATGTGTCAGCAAATGCTGCCTCCCCAGTGACTTGACCATACATGTGGCGACTTGTAAGAGAGCAGTGTGAACTGCTTCATTTACCAAACCTTATCCAAAATCCACTCAATTCACAGAACCTACCCACCACAGCATGTTTTGATCTCCAGGAAGAGTGTATGCTGTGCTGGTGGCTGTCTCAAAAGCTATTCCTTTCACCTGTACTTAGCAATGAGAGAGGACTTGCTGGTGACATAGACCGTTCTACCACCCCGCTTCACTCTAGGAGAATGAGGTCTTGAGAGCATTTAGAAATGGCACCAATATCCTAGGATCTGCAGTAATTGCCTGTTGCTTCTGCAGATAACGGTACATTTTTGCAGTTAAATGTAACAACATTATCAATGCAGAATCCCATTATCCAGGAAATGAGTTCTTTGTGCATCATATTTTTGTAGACCTAACCTGGTAATTAGAACAAATATTCTGTAGGACAAAAAGAAAAGTGGCCTTTTTCTTCTCCTTCTAGAGGTCCTGAGCCACAGAATTCATTTTTCCTATGCTGTGCCAGTGCCCTGCCTTGCTTTGCAGTATTAACTCCCATCTGTTTTTCCAGGGCACACAGGGACAAGGTGGAATGGGGGTTTAAGGCAACACACAAACACAAGCTGTTTCCTTTCTGGGAAATTCAGGTCAGTGTTTTTTGTCTGTGTGTAGGATAGTGTCTGATATGTACTTTCTAATGTTGTGTAACCCAGTACAAATGGCTACTGTCTGGCAGAACACTGTGAATCAAAATAAAGTCAGTTGTTACAGGCTCTTGCTGCGTGTCCCTTTTTAAACTAAGGGAGCATTGCAGAGTATGTCTAAATGGCACCATTTATATCCTGGGGAGCAAATTATGCTGGGTCAGCTTCAGCCATCTGGTCTGAATTATTAGGTAAGAGTAAGGAGGATTGTGCAGGATGTTGTTCAAGAAGGAAAACTGATTCACACAGTAGAAGTAACATGGGAGTGATGAGAGATAGTGCCAGCCTTCCAGTAAAGAGCTTTGAAAAGCCTTGCCCATGGAAGCAGCCCAAAGAGAGGTTAAATAACATTCTTCAACAACACAACAATGTTTTGTGGGGTTTTTCCAAGAGACATGTTTCCATATTGAATAAAAAGCCATTATAAGAAAGAAAATAAAAAGTAAAAGAATAAAAAACCTGAACTTGAAATCAAGTGAATTTTCAACTAAAACAAGACTACAGCACAAATTGTGTGTAAGAAATGGCAGGTCTCCAGTCATCAAGGTGGTACATAGTGTTATGGCATGGTGAGCTCAAACTTGCCCCCCTTAGCATCCCTCAGTGTGGCAGCAGTCAACAGTATTTTCCTGTTTCAGCTGTATCTCATCCTCAGGGCTACACACACGTGCACACACTTGTCTTAGGTCTGCACTAACAGAGGTGTTATGAGACTCAACAATAAAGGAAATGCTTGAGGCTTATTTTTTTGCAGCTGGTTAGGCTAACACCAAGATCTGTCAAGTCAAAATGAAATTTAGAAGTCCTGTGGCAAGGTTTTCAAACATAACATTTTGGTGCATGAGAAACATAGATGTCAACAGAATCACAGAATCATTAGGGATTGGAAGGGACCTCGAAAGATCATCCAGTCCAATCTCCCTGCCACATCAGGATCACCTAGACCAAGCTGCACAGGAACACATCCAGGTGGGTCTAAATGTCTCCACAGAAGGAGGCTCCACAACCCCCTGGGCAGCCTGTTCCAGAGCTCTGTCACCCTCACTGTGAACAGCAAGAGTTACCACAGAAGGAGAGAACATGTTCTCTAATCCGTGCAGGCAGCAAAGCGGTGCAGTGCAAGCCAGGGAAGCAGTCTTCTGCCAAATGCCTACAGTTGATAAATGTTCCTAAATCTATTAAAAGCATCGTACTCTGGTAGAACATGTACCAAAGTAGGCAGCAAGAAATATAGTTTCTCTTATTAGCCTGTCTTGAGATTCAGCAAATCCATAGATAACTTTTTGAGGTTCTTTTCAACCTAAATTATCCAATGGTCCTATGATCCTTTGAGCATCTAGGTTGTAATCTCTTTGAGGAAGGGACCATTACTAAGTAGATTCTCCCCCTCTACTCTGTTCTTGTGAGACCTCACCCGCAGTGCTGTGTCCAGTTCAGGAATACCCAATATAAGAAGGACATGAAACAGCTGGACCAAGTCCAGAGGAGAGACACAGCATTGATCAGAGGGCTGGAGCACCTCTTCTATGAAGACAGGCTGAAGGAATTGGAGCTGTTCAGCCTGGAGAAAAAATGGTTCTGGAAGGAACCTTCTAGCTGCCTTCCAATACCTGAAGGGTAAGGAATACCCTTCAGTATAAGTAATAATAAGTAATACAGGAAAGCTAGAGAGGGACTTTTTATGAGGGACTCTAGTGATAGGACTGTAGGGTAGCTTTATATTGGAACTTAGGAAGAAATTCCTCACCTCAGTTCCTGAGGGTGATGAGACACTGGAATAAGCTGTGGATGCTCCTTCCTCGGAAGTGTTCAAGGCCAGGCTGAATGGGTCTTTAGGCAACCTGGTCAAGTGAGAGGTGTCCTTGCCTAGGGCAGGAGAGTGGAACTAGTTGATACCTGGGGTCTCTTCCAACCTAAGCCATTCTACGATTCTGTGATTCCATAGTTTAAAAAGGTCTGGAACAGTCTGCATGCTGTAATAAATAACTGCATGGTTATTTTGCAGTTCTTATTTAGATGTAATCTTGACTGAGATGTCATCAAGCTTGACTGTGATAATGGATGAGATCCCAGTAAAAACTGATAGCAGTCAGGACTGATGATGTCACAGTCAGATCAGATGAAGTCACAGTCAGGAGTGATGATATCAGAATCAGGACTGATGCTATCACAATCAAATTATACCACTAAAAGGACCAATGATGTCACATTAAAGACTGAAAAATTCCATCAATACTTACGATGTCATTGTGACACCTCAATATGCCATAGTCATCACTGATGATGTCACAGTCTCATCTGACAATGTAAGAATCAAATGATGTCAGAGTCAGGAGTGATGATGTCACACTCAGATTAATGATGTCACAGGCAAGACTGATGGTGTCACAGGGCTAGTGATGTCACAGTTACAACTCCTCAGTTATGTCACTGTCCTATCACAGTCCTGACTGTGACATCATCAGTTCTTACTGTGACATCATCTTCCTTAATGTGATATGATTTGATTGTGATGTCACCCATCCTGACTGTAACAAAAATCAGCCCTTACTGACAAAACACTTGCTGCAGCCCTTTCTACACGAGTGATATTTATATTCAAAAGTGAAGACTAGGAAACAACATCAGATGCTGAAGTCTCTATTTAAGCTGGTTCAGTGATGACACTGAGTGCACTTCAACAGTTTTCTAACCTCTTATTCTTAAATAAGCATCATACTCTGTATTTGAGCATTTGCCATTGACAACATCTGGTGGATGACATCTGTGGATGCTAAGAGTCATCAGGAATAAAGACAGGCTGGTGAGGAAGGTGGTTGAATCATCATCCTTGGAAATGTTTTGATGTTGGGTAGATATGGTGCTTAAGGACATGGCTTAGTGGCGGGCTTGGTCAAATTTGGTTAATGGTCTCAGTGATCTTAAAAGTCTTTTCCAATCTAAACAATTCTATGACTCTATGGAAAGCAGAGCAGCAAACCTGAAATCCTTCTAAACATCTCCAGCAGGGTTTTTAAATAAATGAATAGACTCCAAGAGTCAGAGCAGGATCACAAGCGCACACTGGCTCCTTTTCACCTCTGGACAGCCAGGCATGTAAGTGAACCAGTTCCAGGATCTTTTTCAATGGAAAACTATGCAAACAGAATATGCTGTTCATTTTACCAAGTGTTCACAAGTGACAGCCAAGGAAGCACTCGGATTCCAAGGCTGGGTTTCATGTGCTTCAGAAGAGACCTCTCATAAATGGCAGTTTCCTTTCAAAAATGATGGTTTGTATCAAGTTCTTTACCTAGAAGCTTAAATATCAACCTTCAGCTTTTTTCATCACTGTGTATCGCTCTGCATGTGAGAGTCAGAGACTGTGGAAGTTATTTACAAACACCAATAACGTACACCTTTGGGAAGAGGCTTTATTCATTGTTTGGAGAGTTGGCTGCAAAGCCATTACTGGAGAGATTGTCCCTTGATTCTCAGTAGCAGTTAACAGTTATTACTGTGCATTTCTGATCCTGCTGGAGCATCAAGCAGCCCCACTGTGGGTCACAGGAGTTATGAACAGACTTTCATCTGAATGATTCCAACCTACACTAAAATAGCTGTAATAGAGAGTTCAATATCAGAAAATCATTCAGTTGTATCATTTGTTTATTGTGTGATTTTCTTTGTTGCACAAGTGCTTTGGTTATGATGTCTTTGGGGTAGCTGCAGATCTTCAGCAGCCCATCTAGGGGCCACCCCATCACAAAGCTCCCAGTAGCACCCAGTTTTATGAAACTCTAAAACCAAGAAAGATTTGGCCCTCCATCTTTGCCCCCTCGGGTGTTTTGTTTCAATGCATGAGGTTCCAAGCTGCTGTGCTGTTGCAGAAGGCAAAGGGGTCAAGATATGGAATTTGACTGGATCTGCAGGCCCTATGTGCCAGCCCAGGTTGATAGCACTGGCCAGAGGCTTCACATATTGTATGTGCCAGCAGTTCAGTCAGGGAGAGTTGAAGCAGCCTTAATGCAAGCACAGAAATCCTGGAGTCAGTTATGAAGACAGTGATGAAGTCACCTCACGACTAGCCACAGCTGTTTGCAGGTTCAGCTCACTGCCTGTGACCCCTGCTATGCTTCTCCTAACTTCTTAAAATATTCTGGTGAAAGCAACTTGTTTTTAAAAAGAAATAAAGTACCATTGTCTAAACAAGAATAGAGAAGTGAACTGTGGAGGATATATATATATCTACATAGCTATATATATGTATTTATATATGTCTCCTCTAATCAGACATGACCATTGTCAGAAAAGAAGATCAATTGGTTCTTGCAGGAGAACCTTCAAGTACATAGCAATGCAGTCCCAACATGAAGATCACCAAAGTAGTACCAATGCAGTACCAATGCAGGCATGAGGTACGAATAGTTTGTCAAGAACTAGAGAAGCTCGTTCACATCTGACAGTTTAAAATATAGATGATGTTGCAAAGGCCCTTGAAACTGGATGATGAGGACATCCCTCCAGCCTATCTGACAGAGCCCTAACTGAGCTCCAAGGAAAAGAGAAGGCTAGGGAGGGAGAGATTTGCCTAAAGCATATCCTTAACTATTCATATGCCAAGGATCTGATTTTTTGGAAGGTATTTGCACCTTTTACTTCCTAACATCAGCAGTCACATGTTGAATTACAACTTCAGCATCCTGAGATGTGCTCAGGAACATCTGCATCAGTCTCTACCCATTTACCACGGATCAACACCGTTCCTCCTTTCCCCAGACTGAATTGAAACCCCATACCATGCAGACCTTGACATCACAGAGCAGATAGCTGCACAGAGCTTGTACTTCAGGGTATACTACATTGTTTTTAAATAGCTTCTAAAGGAAAGACACTTAGATAATTTATCCTGTCCATGCTGAAAATAGGCTGGGCGGGCAGCATGTCATGATGAAAAGACACAACCTCCAAGTACAAGAAGTGTCACATGCTGGTGCCATGCCTCTCCCTGCATTTTTGATCTTTCACCCTATTGAGTTTGCTACTGCTACTGCGTAGTGTGAGAACCTCAGGTACCCAGCCCTTGCCTTAAGGAAATGCTCATGAGCCATACCTGAAAAACGCGGCAACGGTAAACTGGCAAATGGTAAGTGCTGTGAGACTTTGGTGTGGCCCACTAGGAACAGGAAAAGCCAGGAATTCAAATTGGACACTTTCCCAATGCAATGTAAGATTGTTTATAGGAAGACCCTATCGCAATCTGTAAGGAGTTAGGCATGATTTCTTCCTGGCCTTTTTCCTCAACCTGTGAAGAAGAATCTTCATACCAAATATCTTTTGAACATCAGTCTAGATATAAAACTGGGACAAAGCATTAAAATACCACATTCCTTTGACTGTTTTAGTCTCCAGGGCAAGGTAAAAGATCCTTTAATTTCTCCAAGCTCTCACCTAGGAATATCTTCCACTCTGCATCTCTCTTACCCTTCACTGCAAACACCTCACATTCTCCTTTTAGTGGAACAGTCCAAGTCTGCTCAGCCCAAGGCCCTCTGTTTTAGCACAGCATCAAACTCTGTACTGAATAACCAACTTTATTCCAATACCAAAGCACACAACAGTTTCTGCAACATGCTGTATCATACCTGTTAGGGAACATGAGAGGTACTGAGATCCAACTCTGTTCTCAGGTTTGGCAAGATGGTTTGCAAAGGCAAACATACATGACTACAGGGCTGCAGTTTTCATCTTCACATCCCACCCACACTCCTGGTGCAGCCAGCTGCTTGAGCAAGACCAATGAGAACAACAAAGGACCACATCCGTGAATTGGGCAAGCACAGACCATTACGTGAGCTGAAGGGGACAGATGACGACTGCATACCATGTTACACAGATTGTTACACGGCTGAAAAGCAAGAGGGTTGCCTCTTACTGCTCAGCTATAGTTAATTGTATAATTGTATTATAATAAATGATGAAATACATCAAGTATTTCAATATTTGCACTTAAAAGAAGTGCAAAGAACTGACGGAGAAAGAATAAAGTTCCACATAATTTAAATCCTAAACTGCAGAAAAAACAAGAACACATGTAGAAAACTGGGTTAACTACATTCCATCTCACTTCAGCTGCCTCTGTCTTCCCCTTCATTTTGCTAGTGGGAAGTGTAAAGTAAGTGGTAAAAACAGGGAAATGAGAACTTGAGGCTGCAGATTCTATCTGCAGTTTTTCCACTGACTTGCTGTGCGACCTCAGGCAAATCAATCTCTGTGCACTTCAGCTTAACCTTCTGTAAAATTGAGATACAAATGCTTTGACTTACCCATAGGCTCACAGTGGGGTGTAACAGCTTAATTAATTAATGTTTGTTAAACACTTTGAATGAGTGTTTCTATACAAGTTCAAATGCTTATGGATTGCACTTTTATAAACCCTGGCTTGTGACCCTTTAACGTATTTGCCACAATGTCTAGTGCAATACTTAATATGGCTACTCCAATGTAATAAATTACACTTTAAATGAACCCGTTCACTGGAGTGACTGTGACTTCAGTTGTTTGCACTCAACATTTACAGTCATTGCAGTAATTGGGCTAACCTTGTGTTGCAGGTTTCCATGAACATCAAAAGACTTCATTGGTCATGCTTGAATTTGTGCCACTTTATGTTCTCATGGGTTTAGCAATTAATAAAAGACTTCATGTACATTCATTGATGTTTGCTGGTCTCCACTGGAAGAAGAAAATCTTGTATGTCTTATACAAGTCTAGAATCTGCTGTCATTATCCTCATTCTCTTGTAATTGATTGGTTTATGGACTTAATAGAAGTTCTTTTAACTTCAACAATTTAAGTTTTCACTCAGTATGAACTTATGCGTTTGTTTATGAATCATAGAACTATACAATGGTTTGGTTGAAGGGGACCTTTCAGAACACCTAGTCCAACCCCCCTGCTGTGGAGAGGGACAAAATAATTTTGCAGTTGTTTTTTTCACTGACTCTTGGAAGCTATTCCAATAACATATCCTGAACAGGATCTCTTATCCCAATAACATATCCTGAACAGGATCTCTTATCCCCCTAAAGCTTACAGTAAGCATCAGAACAGTAAGACAAAATGTTAAACAAAAGAATGTTCCCAAAGTCACCATTCTTTATTCCAAGTTTGATCTTTAGCATGAGGAGATTAATGATATGAGCATAGTACTGTCCTTATTAACAAAACACAATTATTCAAGATAAATCATTTGTGAAGTTTTTCTGGAGCATCTATAAAAATAGCTGATGGCACAACCCAAGGAAGCAGAAAGGGATATGCTAATCGAAAGACATTATATAAATGCTAATGAAGGAAGTGACCCACAGCCCATTAATTAGCAGGTCGTGCCCCACTGTCTTATCACAAAAGAATGGCTACAGCTCCATATAACGGTGGGCTTCTGACAGAGGAAGATCCCATTTTAATTTAAGGGATAGCAGGAGCTCAGAGGAACCATCTTTTAAACAGAAAATCTAAATCAAGCTGACTTTGAAGAGGACAGATAAGACTAACATGGTCAAACTCCTGACTCCTTCACCATGAGAGTGATGCTGCAGGTGTTAGGTAACCCTGTAATGACAAGGGTAGAGTGATCACAAAAATGAGGAGGGGAGAAAAGGAGATTGAGATTATTCCTATAACCACACACTCGTGCAGAGAAAAACAAAAACTTGTCCTTGCTGTTGTGGGAAACTGACTTCTACCTGTAGGACTCTGTGAAATTGCAATATAATGATTCAGGAGGTAAATAATCTGCAGACATATCTGCAAACCCAGGACAGAACAAGTTAGATGAATGGAGGAAACTTAGTGCTCTAACAAGGTATCCAACGGTGGCAGTGACTGCAAACAACAAAGCTGAAAGATGGTGTTATGCCCGTGTATTTAATTCTCATTTCTCTTACTGTTCTGCATTGTAAACAGAGTAGCTGCACAGTGGTAGGAAATAACATGCCAGGTGGTTATGTGTTCAGAATTAACATTTTGTATATATTATCCACTTACAAATTCAACGTTAATTAAGGTTCAGATGCACCAACTGACAAATGTGATCTGTAAATGTAAAAATTCTTCTGAGTAATGAGAATGCCTTGCCCAAAGTAAAAGCACTGAGTTCAACAGGGAAATGTGGGACCTCACTCAATGAATGCATGCAGAGTGTGCTGCTGTTAATTGAGAAAATGTAATTAAAGTACCCACAAGCCACCAGCATGTGGGGACATCTAATGGACACTACAGAAAGCAGTGTGTAATGTTGGACTACTGTTCTCAGCAGTTTTTTTCTTAAAAAAAAGCTGAAGCTGAAAGCTGATGCTGGTGAGCCAAATGGCAGTGGACATAAGCCCAGTCAAGACACAGGAAGAAGCTCAACCCGCATGGTTGCTCAGAAGCCTTGACTGACATGACAGAAAAGCCAAGTAGCTACTAAAGCAAGTTGGAGTGCCTGAAAGGCCATGAACACAAAGTCTGGCAGAAAACTGGCAGAAAACCAGTACAAAAACAGGTAGGAACCAGGGAAATTCTAGGCAGAGAGCGCAAAGCCATTGCCAGCCCCATTTGTTTGCCCTCAAGGAATAGATACCATTCTCCTGTCCCACAGATATGAACCTCTGGTCAAGCTCTAGATTGACATACTTGCTGACTCTAACATCTTTAACTACCCCAGCTGTCTGTCTACACAGGTAAGAGCCCTGAGAAATTTTGACAGAGAGGCCAAACTGGACAGATCGCTCTGCTATGACCATAAATGGATCTTTTGATGCTTATAAGGAAGCACCTCAGCCCCTAGGAATATTAGAAGAGTCATACTGCTGGTGAAATAGTCAAAGGCAGTAGAATGACCCGACACAGAGCAGCCTGCAGCCATAACCAAGCTTAAGTTGCTGCATGATTAATCAAGTGATGGATTTACCTCAGTAAGAGAAAGACTGCAGTAAGTAGCCTGCAGCCCTTAATGGTGAGAAATTTAAAACTAATAAAAGGAGGGCATGTGGTTTGGTTAAAAAAAATCATAACACAAACTGGGCCCCTTGCTCCCACAGTGTACTGGTGAACTGCAACCACAGGAGACAGCCATAATAACATGAATAACATAAAGTTTTGCATTTCATTAATGTCATATTATCTTAGGGCTCAGTTTCAACAGAAGTTTGTGTATGTGAGCAACATTACCAGACTACACTCATTTCTATGAGATTAAGTCCTTAATAAGCTTTTTTCTAGTTGAAACAAACCAAACTACAGTTTTAGGCATAGATTTTACTATTATAGAAACTCCTTCAAGCTACTTCCAGTATTTGTGCAAAGATCGTGGTGCTTAAACTTGTAAAAATAGGTACTTGAATCTTGATTTGTTCTTCAATGAGAATCATTTTTCACTCCACGGAAACCCATCATGTTGGGGATCCATATCGACAAGACATTAGTGGCTGAACGAAACCACAGACAGGTTTTGCATTTCACCCTTAGGCTAACACACACAGAGCTGCATTTGTATGCATAAGGGAAGCAGCTAACTCTGCCAGTTGTGAAAGGGTTGCAAAGCTGTTTTACTTCGATTAAATAAATATGTAAATAGTCTTCTTGGTGCTATGTACGTTCAGGACAGAAGCACTCACCTGCAGAGAACCCAGAGTGAAAAACAAAATCACAGTTCAATCCATTCACAATGGACTGAATGAAACTGGGCAGGAAAGGGTTGTAACAGAGGATGAGAATAGCAATTATTTCATTAACATCAGATTCTGCTTTTCCAAACTCAACTTGAATTGTCACTGCTACAGCAGCCACTGCTTAAACCCAAGAACCTTCAGAACAAGCAGAAGATACAATTAAATCAAGCACTAACAAAACATGCGTAGTCAGCTGAAACATCTGGAGTATTGTGTCCAGTTGTGGGCCCCTCACTTTAAAAGGGATGTGGAGTTGCTGGAGGGTGTCCAGCGCAGAGCAACCAAGATGATGAAGGAAGTAAAGCACCTCCCTTATAAGGAGAGGCTGAAGGAGCTGCGTCTCTAGCTTGGAGAAGAGGAGACTGAGGGGTGACCTCATTNATGATTTCTCTCCCTTTGGTGAGAGGAGCAGATCTGCATTTATTCCATGTGTGCCTTGACCCCACTTAGAATGGGCAAAGGACGTGGTCCCTCAATGACCTGTCTGGGGCTGTGAAAAAGTATTTATGGAAAAGAATGAGCATGCCGTAACACTTAATTTCTTTCCTTAGTGATTATTTAAGACTTGATTCAAAACTTCCACAGCTCCTGGTGTTACCAGGCCTTTAATATTTCAGATCATGTTCATTACAAATAAGCTTTCTCCAGAATAATGTGCCTAAAATACAAGCTGTCAAAAATCTTTTCTTAACTATAAAGTGACATTGGAATGGGGAACAACCTCGGCTGAAAAATTGAGAAGTTTATGCACAAAATATTATTAACAGTTACGATCTTTCACATACACTGCCCATTTATTAGAACCTATAGCCTGAATGTTGAAATAGGAGAAAATCAAAATGCAAAGGATCTCTGCTGTGCTGCAGGTGGGATGCACAATTTCCTGAAGACCCTCATGCATCTTTGTCAGGACACTAGGAACTATATAGCATATGAGATACTTGCCAGTTAGCCAGGCCAGTGACACAGGGAAACTAGAAATCTGCTGAGTACCAAATGTTGCTCAGTACACTATTAAATGCAAGATAAGGAAAAGGATAAGTACATAGATAGATGCTGCTCTAGCTGAAAAGAATTAAATTATTAATATAAATTATTAATCTAAAAAGTTGCTTCCTGAAATACACTAGTTCTTATTGAACTTCATGAGGTTTGCTTTCACCCAGCTCTCCAGCCTGTCCAGATCTCGTCAGATAGCAGCACAGCCTTCTACTGTATCAGCTACCCCTCCCAGTTTCACATCATCAGCAAACCCGCTGAGGGTACACTCTATCCATTCCTCCAGGTCATTGTTGAAATTATCAAACCAAACTGGACCCAGAACTGATCCCTGAGGAACACCACTGACCACAAGCCTCCAACCTGACCCTGCACCACTGATCACAACCCTCTGAACTCTATTATTGAGCCAGTTTTCAATCCACCTCACAGATCAATCACATATGTCACATTTTTTTAGGTTTTCTAAAGAACATTATGGGAGACAGTATCAGAAACCTTATGGACGTGAAGGTATATGACATCCACTGCTCTCCCTTCATCCACCCATTTGGTCATAGCTTCATAGAAGAATAGTCAAGCAAGATTCCCCCTTGCTAAATACATGTTGGCTACTCCTCATAAGCCTTTTTTTAATCCATGTGTTTAGAGATGGCCTCCAGGATAAGTTGCTCCATCATCTTTCCACGGACAGAGGTGAGGATGACCTGTCTGTAGTTAAAACAAGTGTTTGGCAAGCACAGACTTGAACAAGCAGATCTTCTTTGGGTTAGTTCCATCAGAGATGTACTAGATTTGTACATTAGCCTGTGACTCCAACTAAGAAAATCATTTACCAGAAAGTGCAGTACACATATTGAATATTGAGCTCCCAGACATAAATTGATCTATTGAAAGAGATACGTTTCATAAGAGAACTCAGAGGAAAGAGGAAATAGTTAAATAATTTATAACAGATTTTATGCTGCTGAGGCAAATGTGTAATTTTTGAGAGCTTGTGAAATTCCTAATTCTAGAAATCAGACTGTATTAGGAATAAGAGGCTCAAATCTGAAGTGGGGGTGGCACGAACAGAAGCATGTGAGCATTTCTTTATTCAAACTCCAGAAAAAAAGCAAAAGCATTTCCAAGATTTCAGACCATAAATACACCCAAGTGCAGATTTTCGAAGGCAAGAAAGACAGAGTGGACTAGATTAGAAAAATCTCCCCAGAGGAATCTGTAGACTGCAAATACAAGGAATTAGCAAAAACAATGTGGAAGGCTGAACCAGAACAGACTAAAACCAGCCGTAAGCTACATCTCACCTTTGGAAAGGTCTTCCATATTTGCAAGAAACAGAAGCCATCATGTATGAAAAATAGTCTATTTGCTACCACAGGATTGTTCAAGAGGCATTTGCATCCAACACCCACAGCTTTGACCACGGCTAGACAGTTGAATGTGATATCTGATGTTACAGGAAACCACCTGAAGAGTAAAAATCCTTGCATTGAATGCAGATGAGTACTCACAGATCATGCTGTGGAGAGATGCTAGTTGTAAGTGTATAGGAGTTTGACATAAGGGTAAAGGAAAATCTGCAAAAGATAAGGTTTATAATTGTTTCAGGGACAGGGCATATCGATTCAACGCCTGAAAACACAGCAAATGCTCAGGCTCATTATGAGAGCTTATGTTGTAGGACAGAAGCTTATGAAGGTAGAAAAATCAATCCTATGATGTCTCTAATGGCATTGGAAAGCTGTCAACTGAAGATAAGGATGACAAAACTCAATTGTCCTGTCAGAAGTGTTCCTAGAAATGTCCCTGCAGTGCTCAACACCCGAATTTGATGTATGCATGATCAAGAAAATTTTCCTATTGCAGATGTTTTGTCTGCCAGTGCTACAGCATGAGCTCAGACTTTCCAAAAATAACGCACCTTGTTCGATAAATTATAACCACAGTCCCTTTAATAATATTGAAATGACTTCATGCTGCAAGTTGTATTTTATTCATAATATTAAATCAATGTGAAACTTGAATAAAGAAAAGGAAAAGCAATGTAATAATACATCTCATGAGGCTAATTCATTGAATTGAAGATCTGTGTAGAAAATAAGAAGCTTGTCCATGACAGGAATACTCATGCACTGATTTTGAATGACTTTTACCACTACATAGCACTACTAGAATATACAAAAATGAAGTCTCTAGCTTTACATATGCACATACACGTGTAAAAGACTACACAGAACCTGGCACACCAGACGTGCTAACGAAAACTGATGGGTCAACTGATGGCATAGTCTTACTCATCCTACTCCCTACTGTTCACAGGTTCAGCCCATTAAGGCATGACATTTCCTCAGTAACTCTGTATGTTTTTGATGCTCACACAGCAATCTCTGGTTCTGTTTACTTTATCTGGCTTGAATGTCTATTGTGGCCTCTTTCCGTTTTTTTTCCCAAAAAAAAAAACCCCACTTGTTTCCATAGTCTCACAATTTTCAGTTCTTAATTATGTAAAATTATCTTTTTCATGCAAAGAGAAAACATGAATCCAACTTCTTTCTGGAGGTTTTGGTCCCTTTTACTCATTTCATTCTTATTTGTCTCTTTCCTGAATGAAAAAGTACAATATGCTCTTTTCATATCAGATTGTTTCACCTCACTCAGATCTATCACACTCCTATAATCTCTTTTTTGCAATAAAATGGCTGTTCCTGAACAGTATTAAAATAGAAGTCACCGACTGAATTATGGAGAGGATTTATAAAAACCCCGTTGTGTTGTTTACCATCTAATTTTTTTTTTGAATCCTTGCATCCTGACAACTTTTCTCATTACAAATGTGCACGGAGCAGAAGCCTTCATTGTACCTTCTACAATGATGCTGTGTCCATGCCTGCCTAAGACACACCAGTTGTGACATTTATTTTGCTCTTATCGTGACATAGATTATATTATTCAGATAATATCACATAAACTCAGAATACCAAGTTCAGCTGAAAAACTCCTCCTGCACAAGGGGAAATTAGCTGTCAGCAAGGGACATTATCAAGATGTGAAGCAAATAAAATTACCAAGGTGGGCAGGGAATATATTGGAGGAAACAAAGATGAAAGCAATAAAATAAATTAACAAAGTGAATCTCAAAACATTTCCTAAAGTCTACCTTTACTTTTCCAATAAAAAGGATTGCAAACTTGAATTCTTTCTCAATATATATGCAAGGATATTTAACTTTTAGGTCACTATTTTATGTCTATTTCGATTTTAATAATGGGGCTATCTAGTAATTAACACCTCTTAGCTGTTGGGCATCTCCAGAACATTGATGGAGAAATCTGTATCCAAAACACAATGAGAAAATACTGGTCACTGCTTCTGCTGGCAGTCCCAGTTAGAGGAACCAAACATTGATAAAATCAAATTCATTTTATGTTGTGTGATATCTAAAAAGTAAAGAAATGGTGCCAAACTTATTTAGGCAATGGTTGGGTAAATCTAAATCTGTACTGGTGGTTTTTGTTCAGCCACTGACTTTAAATGAAACAGTAAGAGATTTCTGAGCCTGAGATGTTTGTAAAGTTATTATGTGAAAACTTTATGGCCTCAGGTAAATGCACACCAGTTTAACATTAAGCATGTGGAGAGTCATGTTAAAGACAAATGGATCACTCACAATTTTAAGTTAAGCACGATGGTCCATCCCTTCAGTAATGGGTCAAAACTCAAAACTCCCATTGACTTTTAAAAACATGTTTTGCAACAGCTGGAATAACAGCATTGGCCTGACTATTTATACTGGAAGCAAAGATAAAACCCCAAGCTGAAGAGAGTTCATAAATATTAATTTGACATTTCTACCAACACAAATAAATGAAAGCTCTCAAGTCAAGCACTTACAATAATGGGAGATACCTGTGTGCTCCATATCCTATACATTGGGGGGTTTGGCTAGTGTTTTTCCACTGTTTATAGTTCCCAAATGTGCTGCATCCCCAAAATATGCATTACTTGGAAGGTAAGCATGAATTTCAATTTTTATTTTCACTTCAAAAAGATAGATCAGAGAAGTGGATAGGGGACCTGTCTGTTTACTTGCCATTTGAAATGCAGATGGAAGTCATGTAGTTGCAGATAAAAAGAGTCTCTCCTTATAATACCAAGTAGCAGTGGTTAATTGTGATGCATTGTGAATCATTTGCATTGTCAAGAAACAGACACATTAATCTTGGGAAATGTCATCAGGCAGGTCCAGACACACTGGTCAATAAAACCCTAATGGCTTTGTCACCCTGGAGAATAAAAAAGGGATAGAGATGACTTAACTTTAAAAAAGCAGAAGACTTATACTTAACAGTATTTTCCTTTAATTTCAGACTCTAGGCTCTTTCCTACTGACTTCAGTCAGAATTCATGAACTGCATCCTTGCGTCAAAGTCAGTGATTTTTTATCTCTTTTTCTCAGATAACCTAATCAAGGCCTCCCTTCTTCTTTGCCACCCTCTGAAAAACCTACTCACTCTGTAAGTCTGTCTTATTTACAAATATGACCTACTGATGTTCAGCCTCAGCACCTTTATGAGAGGTAAATTCACGGACTATTAAATTTGTGAATAACACCAAGTTGGGAGGACAATGCTGCAGAGAGATCTGGACAGGCTGGGTCAGTGGGCACAGGCCAGTGGGATGAGCTTTAAAAGGACCAAGGGCAGGGTCCTACATTTTGGCCACAATAACCCCCTGCAGCTACAGACTGGGGGATGAGTGGATGGAGAGCAGCCTGCAGAGAGGGATCTGGCAGTACTGGGTGACAACTGGCTGAACAGGAGCCAGCAGGGTGCCCAGGTGGCCTTCTGGCTTCCTGGCTTGGATCAGCAATAGTGTGGCCAGCAGGACTAGGGACATAATTCTCCCCCTGTACTAGGCAATGGGAAATCTCCCTTCGAGTACTCGTGTCAGTTCTGGGGCCCTCACTGAAGTGAAAGAAAGAGATTGAGGGGCTGGAGCAGGTCCAGAGGAGCAATGAGGTTGTGGAAAGGACTGGAGGGAAAGTCTGATGAGAAGAGACTCAGGGAGCTGGGGAGCTGTTTAGCCTGGAGAGGAGGAGAGTCCTTACTGTGGGGGGATCTTATTGCTCAACATCTCCCTGAAGGTAGGTTGTAGTCGGGTGAGTGTTGGGCTCTTCTGCCAGGCAACTAACAACAGGACAACAGGGTAGGGTCTGAAGTTGCCAGGGAAAGTTTAGTTTGGATGTTAGGAAGCTCCTCCTCATGGAAAGAGTGATCAGCCATTGGAATGGACTGCCCTGGGCAGTGGCAAAGTCACCATCCCTGGAGGCATTTAAGAAAAGACTGTATGTGGCACTTAGTGCCCTGGTCTAGGTTGCGGTGATGTTAGGTCATGGGCTGAGCTGGATGATCTTAGAGGACTTTTCCAGCCTCAATAATTCTGTGATTCTGTGAGATACCCATGGCTATGGTTACCCAGCATGTGGTTGGACAAATCCTTTGAGTACACTGTGAAGCTGAGGGCATCTACCATGAAGTAAGATTTCCATAGAAAGATTTGTGACTGGCCAGAGGGACCTACAAGAAAAAATTACTTGAATTGTAACTAAGAAAAAACACAAAATTTTATATGTGTTGTATTCTTCTATTAAAAACTTAAAAGTATTCTGCATCTGCTCTTCTTCTTGCTTGGCACAACTACAGAACTTCTGAAAATAATTTTATTTTTCAAGCTGCACAGGATGTCCCCAGTGCTCAGGAACTCTTCTCCCACATCTGAAGGGCAAGAAGGTGAAAGCATTTGTGAAAATCACCTCTGCAGGAAGCAGTCGCTCACATGATTTGCCGTAACAAATTAAGACACAAAGACTTGGAAGACACAAAACTATCACTGAATGATAGAAACCTTTAGGTTGCAGAAGACTACACCCACTACTAAACTATGTCCTTAAGCTCCATACCTACAGTATTTTCAAACGTGTACGGGGATGACGAATCAACCACCTCTCTGGGTAGTCTGTTACAAGGCCTGATGACACTTCCAATGAAGCAGGTTTTCCTACTGTCTAACCCAAATTTCCTCTGCTGCAACTTTAAGCTATTTCCTCTTGTCTTATCACTTGTCACTTGTGAGAAGAGACCAACCCCCACCTCTCTACCATCTCCTTTCATTTAGCTGTAGACAGGAGGAATAAATTTTCCTTAAGCCTTTATTTCTTCAGACTGAATAGCCTCAGCCCACTCAGCTGCTCCTCACAAGGTTTGTTCACCAGACCCTCCACCAGCCTCGCTGCCCTGCTCTGGACCTACTCCAGCACCAAAATGTCTCTGTTGTATTGAGGTGCCTAAAACTGAACTCAGTGTTTGAGGTGTGGCCTCTCCAGACCCAAGTATGGGAAGACTATCTCTTCTATTCCTGCTGGCTATAGTCTTTCTGAGACAAGCCAGGGTACTGTTGGACTTTTTGGCCACCTGGGCACACTGCTATCTCATATTCAGCCACTTGTTCCAGCTGTGGCTGGAACAAAAGAGTTTTTTGTTCTACAAGACTCAAGTACAACATAAACCACAGCAAAGAGTAACCAAACAAATTCTGTGGTAAAAAGCCATTTGGTGATACCAAACTTGCTAGTTTTTAAGAGAGATGACCTTGTCTTGGCTATATCACAAATATTATAAAGCTGCAATGAGCAGATTTACAGTGTGGGTTTGGGCAGAAAGGGAAAGAAGAAAGGCAGAGAGATACACGCTTGATACACTTGTCTAGAGTGAAGCAAAGTTTATTTCAGTGGCCTTCAGGTCACAGACCAGAACTCTGTTGGGATAGGTGACTCAAAAAGAAGAAACATGTTTGAAACAGAAAACATCTGAGGCTCCCAAACAAGCAGGGAATACAAGAAGTATCAGTCAGCATGAAAAGGATCAGCCTTGGCACGCTATCAACTTGTCAGAATTTCTGTAAGGCTTCACAGGAAAAAAAAACCTTCTAAAATTACTTGAAAGCTGCTTTGTTGCTATTTCAGAGACCTTCTTCCAAACGTGAGGGTAAGCATGGGAAAGGTGATGATGTGAAGATGTAAAAACAAGAGGAAGGGCTCTGGCATCAGCAGCCCATCAAAGATGGAAGCTGACATTTAAAAATGAACAAGAGATGACAATTCATGTGGGAATGAGACAAGAAGGTTGTCAAAAGGAAAAGAGGATTATGTTGTATAAACAGAGGCAGTGGAACTAATAGAAGAATGCAAGAAGGAGGTGATGTTGTCAGTGTACTGGGGTAGGAAAATGCTTCTGCTTGTGAATTTAGAATTAATTTACATTAGAGAAAGATGCCAGGTAATAAAATCCTGGGTAAGACTTTTAGCTGTGTTACAGGTGCAAAAAGATGACATTCTTGAAAGAAGGTATACAAGAGGATTTGCAAGATACAACCAAACTGGACAGAGGAAAACTCAATTTCATGGCTTTGCCCTCAAATAGAGATCAAAAGAGACAGCAGTGGAAAGTATTAACAATAGCCACATGTTTATGGTAGCTGGTAAGAGAAGCATCTTAGACTGCTTTATGGACAGAATAAAAATGATCTGGAGTAGGCAGGCAAGTCTGCAACCTACCAACATAGAAGCAGCAAGAGATAAATTTGCGTTTGTGGGTAACAGGAGCAAGAAACAAGGAGAAATGGAGTAAAGGAAGATCAAGGTCAGATCTTTGTGGAATTCTCACACCAAAGCTGGAGAAGGGTTAGAAAATGACAAATTGTGATCACAAAATGTGACAAAAGTGATTCAGAATGTGACAAAATGTGACAAGATCACAAAATGTGATTCAAAACACTTTAGAGTCACTACAAAGGAAGCACATTATTGGAAGGACAATCATGTCAATGACATCAAAAGCACCTGAAGGACAGAGAGGGCAGAGGCAGAAATTGGCTTGGTTAGAGCCACAACAGCCTTTGTTGAAGGTAGGTAAGGAATGCCAGTTGGACTGAAGAAAGTCTACATCAGACTCAAAAAAGAAGGATTTATTTTAAGATACAATCTCTCACTTCATCTGTTCTGTATTCTTTCATATTTTTGGCTTCATGCACTCAGAATTTCCTACTTATGTAACTCGTCAAAAGTGTATAGACAGAGAAAAATTAAGAGGCTTGTGGTCCTATGGCTGGATAACTGCTACTGGGCAGTCACCATGTGCCCGCTGCCACTTGTTTGGATTCATCAAAGAAATACTGCAGTCAAAGCATCAAGCTAGTGATATCTCCAGATGAGCACACCACCAACATGAGGATTATCTTCACAGAGGGTCAGGCTGAGAGCTTGTGTCATTTGCTGGTCTGCACTGCAAAGTCAGACAATGCAAGTTCACTCTTTCTTCTGTTCATGTAATAGTACCCCTTGGTTTCAACTCTGGAGCACCTTGGTTCACTCTGCAAGGTGTCCTTCGAAACAGAGGCTGTGACAGCTGTGATGCTGCTTCCCTGTGCGGCACTGCCTCAGCAGAAAAAGGCTTCATTTTCTGCAGCTGTGGAAATGGCACCTTTTAGAAGAAAACAGCTTTTGAAAAATCATAGTAAAACCAAAGACTGGCTTTAATAGCTAAATATTTTCACTCCAAACTAACTTAATTTGTAAGATTGTTCCTCTATTACTCACACTTTCTTAATGGATCCCCCTAGTGTTGATGGGTTTTCTTTTAATTGAATATACTCAGGATCACAGTCTCAGCAAATTAGTAAGAAAGGAGAGAAATGTTTACCTCTCTCAACAGATGAACAGAGCTTCAGTTACAGTGAAATAACCAACACACCCTCATTAAACTGGCATTTAACCCACTATCTCAGTGGCTGTAGTTCCCATTAACAATCATTTAAACGAACAGAACCGCAAGCTCTGGACCAGTTAATGTTGAATGCTAATTAGCAGTGGTTGAACAGAAGAAGCCATCTTAACTAAACAGACAAATCTCTGCACTAAAAAAGCCATCAAGCTCCCACTTACAATGAGGTTAATTTAAACCCAGTGCTGAACAAAACGAGGCCTCCAGCTTTAAGGAGACATTCTTCTCCTTTCTCTTCACTGCAAAAAGGAAAATAAGTTTTAGGTCAAAAATCTTCAGTTCTGAACTTGTTGTGAGTAACTGTGTGGGCCCCATTCTTCTCTCCCAGCAATCTGTGGTGAAAGTTACCCCAGCTCAATGGCTCCAGGGTTAGCCCAGCACAGCACGGTGGATGCAGACTGCACGTCACAGAAACATGAACTGTCGGTGATCATCGGAACACCAGGGAGAGCATCTGCTCTTTTTCTGTAGCTCTCAGCTATGCTGCAACACAACGTTTCCCTAAAGTCTCATTTTGAGTGCTATATGGAACGTGATTGCATGGTTTGGTATATGCTTCCTACCTGAGCTCTCATCTCTTATGATCTCATCATGATCATCTTCTCTAACCCTTTGGGCTCATTTTATTCCACTTTTCACTACATCTGAGTCTCACCCAACAATCTTCTGTGAACCTTCATGGGTAGCACTCAGTGCCTGATGTGGAATCACTTCACACATTTATTCAGGTTGTTTGCATCTGTCCTCCTTCCTTTTTGTATTTCACAGCTCTGTACCACTGCTTTTAAAGTCACCTCAGCGCATAGTCCAAATGAGGCAGCATCCCTACCATGATAACTTCTCTGCCCCAGTGCAAAAGCTCTTAATAGAACAAGGTCAGTGATGCCATCAAGGTCTACCTCCAGGCAGACCTAATGGTCACTTAGTAAAATATTAATGTCAGTGTTGCACCTGACACTTCATAAAATGTTCCACTAACAGCACGTGAAAAAGCCTAGAACTGTTGCCTCTCTCCAAGTATTTCCAGCTCAGCTGCATCACAAGACACAAAGACACTGGCATGACAATTTGTAGATATGACTCAATATACAGAAATCCGAATTATGAACAAGGGTTGCTGGCTGATTTTTTTTCCCTAATACAATTTTTCAAGGTATACTTATGCCTTTTAAAGGTGCATTGTGATCCACATCTGCTAGCAGAGAACATTACATAATGTGTAATAGAGAGATCTCCAGTGACAAGATTTTCCAATTTTGTCAGATTCATATAAGTTCACTGCTTCTTGGCATTAGCCCATTTTTTCAGAGAAGGAAGGATGGGTTGTTTTGCTATGCAGGATTTGCAAACACAAGTGGGGAAGGTAGCAGCTTCCTAATACTGGCTACAAAGACGACAGCTGTGAAGCAGTACAGGGTATCACCTCATTAATGTTAAACCTAAATCATTTCTTGACCCTCTGCTGACAGTTTGCCGTGCTAAGAGCAGACATAACTCCAGTGAAGCGAGCAATAATGCACTCATTCACACCTGCACTCACAACTAGCAACTGCTTGTCACAGCAAGATGAAGTTAATGACAGATGTTACTAATGCAACTGAAAACAAAATTCTAGAATGAAAACAATAACATCTCATTTGGGAAAACCTATAGAAGATCTAAGAAACCAGGTTGTCAAATGCTAGGAGCTTGCAAAAGTCAGTTTGTATCAGCTGAAAGACTGGCCCTGTATCTCTGCTGCAGAGATTCAAACAGAAAAACTAAATTAGAAACTGGTAAGTTAGAAGAGGAATGCAAATCAAATGAGGAATGCAAATCAATGGTCAAGGAATTTTGCCAGAGTTACTCTTGCATTAAAGAAGCTCTGAAAAAATTTAAACAAATTTGAAAGCTGCATTTGAAGCACCTAAACATTACTTTCTGCTTTTGTAACAGCTTATTTTGTACCCCTTCAGGGACCTGTACAGCTCAGTGTGTTTGATACTGGGAGCAGGGAACTGGAAGAAATGTGATTCCATTCGATGACAGCAAATAGGAGCCAACAACAGAAACCCTTTTAAAATTAAGTATAAAAAAAGAAATTAGTAAAACACTTGTATCCCTGCTTGTGCAATTCATGCTTAAGATCAGTTAGAATTAAATTATGCCTTTTATTAGAAATGAGATCTATGTTTTTCTCTAAAAATACATGGTGTTTTTCCCCAGACATTCTCAGGCAGATAGCAGAAGTATAGAAATGAAGAAATCTCTTCCATACCAGTATGTTTATCTCCCCTGTGCTCCTGAGAATACCTAGTCAAAGAGAACTGCCTAATTCATGTTCTCTAAATGGAAGATAAAAGTTAATTATTTTTAAGCAGAACAATTATTGCCATTGGAAATTAATTCCAGTAGAAAAATCCCAGACTCCAATGTATCAAAGAGAGATACATCAATATTCTCTTTATTCACAGATAATCTAGTGACTTGATCAGTAATGAGGACTAACTAGCAGTTTGCTTGGTTACAAATGACTGCCAAATCTGGCAGACATTTGTCTCACAGAGACCTCCAAGCTGTCCTTGGAAAGCTAAATAGAAAAGAAACCATGAGGAGAAAGAAACCATCATCAATACTGGCAGGAAAACAAACTATGCAAAAGCACCTCCTGTTCCTCAAAGATCTCAAAAGAGCTGGTGGACAGTGTCCCATGGTGCACTGCCGAGGTCCAAGTTGACTAAGGTTGCCCAGTCTTGGGACCAACTCTCCTTAATTACCAAATGTCTTGAGAGCTGAGCCAAATGACAGGAAGGTCTCACTCATCACTTACGCCCACAGGCAAAAGACAGAAATCAACTTGTGAAAATAAAAAATAGTTTAATTTAAACAACACAACCCATTACCAAACAGAGAGATAGAAGGGGCTCTTAACTGAACTTCCCGGATTTTCAACCTCCCTCCATCTCAGTGGGAGGAACCCTGGCAGTACTTCCCTATGGCAAAGTGGCATTCCCCTTACAGGAAACAGTCCTCCCTGAACCTTCTTCAAGTGGTGTGGGGGTCTCCAATGCACTGCAGTTCCTCCAGCAGTGAGCCACTCCGACATGGGGCCCCTTCATAGTCATGGTCTTTTTAAGGAGCAGTCCCCTGCTCCATTGTGGCATCCTCCATGGACTGATCGCAACCACAGGCAAGGGGAAAAGGCTTTTCTGCTGTTCCTCCCTATCTTCCTCCCATGCACGAAGCTGGGGTGACCACGTGGTTGTACCTCTCCCCTCTCCAAAGAGAAACTGAGCTCCCAGGAAACAAAGCCCAAAGCAAAAAAGCCATGAAACTGCAAAACAAGCTTTCCCTTCTTAAATAGGTGGTCTTTCCCAATATAAGCATCAAGTAATCTCTTAAGGCACGGTGACCTAGATGTGTTCCTGCCTAGCCACATTTCCCTTCGATATTTTTTGCTATCTTGTGACACGTTAGTGACACATGTGTCACATTAGTGATATAATCTAGTGATTATTCTAGTGGTTCTATGAAATAGGATCATTTATAAAATGAAAGCTGTGGAGACCTTTCGTGAAGCTTCTCAGAAGAGCCATATGCCCACAAATCCTTCCCGCAGGTGGAGATGTAGACCTCACAGACCCTCAGGTCTTTCCATACAGTTTTCCCTGGTGGCATTGGACCCCATGAAAACCTCTGAAGACAAGTGCTTACATCAGGTCACAAACCAGTACCAAACTGCCCTCTGTCCACCTCCACTGCAGTCTGGCTCTTTTTACATCATTCCGCTGCATCTGTGTGTTCACCTGTGACCAACTTACAAATAACATAAGCCTCAACTTTTTACTAGGTTGACTGCAAACCTTTCCGCTGCCCATATGGAAAAGCCCTCAGGTCTAGGCCTGCTTTTGTCACCGTATGGTCTGCGCTAAGAGGAAGAAAACCCTTTTTGCAGCATCTTCCACAGCAGTGTCATTTTTCCTGGAGCTCAATGTCTTTCAGCTTTCTCTGTTACAGTTTCACGGCCAGCCTCTCTGCCTGGGATCTCCAGGTATTATTGAAACCGTAAGAGCCTCCCAAGTCCACTCGTTGTTAACACAGAAAAAACCCACACATTTTAAACCTTCCTCATTGTTCTATTTCCAAACCATTTGAGGACCATTTTAATTCTTCAGTACTCAGTTGTTCCTCTCAGAGTACTTTCTTAGCCTGATGAAATTTAATAATGGAAGTTCACAGTCTCTCTTTGCCTCAGCAGCACTACCCAGATGATTGCAAAATGCAGAAAACAATTTTCATTCTATCCCCAGCCCAAACCCACACACTTATCAGAGAAGGTTTGTAAGGACATAAAGAAGCTTTAACAAGAAAGCAAGTCACTATAGCAACACATGTTAAAAATGAGAAATTATACTTGGTGCCGAGAAGGTAAAAGAGGATCATTAAAAAAATATGGTTCCCTGCCCATAAGCTTGTGCATTTGAAACACAGGAATGGTCCCATCTGGGGGACTCACGGCATCATTGCACACTACAGGTTTCTGACTCCTGAGCTTTTATTCTACACTGCAGTCCTGAGTGCAAACACTGATGAGGACAAGCATCCTACCTTTTATTTTGTACAGAACTTAGCAGTCCTTTCTCTATTTTGCTACCTGACTCCTGTAGATGGAGGTGACTTTACACAAAAATACCACAACATTTTAAAGCATTATACTTCACACTCACTTTTAAGTGTGCACCAGCAGCATCACAGTTCAGTTTGCTCATGTTTTCTGCCTTCAGATAACATCATCATGCTGCCAATATAGTCACATAGTTTTCTTTCAAATCCTAGAGTTACCTAGGAGAGCATTTTGGTCACATTGTCTTTGTGTTTCTCTGCCACTCTTGATTAAAGCCACTTGCAGAGCTGCAGTCGTGTCATTGACTTCTCTAAGTGCACACACAGCTGCCTGCAGTCAGCTGCACACATTCCTGTCCGGGGAGCTACAGAACTGAGGCAGAAGCCCAGACACCTGTTAAAACCAACATACTTGAGTAACTAAGGTTGACTGTATTTTCCATAGAAACAGAAATCCTTTGTTAGGCTTTATTATCAGAATGCTCTGGAGTTCAGTAGATGACGGTTTGACACTTGTTGAGGTAGGTGGGAGAGACAGAGCTCATCCATTGTGGATGAGCAACAGGAAAAGTATGAAAAGTCATGTTTGAAATCAAGCTTTGAGATGAAACAAACTTTATTCTCTCAAATGCAAAAAGCCTTTGTGACATTGAGACCACCGGGAGTATTTCTTTCTCTCAGTTTTCCGTAGGTAAAATGATGTTACCAAGGGCTTACAATTGCCCTCTGAGGGCTTGAGCATTCATACAGTGAGCACTGGTAGCTCCATACCACAGAGGGAAGGGAAATCTTGTCCATCTCGTCCCTTATAAATACAAGGTTATACTCGTTTCCAATGCTCTAATAAACATCAAGACCAGTTTTGCTTTGGTTCTGATGTCGTTTACAGTATAAATTCAGATAAAAACTCAGGCTTATTGAAATTCAGAGAATAGTGCTACATTTTCAGTGTGAGTCAGCAAAATTGATTTCCAGACTCGTCAGCATCAATGCATAATTCAATTTGGGTTTATTTAAGCAGTTCATTTACCAATTACCAGCATTACAGGAATAAGGATCATTTTTACTGTAAAACACTTCCTGAGTCACACAAACTCAGAGTCAGAGGAAGACTTCAAGAAAGAACTTTGCCCACATGAGTTAGCTTGTAGCTCCCCTTGATTTGCTGTTTTACAACATGTTTAGGATCTTTCCACTCTGATACACTTCTATTTGCATGGAAATCTGAACCTTTTCCCAGAAATCCGGGGGAAAAACTCTACTTGTAACTAGTTCTCTATAACGTAACTTTAAAAATGCCAACGCAAGAGGAAAACGCCATTTCAGTTAAGATGATGTACTCAGTATGTCTTTTATCTCTTTCACTGTACAAGTGATTCTTCCGTCATATCGAAGTTTATACATGCAGTCTCAACAGAAGAGTTAGTATATAAGGAGTGTCCAGGACATAAGCATGCTCCAGCCTCTCAAGTTTCATGCTCACAAACAAAGGCATTGACCCTCAACTATTCCATAGTCAGAAGAATTATTTCACTTGTACCACTGCAGATTCACAGAGCAACTGCTCATCAAAAGCCTCAACCATAACTACAGGCAGGAGGTATGGACAAGCAATCACTGAAAGCCAAGACTGATTAAAATCATATTATCAAAAGTATTTTTCAGAGTTAGTCCTGTCTCTGTTTAGTATTCTATTTTTAATACTGTTAGAAAATAAAGTAAGCCACTTACAGTGAACCAAAATTTCCCTTGTTTCCATGGAAATGTTTGGAAGGCTGATCTGAAGTTAGCCAGACTGGTAAATACAAATGCTCGCTACCAGCTAGCTTAATGCCCACGACTGCCTCTTGCGCGCACCATCACACCTAGAAACCCTTTACGCTGCGAATCACTCCTTAACAACAGCTGATTTCTAATCCAGTGCACAGGCTAAGCAAGACCCTCTCAACTATGTGTCACGCTGATGGGGGCAGGGAGAGCCACCAGGCCTGCACACTCATTGTCTAAAAACGTAATGTCGACAATAGACTCTTGTGATATCCTACAGTCCAAAGCTTCAACTGCTGCCCTTTCATTTTAATTAGTCTCTGCCTTTCCTACTCTTTATCTAACACCAGCAGTTTTATACTGGTGTGATTCTTGCAAACAGTGAAAATACTTCTCCTTTGGCCCAGGGTAAGGAAGATCAGAATGAGATCACTGTGCTTTATTTGTTGGGCAGGCATGATGGACTCTTATTTAAACATTAATGCTGATGTTTGCTGCCGAAAGACCCTATGAAATAAACCAGTAACAAACAGCAAGAGTCTTGCCTGTAGGTCTGGTGGCAGAGGAAGGATGAAGGTGTCTCTGGAGATTTTGTAAGAAAAAGAAGGTTACATGAATATTGCTACAAAATGGCTATTGAAATTCCGTCATCATGTGCCTACATAAAACTGCAAACTTCATGCGCATATCGATTTTTTGGCTCACTCAAGGTAGAAACCTGTGAAATCAGAAAATGAGAAGCAAGTCCTTCTTGGCCAAAGTTTGAGTGCAAGCCAATCTAACAGCTTGCTGCTACCTGAAGAAGTGGACCCACTTCTCCATCCCATCTTTCCATATGCTGCTGCCTTGCTCCCAAATCAGTCACTTCTTCCAGCTTCATTCCTTACACCAGCTATCATGCTTGCCAGGCATTTTTCTGAGGCAATTCAACTCATTAATTTGGCAGAATATTACACACTTGGGTGGGGAAGTTACTTTCCTTGTAGTTCAGCAAGTGAAATTACCCCCATGAATTACCCCAGTGAATGCCACAGTCGACATGCATGGCCAGAAATGCACGACTGCTGCAAGAGCAGAGAGCTTCATCCGTGTGTCTGCAGAGTGCTTTGACTCATTAAAGCATTCTACCACACAAGTCCACATTTAGCCTCTGTGCCTAAAAATACTCGCACAGCTAACTTCTGCAGCAAGAAAAGAGATTGAAAAACAAAAGTCACAGCTCTGGAGCCATTCCAATTTTTTTTAAGTGACTTTAACACATGAGAAACACCTCCCAGTTGCAACTGCCTTTAGCCATTGACTTAGATCTGGAATCACCTTGTTTAAATGGACTGTGTGAGACGTTCAGTGTGTCATGTGCTCCTGAAACACGTTTCAGTTTAGGGAAACACCACATTGAGATGTGCTATTTCTACCAGTGCATCACTCAGCACTATCAATCTTTATTCAGTCTTTTCACAGTTGTAGAATATGTTTATTCATTTATTTAAGCAAATGCTATCTTTCTGTACACACAGATAATGCATCCTTCCGTATAAAAGTCTGAAAAACAAAAAGTATCACGGACAGTGCCTGTTTCAGCAGTTATATTGCACCTAGCTCAAAGAGAACTAACACCCACAGTATTTATTTCACTGAATATCAGGCAAAATAATTCAGTTACGCTACGTATGAGGTGCCGATACTTCATCCTGCTGCACAGTATATATGGGTCGCAAGAAAAATAAGATCCAGTAAACAATAGACAGTGCCATGTGCAATGGTGGGTGGGAGGAGGCAGGGGAGAACCAAGAAAATAAACTCCTGTGTGTACAAGCCCTGGATGCAGGGTTAGTAACCCTAAAATCTTAAGTCCTTAGTCAGAAGGATTCAAGGCAGTGTGAACATAAACAGAGAGAATGGCTTATCAAATGTTTTCAGGGGAAAAAAAATGCAATATCTGAACGTGAACCACAGTAGTAGTTCACGTATTTCTGGTGTCACATAAGGTCAAGCCTCTTAACAGCTGTCGAGCTAGAAAACAAGAGAAAAACTTGATCTTTTACTGTGACTTGAGTCAGAGCAGAGCCCAGCCCTGACAGCAGCTGCACAAGGAACAGCTGGCAAAGACCTAACATGTCTGAGCAGTCTCATCTCCTCAGATTATCGTTGTCTCCAGTCTTCTGTTGGAAGCAAAATAACAGAAACCAAAACCAACTTGTTTCCTGATCGAATGTGTCTGAACAGCGTAAAAAGGAGAGATGCCCATCTTCCTAGCATCCTGTATCTGCTACACTATGCAGAATAAAACAGTGTCGTTTAAATAGTTTTCAAGAAATTTTTTTAAATCACCAAAAGAGAGGGAAGGGAATTTGATTTAAATACTGAAATTACAAAAGGTCATAATTTAAAAAAAAAATTATAAAACAGTGTTGCTGATATTAATTAAGGTTTTCCTTGAAGCACATTGGGCAATCTGAAGTCTGGCTTACTGTTTCTTCCTGTTGCTGTAAAGCATGTTTCCCTATAGGGACAGACACTCAAAACCTACCTGGACACATTCTTGTCTGATCTACTCTAGGTGACCTAACTCTAGCAAAGGGAGTTGGACTAGATAATCTTCAAAGGTCCCTTCCAACCTCTGTCTTTCTGTGATTCTGTAGCTCTCCTCAGACATGCACAGTGAGGGGGACAACAGGCACAATGAGAAACACCTTTTTAATGCAAGGAGGTGAGGAATCATCACGATAGTGGTCAAGTACTCAAGAAGGAGACCAACCAGAGAGGCCACAAAATCTCCCACTAATAACATCCTGAGCAACCTAATCTAAGTTGTCCCTCCTTTGAGAAAAGGGTTGGACTAGTGCCCTTTAAAGGTGTCTTCCAAACTTAAATATTGAATAGTTCTATCTCAGGGGTCCTCAAACTTTTTAAACAGGGGGCCAGTTCACTGTCCCTCAGACAGTGTCAGGGCCCGGGCTACAGTTTGTGCTGCCTGGCTTGTCCTGCCTGGGAGCTGGAGGGAGGGAGGGAGAGATGGGGGAGCCGCCCGCCTCAGCCTGGCCATGCGGTCAGCAGGAAGTCATTTGCGGCTGCTCGGTTTCTGCCCCCCAAACCCCGGTGGGGGGCATAAATACCAGCGGGCCACATTGAAGACCCTGGGGGGCCATATCTGGCCCACGGGCCAGGGTTTGAGAACCCCTATTCTATCTCATTAGAGTGGGCAGAGACAACCACATCCTTTCCTTCCCACCAGTTTCCAGGATCATACATGTTTGGAAACCATCTCTGCTTTACAACAGCTTTCTAAGAAGATATGCCTGATAGAAAGTTCCTTCTCCAGAGGAGGAGGAGGGAGACTGCAGCACAATAATCTGAAGCTAACCACAGTGAAATTTTTGTATTCAGAGTACATCTAAGAGGGGTCTGGACTGGCACCAGTGGAGAAATGTACTCAAGTCAATAAAAAGCCTACCACCTTTCCTGTGTGCTAATGAACAAAGTCAAGTACAACTCTGAAAAGCTCATTAGAAATTAGAAACTAGATGACACAAGTAAGCTGAATGTAGCCTGGGGCCCTGTTTTCACCCTGAGTCTTGCTGCACCTCTAGATTGTCTCCCAAAAAAATCCAGTTTCATGTCACCATTAGCCTAATGAATGGTCTATTTGACTGTTCCTGTTTCGATTCACAGCCACGTGTTCCTGCTGTTCCCCTTGCCCCAGACTTAACATGAGTCTAATCCTAAATTGAACTGACAGAGGACCTCTGATGTTGGAACAAAAGAGAATATGCTTTTCTGATGGTGACTATCTTGTCTGACTGTGGATCCAGATGAGTGGCAATGCTGAAGCATGAACAGAGGAGAAGAGAGCCACATGGCCAGGGATTCAGGGATCTGCTAAGTTACGATTTGGAACTGCAGCTCGTGACGCAAGTAAGGGAGAGAGCCAAGCAGCAATGTGTCAACAGAGACCCCTCTGAGCAGTGCTGAGTGCTCCTGCTCAGCAGTGCGCGGCACAGTATACGACGGAGCTGGCACTCCCATGCCAGATTGCTGCCAGGAATTGGCTGTCAAGAAGTAAAAACCCAGGGCACCAATCTCATGGAGCCTAAGTCCTTTAGAGTGAACTTTCAAGTTTAGCCAGATTTGGGACCTATTTAGCCTCAGCTATGTCTCCATTATACAGCACTTCAGAGGTTTCCAACAAAGTTTGTTATGCTCTTTATTTCAGCATTAACTACCCACATCAATATCCTGCTCTAAATGCTGCAAATGGGAGTTTCACCACAGAGCTCGGGAGGGCAGGGACAGAAGGATATAGTGACTTCTGGGAACACCAGGAGTCAGTCTGGCTTCTGGCACACAGCCCAGCGATTCGTGTACTCAGAAGAGGCCATTAGATCATTTTGTTTGACCAGCTGTATATCACAGACCATTATATTTCACCATCTCGTGCTTGCATTCAGTCCAGTAAATACATACAAGGTACAATAAACTCTTATTCCCTATATATTTGCCAGCCTGAAAAAATGAGATTATTTTTTTTCTCAAAAGATACCAAGTTATTTCCAGTATCAAACATTCTGTAGTAGAAAACTGCTGGGAATAGTCTATGAAAATGAAGGGAAATCTCCTGACCAGCAAGGGCAGGTAAAAGCTGATGTTTACAAGAACAACATATTTCATTAAAGCAGTGTCTTACTGCAAGGACATTCCGTTGCTAGTAGGATTCTATTCTTGAGAATTTTGCAGTTTGAGGCAAGCAGTAGTGATATATGATGCACTTCAAGATGCCTTCTAGCAGAGATGTCAGAATTACCATTCCACTTCTCCAGGCACACACACACACAGCCCCCAGCTCACTCATGTCTCATCTTCAGCCAAGATTCAATTACCTGCGTTCTGTCATCCCACAGCTTAGCTCTGTAACACAGACGTGAAGGACAGTGCTTGAGTGTTCAAAGCTTCTAGAAAAATTGCAAAATTCATGACTAAAGGATAAACCTTCACTTAAACAAAAGCCACAATCCTTTTTAAGATACGAACCTTGCAACAGGTCACTGAACGTCTAACTCATTCCGTCATTGTTTATCTCAGTGTCTGCAGAGTGACAGAAATCAGTAAAACCCAACATCATTTGGCAGTCAGGAATGACCTACTGTTCCTGCATTTTGCTCACGTGCAAGACTGTGATCATTAGCTGTAACAGTACGACAGACTAGTGACTACCTCTTGATTCAGTCTGGGAATTACTTACACAACTACAGAGCAACACAGTGTAGATATAAAGTTGTCTTCATAATCAGTGAAGAGAAACGGTCCCTTAGGGACCCAGGGGATGTCATCCTAAAGTAGACAGCTGGAAGAGAAAAGCAAACACCAGTCTGGAAGGACACATTTTTCTCCACTGGCTGTAAAAAGAATGGAGCAACCAATTCAGGTGTCAATGCTCCTGAAGTTCTAAGAGAAGAATCCCAGCCAATATGGTTGGAAATCAGGTCTTGCTTAGTTCTAGACTTTCACTTGGATTCACGTGTTCAGTTCAGCCTCCTTAGCACAGAAGACCTTAATATACTGAAGGTAATCTATGGAAGATCATCAAGATACTTGGGAGCTGAAGGACATAGAAAGACCCATGGAAAAGGATCTGGGGGTGTTGATAGACAGAGAGCTAACATGAGCCAGCAGGTGTGTCCAGGTGTCCAAGAAGGCCAACAACACCCTTGTCTGCATCAGAAATAGTATGGCCACAGGGGTAGAGACGAAATCATCTGCCTGTGCTTGGCACTAGCAAGGCCTCACCTCAAATATTGCGTTCAGTTTTGGGCACCTCAATACAGGTAGACCATTAAAGTGCTGGAGCAGATCAAAAGAAGGGTAACAAAGCTAGTGAGGGGCCTGGACGACAGGTCTTACAAGGAGTGGCTAAAGGAATTAGGGTTGTTTAGTCTGGAGAAAAGGAGGCTGAAGGGAGATTTTATTGGCCTTTAAGACTACCTGAAAGGAGGTTATAGAAAGATGCGGGTCAGTCTCTTCTCTCAAGTCACTAGTGATAGAACAAGAGGAAATTGCCTCAAGTTTCACAAGGGGAGGTTTTATTCTTCACTGAAGGAGCGGAGAAGTATTGGAAAAGGCTGACCAGGGAAGTGGTGGAATCACCATCCTTGGAGATGTTAAAAAAATGTGTACATCTGGCACCTAGAAATATGGTAGTGGACATGGGGCAGCATTGGAATGAGGGTTGGACTTGATCTCAGAGATCACTTCCAATCTTACTGATTCTATGATTCCATGACATGGGATACAAGAGGCTCATAGAACCAGCTTTACTTGGTCTTTTAATAAAAGGTGGAAGAGGAAATCTCACTGCTCTCTACAGTTGCTTAAAGTAGCTGGAACTATGAGAAAGATGGAACCAAATGCTTCTCAAAAGTGTAAAGCCATAGTATGAGAGGCAGCAGTTGCAGCAAGCTTGGTATAAGGAAAGAAAGAGCACCATGTATCAAGGAACCAGAGTGGTTGTAAAATCTCCTTTCTTAGAGATACTCAAAACTCAACTGGACAAGTCCTTGAGAAACTTAAAATCATAGAATTATTTAGGTTGGAAAAAACCCTTTCAAATCATCAGGTGCAATCCCACTGTTAAACTATGGCCACTAATTGACTCCCATTTTGAACAGAACTGGCCTCTTCTCACTGACAGCTGGCATATGGTGCATTGGAAATGTGCCAAATAATCTGAGGTTTTATAAAATATAACCCACTTGTTTAAGATGTGGAGGCATTATTAACAGAGTAGCTCAATATTTACTATGACAAGGTGCAAAGCAAGAGCAGTCAGTCAGCAGATCTTAAAGGAGATCCATTTGAGAACACAGTAACCTTTACAGGTCTTGTGTACTGATTTCCTGCAGCATAGGCAGAGAAAGAATGGAAATATAATTTTTCATGGAAAGAAAAAGATGTAAAACAAATTGCAGGTATCTCATTTTGTTGAACACTTTGTGTTCCCACTTACAAAGCCGGACTATATTGTATGTTCATAATAACTGGATGCTAATGAAGCACAGCTGCTTGATGTGCTTCAGAAGTAGGTTAAGACACAACAGGATGCTCAGGAACTGTTAAAAAAACAAATTCCTTAATGTAACTGTATCAGTGAGTCTACAGGAAAAAAACCTGCTCCTGAAACTGTATCTGTACACTCTCTATTCTTGTAATCCCTTTAGATTAGCAAATTATCTTATGCTGGATTCAAAAAAGTAAAAGTTGGTAGAGCATGGGGCTCTGAATTCCTGGGGTCATGGGTTTGAGCCCCATGTAGGACATCTTGAGACAGTACTGCAGGTTTACCCTGCTCCAGCAGAGTAGGTTTGACTTAGATAATCTTTCGAGGTCCCTTCCAACCTCTAACATTCTGTGATTCCGTGATGATGAATATTAAATTTTGTCCAAGTCCTCTCCTGTGCTGTCTGAATGAGTGTGCGCTGAGCGCGAATTTGCATTTGTTCTTACGTAAAATGCACATTAAAAGTTTGTGAGACAATTTAGTTCCACTGCAGATTCACAGTTGCCTAAAGTACTGATACATGTCCAGATTATGTTTGTATTTAAGTCAGTGTTGAAAACTGAAGTTGTCAAAAGACAAAATACGAGCTTTTTGCCAAATCTTTCCTAACAGCTTTAATTTACACCTCGTTTTCAAATATTAGTGAGCTGTACAATACTACCAGAAACCAATACATTTGTAAATTAAAGTGGAGAGAAGTAATAGGAAGTTGGATACCTTTTGTAAGTATTAAGAGGAAAACAGTTGTAACATGATATTATTATATATTATCCTGTCCTGGATTGTAGACATAATATTTCTGATCCTTGTGTCTTCTTTTCTCATTGGTAGGTCAGAAACTTGTTTTAAAATGGTTCTTGCAATTTTCCAATCACTTTTATATTGCCTTCATGCCAATACCTTTGATGTGCACCATCCCTTACTCAGATTAGGTCATATCCCGAAGGTGGCCTCATTTAAAGTTACTCCAGACTTGCATGGGTGTAATTTAACACAGATCCTTATCCATTTTTACATTTAGCACCTCTCTAAAACATCACTCCTTTAAGGTCTTGACAACTTGGAGATATAATTTTGTGTTACACTGTACTGAAATGTTGAGAACTGTCTCCTAGTCCAACATAAACAGAGCTTTATTTAAGTTCATAGATAGTTTCTATTTGATAATTAACAGAGTTTGTGAGTTTGTCTGGTGACTAGTGGTGTCCCCTAAGGATCAGTACTGGGCCCAGTTCCATTCAACACCTTTATTGATGACCTGGCTGAGGGGATCGAGTCATTTGCAGATTACATCAAGTTTGGAGGGAGTGTTGATCTGCTGGAGGGACGATGCTGCAGAGAGATCTGCATAGGCTGGGTCAGTGGACACAGGCCAGCGTGATGAGCTTTAAAAGGGCCAAGGGCAGGGTCCGACGCTTTGGCCACAATAATCCCCTGCAGCTACAGACTGGAGGATGAGTGGCAGGAGAGCAGCCTGGCAGAGAGGGATCTGGCAGTACTGTGTGACAACTGGCTGAACAGGAGCCAGCAGGGTGCCCAGGTGGCCCAGAAGGCCAATGGCTTCTTGGCTTGGATCAGCAATAGTGCAGCCATTAGGACTAGGGATATGATTTTCCCCCTGTACTGGGCACTGGGGAGGTCTCCCCTGGAGTACAGGGCTCAGTTCTGGGACCCTCACTTCAAGAAAGAGATTGAGGGGCTAGAGTGGGTCCAGAGGAGCAATGAGGCTGGGGAAGGGACTGGAGGGAAAGTCTTCTGAGGAGAGGCTGAGACAGCTGGGGGTGTTTAGCCTGGAGAAGAGGAGACTCAGTGGGGACCTTCTTTGCCTCTACAACTCTCTGAAGAGAAGTTGTAGTCAGGTGGGTGTTGGGCTCTTCTTCCAGGTAACTACCAACAGGATGGGAGGGCAGGGCATGAGGCTGCCAGAGGAGGGTTAGACTGGATGTTAGGAAGCCCTTTCTCATGGAGAGGGTAAACAGCCATTGGAATGGACTGCCCTGGGCAGTGGTGGTTTAACAAAAGGCTGTACATGGCACTTTGTGCACTGGTCTAGGTGATTTTGGTGACATTAGATCATGGGCCGGACTTGATGATCTTAGAGGTCTTTTCCAGCCTCAATAATTCTGTGATTCTGTGATATGTGTGCTGTTGGCAATGCTGTAAACACAGAAAAGATCAAGTATAGTCACTGGAGAAATGTAAATGTAAAAAGAAGATGAGAGCAGAAAAAGTCCCAGTGTAACACATCTGCCACGCTCACACGTACACAGGCCCAGCTATTGCTGCCATTTACACACATTTTATACAAGAATCAGCTGCTTACTTTGCAAAATATTATTAGAGATAATAAATCAGGAGCCTTAGATCCTAAGGAGATGCAAAGGTAGCAGGTGTTTGGTGTGCAGATACACTGAATAGAGCACAGTAATGCTTAAAAAAAAAAAGCTCAAGATTAAAATTGCGAGGGCTCCTGCTCCAAGTGAGTAGAGATGGGATGGTGAAAGTGATAAGAGGTCCCATCCTTCTTCCATAGGCTAGAATCATATGCTCATGAATTCATTTAGATTGGAAAAGACCTTTAAGATTGTGTCCAGTCATAAACCCAATACTGCCAAATCCACAACTAAACCATGTCGCTGTGTCTAATGCCTACACATCTTTTAAATACCTTCAGGGAATGTGACTCCACCACTTCCCTGGCCAGCTTGTTCCAACACTTGATAATCCTTTTGGTGAAGAAATTCTTCCTAATATCCAACCTAAGCCTCCCCTGACAGAATTTGAGGTCATTTCCTTTTGTCCCATTGCTTGTTTCTTGGGAGAAGAGACCAACACCAACTTTGCTACAAGCTCCTATCAGATAGTTGTACAGAGTTAGTCCCTTTAGCACAGACAGACAGAAATAATACTGTTAGCTTCTGCTCAGGCCCCTTGCTTTACAGTTGAACATTAATGCAAACTCTATTCAGGACTCAAATCTGCAGTTCAAATGCTCCATTCATATGTATGTCCTGCTCAGCCCTTCCTCCAGCAGCTGGAGGCACAAATCACATCAATATCCTACCTGCACCTTAGAGACTCATGAATCAGAGTCCCTGTGAGTGCTTTGATCCAGCAGCAAACGCAATGCCATCCTACAATCATGTTCCCATCATGACAGTTTAATGGTTCGCAGAAATAAGTGTTCACTTCACGGCACTCTTAAAGCAGCATGGGTGCCAACAGCAGCCAGAAACAGATCTATTTCTGCTATAGAAAAAATGAAGCATTAAAGGAAAAAATATTGCAAGAACAAATAGGCAATTAAAAGTTCTTTCTTAAATCTGGTTAAGACTTTAACATAGGCAGTCCCGTCACAATTAAAGCATAAAAGACTCACAAAGCAACTATGGGTACTTCTATCAGCTACACAGGAGATTTCATTGACAAGAGAACAGGAGTCAACAGATGATTGAAGCTTAGTTCCATACAATCTGTGCACTTTGAAAGTTTAATGTACTTTATAAAAAGCTAAATACTATTATGAAAGCCAAGGGAAATGAATCCCACATGTATCTCCATTTACAGAGGTGATCAGAGGGGAACAAGGAGATTAATTTCAGATGCTAGTAATGGGAATATAATGTTTGCAAATGTTCTTATTTAATTTCAGTAGCCACCCCAATTTATCCTGCATCTACTTCCATTGCTTTCTGTCCTTTCACAAGTAGGAAGACAGACCTGGAAGTTCATTGACTTGGAGGAATGAATATATGTATGAAACCACTGGCATGAACTTCTGGGAAGTACTAACATGAGCTCATAGCTCATTGCTCTAATTCTTTCTTTCAGTTTCCCTAAGCTATCCATTGTCTGGCAAATTTATCCAAGATCTCATTGAGACCTAACTGCTTTGTTTTCTTTTCCTTTATCTTTAATTGTGATCTTGAACCCACCACAGCCATCTACAACTACCTGAAAGGAGGTTGTAGAGAGGTGGGTGTTGGCCTCTTCTCCTTAGTAACTAATGACAAAACCAGGGAAAACGGTCTGAAGTTGAGGCAAGGAGGTTTGCATTGGATATTAGGAAGAAATTCTTTACAGAACAAGTGGTGAGGCACTGGAATTGTCTTCCAAGGGAGGTGGTTGAGTCACCATCCCTGGAGGTGTTTAAGAAACGTGTAGACATGGTGCTTCACAACCTGTGATAGTGGCAGGCATGTAGGGGGTTATTTTGTATTTGTCAATCAATCAAATATTTAGGTATTCAGGCATTTGGCATTTTTGTTGTTTGGGGTATGGTTGGACTGGGTGATCTGGGAAGTCCTTTCCAGCCATGATGATTCTGTGATTCTGGTGCATTGCTGCAGGAAACATTCAGAAGAAGCAGACTTTTCTATCGCGCTGACATACGTGATCCGGCAGGTAGCTAGTATCCATACAACATATCTAGTTTGCACAGATTAGGAATCGGCACCAAAATTCATTGAACAGGAAAACAATAAATGTTATCTTGCTCCAGAGACGTAAAAATAACCCATCTACTGATTAACCAGGAGAAGGAACCACAGAAAACTGTAAGATTAGCTAGGCGGGAGACCTTGGAAGAGTATCTGCTAAAACATAATGTTTATTCTGCTGAAAGTCCCATTTGTCAAGACTTTTCATACAAAATGAAGAGCTATATTTGTTCACTGCCCCAGAGGTTGCACATTTCCCTAACTTACTAACATATCTCACCATATACCCCTATGAAGGACTACAATTCAATAGTTGCTTCTCATGTGAAAAAAAAACCCTGCTTCCCCTTTATCAGTTAAACAGCTAAAACTAGAAGGACTTGCCATTCCCTACAGCATACCAGGAGCATATGGGGCTACAGGCAGAAAAGATGTTCTTGGGAAATTAAGTTACGGGTAGGAGAAGAAGAAAAATGATAAAGTGGTGAAAGACAGAAGCCAGTAGTGATGAGGCTGTGACAGAGTATCTCAGAATAAAACCTCTCAACCCTAACAGAAGGATATAAATGGGGTCCCCACAAATGACCAAGAGAAAGGTAGAATGTGGCTGCATCACCACTGCAGGTTGGATGTGACCCTTAAAATTTCACAGCCTATTGGGAGAAGCAGTTTCCCCTCTAAAGGCTTAGAAACAAGAACAGCAGGTAAAACACTAGACACATTTACAATATTAGAATATCAAGGAGTGCTGGGGATCTGACTCATATTTTGAACATGTAATGATGGCAATATTGTGACACTAACAGCTCCAATTTACTGTAATGGAATCCTCACGGTATGCGTGCCGGAATAACACAGCTGCACACAATCTCATGAAGGGTGTTAATTGTTTCTCTATTATTTAGGTTGGTTTAATGGCTTTGTCATCTTTCATACAAAGACAATAGGAAGAAAACTTCCATTTATTTTAATTGATCAATATTTTCAGCAAGACCTGGAGGGCAGGTCTTAAGAGGAGGGGCTAAGGGACCTGAGATTGTTTAGTCTGGAGAAAAGGCAGCTGAGGGGTGACCTTATTGCTCTTTACAATTGCCTGAAAAGAATTTGTAGAGAGGTGGGGGCAGATCTCTTCTCCCAAGCCACTAGTGATAGAATAAGAAGAAATGGCCTCAAGGTGTGCCAAGGGAGGTTTAGATTAGAAAAAAAAATTCTTCATTGAAAGAGTGCTCAAGTATTGGAGCAGACTGTCCATTGAGGTGGTGAAGTCACCATCCTTGAAAGTGTTCAAAAAATGTGCAGATATGTCTCTAGGAAACAGTTTAGTGGGCATGGTGGCATTGGGTTGAAGGTTGGACATTATGATCTTGAAGGTTCCTTCCAACCTTAATGATTCTATGACACAGTCTCCCACACCATATCAATTAGGAAAATCACACAGTGCAGGTTACATGAGTAGATGGCAAGGTGGGTTGAGAGCTTTTGTGTGACAGAGCTCAGAGTGCCATCAATGGTGCAAGGTTGAATTGGATACTATGACCAGCAGTGTTCCCTGGGATATAGTACTGGGTCTGGTCTTATTCAACATAGTCATCAACAACCAGGGCAGGGCGACTTGCAGAGTGTATTCTCTGCAAATTTGCTGATGATACAAAGTTGAGAGGAGTGGCTGACACACTGGAGGGCTGTGCTGCCATCCAGAGTGGCCTGGACAGGCTGGAGAGTTGGGCAAAGAAGAACCTAATAAGGTTCAAAAGGAGCAAGTGTGGGATACTGGACCTCAGAAGGAACAACCCCATGCATCAATAAAGGTTAGGGGTAGATCTGTTGGGGAGCATCCTTGAAGAGAAGGATCTTGGAGTCCTGGTAGTCAGCAAGCTGACTATGAGCCAACAGTGTAATTTTGTTTCCAAGAAGGCTAGTGATATTCTAGAGTGCATTAAGAAGTGTGTGGCCAGCAGGTCTAGAGATGTCATCCTCCCCCTCTGTTCTGCCCTGGTGAGGCTACATCTGGAGTACTGTCCTGCTCTGGGCACCCCAGTTCAAGAGAGACAATGAAGATGACGGAGGTCCTGGAACATCTCTTTCAGGAGGAAAGTTTGAGAGAGCTGGGACACTTTAACATGGAGAAGAATGAGAGGAGACCTGATCCATGCCTATAAATACCTGCAGGGTGGCTGTAGAGAAGATGGAGCCAGACTGCTTTCAGTTGTGCCCAGTGACAGGACAAGGAGCAAAGGGCACAATCTGGGACAAAAGAGTTTTGTTTAGAAATCAGGAAAGACTTCTTTACAGCACGAGTCACAAAACCACGGAACAGATTGTCCAGAGAGTTTATGGAGTCTCCTTCTCGAGATGCAGTTTTTCCTTACCAAACCTGTCTGCCGCTTCACACGCAGGGATGCCACTAATACCACCTTTTAAGTAATTCCTTCTTCTACCTCTGTTTTACTGTTCCTGTTCATTAAATTACCACCCATCTTCTTAAATATCTGTTTTCAAAACAGAGGAATGCAGGGATGGGATTTATCAAAACAAAAAATAAGTCATGTGTCAGTTGCCCCAGGCTACACTGCAAGCCAAACAAAAAGACTGCTAAGCTGTGTGTTAACAAAGCCATCCCAAACTAGGAGTGCACTTCATATTACAAAAATCTCACCTTCCTGAGAGAATATTTATTTGTGCTACTGTGATGCAAAGGCCACAGTTAACATACCCAAGCTTTATCTTTCATCATTACAGACCTGAGAAGAGATCAGCACCCACCTCATTACAGCCTCATTTCAGGTAGTTGTAGACAACAACAAGGTCTCTCCTCAGCCTCCTTTTCTTTATACCAGCTCTCCCAGCTGCTGCCAATAAGGCTTCTTCTCCAGAACCTTCACCAGGCTTGTTGCCCTCGTTTGGACTCGTCCCACCACCTCAATGTCTTTCTTGTATTGAGGTGCCTAAAACTTAGGACATTACTTGTGGTGTGGTCTCACCAGCACCAAATACAGGAGGACAACATCATGGTTTTTAAGATCAGGGAGTCTGGTTAGTGTTTTCCAAAGCATATCCCACTCCAGCACTCTTCCTTACCCCCAGGTCTAGTCTGTTTGTCTGTGATGCTAATTGATGAGTGATCTCTCCCTGTCCTTATCTCAACTCATGAGCCTTTAATTATATATTCTCTCCTGATGTCCAGCTGAGGATGGGAAGTCATACAGGAGATTGGTGGGTACCTGGTATCCAGCCAAGGTCAAGCCACCACAACAACCTGTTCCATATAATCAGCATAAAAATGGCACACTTCTGGTCAGGCTAACTGTGATTCTGTGAAGCTCTGAACCACAAATTAAAGACTACAGACACAACAGGCATGATCTCAAAGCTGCATGAAACCGGTGGTCTACAACTATTTCTGGGAGCTGAGTGGCTACTGAAAATGCTGCTTCACAGACTGGGTTCTCACACATGTACTGCTTGTGGCGCACAGAACAAAGCCAGGCATTGCTTCTGGGGGCTGGTGGAGATCACTGCCATCAGTGATGCTCTGATCCAGTCCTTGTGGTCCAGATGCTGTAGCCCACTAGCAGCAGGTGCTGTTTCTGTGATAGGACAAGAGGAATAGAGCTTTCACATTTTTCCCTTTGCCTCCTCAAGCTTCTCCAGTGACTCCTACGTGCCTGTTTCATTGGGGACATCTTGGTGACATGTGTCACCCTCCCATCTCATCTAGTCTTCTCTGTACAGCACATTCACAGCATGCTGCAGCGATACTGGTCCTTGCATTGCTGGGAAAGCAAAAAGAACTGGAATTTAAATGTACAAATATGGAAGATAGCTCTGGTTTTTTGACTCTCTGGTCTTCAGCATTTAATACTTTGAAATAATTGTCTTGTTCATTTGTGTCTTACAGGATGTTTCACACAGCTAAAATGTAGCTGACAAATTCCACCCTGCAGATTTTATGAGTGAAATGCTCTGTTTGGTGGTGACTAGGCAACACTTTCTGAAACAAACATTGCACGTACTCCAGAGGTTTGGGGGATTTTGTCTGTTGAGAAGTATCTTCTGACCATATCTGAGCTCATATTTTTGTTAGTCAAAAGCAGCTTCATCAGTGCGGCTCATGAACACACAGGGCTTTGCAGTGCTGCATTCAAGTTTGAGGTGCAGTTTCTTTCAAAATGGGGCTGGATCTGTTTTCCACATCTTAGCCTTATAACCCTATCTCGTGCTTCTAAGAAATTGTTCTCCACTCCACCTTGTGCTTCTGAGAATCAGCAAATCACCATGAACAGCTTTAGCTCAAGCACCCCACAATATAGCCAAAGTGAAATCCTTGTTTGGGTGGGGTTTTGGGGATTTTTTGTTGGTAAAATTAAACTGAACGGAGCAGAGAGAGAGAAGAGCTAAATAACTGTGTCCTCATAAGCACGGATGTGTAGCCATTCACTGATAAACTGGACACTAAAGTATGTGCGACCATAATTTGCTCATCCTCCTAATGATACTCTGCTGTTCCTTGTGGTTTTAGTATCAGTGAAGAATACTAATTGCTGAACAATACAAAGGTCCCTACACAGCTATCAGGTATTAATGACCTCCACTTACTGAGCTGCACTGGAGCTTAACCGCTGTGCTGCAGTGAAAGGCCACACACTCTTCCCAATCCCTGTGCAGAAGTTAGAATCAAAGAAGGCATAATGGTTACCATAGAAACAACAGAAAAAACCCTCTGTAGATATCATGAATAAATGGAAGGGTTCTATTTTGGAAACTGTGAGCTGCAGCTGCAGCCCAGGGTCTTCTCCCGGTGCTCCCAAGTCCATGACCACTTTTCAGCCCAATCTTGGTCCACAAGTCCCTGCCCCAGCCTTAGGGTTACTCCAGCTCCACCCCAGCAGCCAAGGAGATGTGAATTTGTGCAAAACATATACCAAGCCCTGCAGCACCTCTGGGGAAAACAGAAATACACAAACAGTATCAGTGTAGGGAAAACAGAGCCATGAATCGTGTAATCAGGTCCTCATGCTAACACTTGGTTTTGAGGAGGAGGAATTGGAAGAGGCACAATTCTCATCAAGACAAACACTGCAGCAGCAAACAGGTCTGCAGTTCTGCTTGTTTATTCTGAAAAGAGAAGACCAACCATGTGGTAGTAAACCAAGTGGATTTCATGGGCTTCAGACCAGGAGAGAGAGCACAAAGGAAAGAGGGAAAGATTTCTCTCTGTAGCAGCAGGAGAGTAGGCATCTTAAGCACAGATTAGAAAGGGATCTGAATCAGACCCAGGGGCAAAGAGAAGAGAGCTGACTGCTGGCTTTGGCAGAAAGACACCCTTGTCCTCTAAGCCTTTTTGCAAAGCAGGCTTCCCCTGGAAGACACTGAAGGGACGATATAGAACTGGATTAGTGTAAGGAAGCATGAACAAGTTACACTTAGAAGATGTTTAGGGTCAGAGCCCCATCATGAGCCAAAGCATAAGTCTGTTGCCCACCAACAAAGATGTCTTGCTTGGAGACAGCTACTTGGGGCTGTGTTCTGCTGAGCCAGCCTTGCTATTGGCAATTGAGTTACCCTGGGTGTCAGTGTTTGCTCTTGATGATACTGAAATGTGCCCATAATGATCGTCGGCCACTAGGATCATATATGTCAGTCTTGTTCTCAAATAACTTGTTCTTGCCTGTGTTCTCCTTGATCCATTTACCAGTTCTACTACTACACATGAAGTTTTCCTTCCTTGCTAACTTTTTAATTTGTTAATCTAACTCAAATCACTATGAAGCCATAAAAAATACATTTTTAACATTTCTTGTATTAAAAAATTCTGTCCATAACTTTCCTAATTACACTTTTCTCTGAATTCCCTCCAATTTTCCTGTTTCAGTCTGACATTGATATGCCAGATCCAGAGATACCATTTCATGTGTGCTTTATACAGCTGGATCACCTCCTGCAAGATAATGGTTTTGCCTCAGTGTGCAGCCCCTAAATCATACTCTTTGGTGCCAATACAAGCCCACATCTAATTGGTTTCCCACTGCTGTCTCTAGGGGATTTTTTCATTTCTAGTGCTCTCTAAGTATCTCTCGTACAGAACAGCTGAGTCTCTGATTATTTGTCCCCAAATGTATAAGTCTGTATTTTCCAAGCTGGACCTTTTCTGTTACTATTATTTCCTATTTCTACTCTTTACTTTCCCTTCTACCACTTGTTGATCTTCCCAGCATCTTCTCCTCTCTCAGGGATACAGCATATCCCAAGAAGAAAGCAAACCTAGAAAAACACTGTTTTTGACATTTGTTCTCTTGTGACAGGCATCTAGTAACATACACTGATGAATGCAAAGTTGTTTTTCCTTCTGCGTTTGTTTTTAGCTTCTGCTTGTCATGCTGAAAAGAAACAGAGAGCTAAAGCTAGGGTCCTTCTCCCACCCCTTATTCCCCACTGCTGATAACCCTTCTATGCAAAGGCAACAAAGCTGTCCCACGGAAGCTAATCATCCTCCTCACAACTACAGATGCTCACTCATGTCACCTGCATGTGAGGAGATATTCTTTTGCCCTCCTTGTGTAGCTTATGGTTCCTTCCAGCTCACCAGGGAAAGAACTCCACAGAAATGAAACAAAAATGCCAGCAGCCTCTCTGCAGTACCATTTCTTATTTATCATTTCTCCTTCTGTTCATCATCTTCCTTGCCAGTCTCAGGCAGTGTAAAAGTACTCCCAGACAAGAAGAACTCCTAAACTTGTTCTTGTGATTCAATTAATCAGAAGTTCCCCACTGTGAGACAGCTTTTTCTAGAAATGTTCACTATTTCTATTCAACCTCCTACTGAAGTCAATGAGGACACAGATGTTTTCTAATCTTCTTCCTGCCATCTATCTCCCATCAGCACTGATGGTCAGTGCTTCGGTAAGCTGAACGTACTGATTTCAAGCACTGTTCATGTTTTCCTTCTCTTGCTCTGTATGTTCCCTAGTCAGGAATGTTCCCTAGTCAGTGTCTGCAGTGAGAGCTAACAGCACACAACTCCTCAAAGGGCTAAAGTTCTGAAGAGAAATAGCCAGCTCCTTCTGCAACCAAATGTGATGGGTGGATGCATCTAGCACCAGGTCTTTGAAACTGCCTTTCCTACCCCTAGGGAAAGAGGATTGCAAATTTCCAGCAAAACCCTCAGGAGCCAGGCATACAAGGGTAAGAATTATGCTATTGATACCCTAAGAGAGCAACACAACACAAAAGATCTCCCTTTTCATTATAGTAATATGAAGCAAAATATATGTGCTGTATGTACTTACTTACACAAAATTCCATGCACTGCTTTAATTGTTTGCTTTTGTACTAACACAAAGTGAGATGTAATATTCAAAAAGGGAAAGTTAATGAAATCCACAAGCACCAACTGGAAAGTGGATGCAAAGAGCCACTTATGTCTTTTTCCTGATGTCATGAAGAAACAGATTAACAGAAGGCAGAAGCAAAATCTATGAGGTCAGCTTTGATTGCTTATTTCTTGCTGCACTATGTCTGATGTGCCCAATGAAAATCAATGCACCTTAACACCAGAGCTGGGTGGGAGTAAAAGATTTGCACTCTAAAATGAAGAGAGAGAAAATGGTAGTAATACAGACAGAGACTGTGAGTCAGAGCAGCATTTATCTTACCAGATGTAGACATCTAAAATGTGAATATGTCCAAGAGAGGTACGTCAAAGGCACAACTCCTCTTATTCTGAAGACTTCACCTCAAACAGTGGATGGCTCTTACCTTGAAAATGCCTCTTTCTCCCTACTGACAATATAAAGAGCTCTCATTTACACATTGATCTACCCTGAAGATGTCTAAAACTACTCATATTAATATAGACCACATCAATTCAATGATGGTACAAGGATTCAGGAGCAGAGCAGGGAATTTGCCTCTCAGTCATTCACGGCTGTCCATAATTCTACCATGTTGAGATACACAGTTATGGAATAGGGTTAAGGGAGCTGAGGCATGAGGCTGGGAGCTGGTGCATGAGATTTGAGCATGGTAATTTTTCCAGTCTTGTATCTGGATTAGACACAACAAAACGAAAGGAAGGAAAGAGAATACTTACACAGATGCAGTCTTTCAGCTGTGGGGTACAGCCCATTTAAGCAGGCAATGTATTGAACACATCATTAAATTCTGAGAACTTCTCAAGGACTCTAAGATAGGTTGGACAGTCCTTTGGATGCAGATCATATACACCCTGAATGTCACCCGATCTATTTCAGTCCCTTTACACAGATCACTGATACTCTCTCCTCTTCAACACTGCATGCAAGTCTGATCGCTCAGTTGATGCAGTGATGAGCAGAACATAGCAGAACTACAGAAAAGAATGCTCAGAGAAGAACAGGAAGGCTGGTGAGGATGAAAACATTTGTACTGTGCATCTCTGGAGGGGAAGAAACAAGAAAAGATATGAAGAAATGGATAAGTTAATGATTGAGATTGAGAAAAGGTATTGGGTCACTCTGTTCACTTAATTTCATATAGTATGTCTGAGACAGATTATTGTTGTTGAGACAACTTGTGAAAGCAAGGACTACAGAAGTGGAACTCATGGACATCCCTTCTTTCTTCCCCTTACCCTTTTCCACTCCTCTCCTTTCTTTAATTAGATTTTGCTGGACTGAGGACCAGACCACCTACATGTACAGCTACCCAAACTGAAGTGTCAGCAGAAAACAGAGGACAGAAACGTGGGCTGGGTTTGTGCAGCCTCCCAGCCCAGCCCAGCCCAGCAACCACAAACATTAAGGTTGGCTGAGTCAGTCACTGTGTTCTATTTCAGCTTCTCCAGAACACAGTCAATATCTTTAGGCAATATAGCACCCCCAAACTGCTTCATTCTCAGAAAAAGAATCAAACGTCATAACATCTACATCTTTTGCTGTTAGACTGAATAGCCAGAATCCTCTGTTTGACTCCAGGAAGGGAATAGTCCAGAGAGGCACCAATAATCCAGCTTGACAATTTAAGACCCCTCTACCGCTGATGCTGTTCTGCAAGCACTGAGGGCAGAAAACTTCACTAGTCATATCAGTGGTGCTAGCTTGTGTCTCTGTAATTTCTCAAATTCCTCTAGAGACCTAGCAAGCTAAAACTATATCCTCTTGGTTGTGGACAAAGCCATGCTGAGATTCTCACATCAACCTGTTACAGGTAGTCACTGCAACTGGATGGAGCTAAAAAATTCTAAACAGAGCAGAATAGGACTGTGAAACTCACAGCTACAAGACACTGCTGAGATCTAGATTGTCTCAGTAAAACAAAGCAGATTTTTGTTTCAAACAAATCCTTCTGCAATGTTATTTGTTTGATTTTTATCTACAGGACTGAACTGTATGGGGCATTGCAGTGATTCAGCATGGCACCTGCTGTATTCGTGTCTCAGAGAACATTGTCAGTAAGACAAATGCAATTCTTCGGCAGAAGCACTTCATCAGGATGAATTTTGGCTTCCAAGAACAAATTTATTCATCAATCTGCTTATAGTGAAGAATACATCATCATTCCAGTACCTTGAATTATAGAATCACTATTCTATGAAAATGACATCACTCTTGTCTCTGAGTCATTAATAGAGAATGAAGCAAAATAATACAAAATGTATTTAAAATTAAATAGGAAATTACAAGTTAGGCAACTTTTAAAAAGGTCCTCATTTATTTGATGTTAAAAGAAATATGTCTAAATTCTTTGTCTCTCACACATACTAAGTCATAGAATCATTTCCATGGCTGTAAAGGACCTCCAAGATCATCAAGTCCAGCTGTCATCCCAACATCTTCCTAACACCTAGACCAGGGCCTCAAGTGCTCTAGCTACTTGGTTTTTAACCACCTTCAGGAACAGTGACTTTACCACCTCCCTGGACAGCCTGTTCCAGTGCCCAACCACTCTCTCAGTAAAGAACTTCTTCCTCAGATGCAATCTGAACCTCCCCTGACTCAACTTGAGGCCATTTCCTCTAGTCCTATCATTAGTAATTTGGGAGAAGAGACCAGCACCAGCCTTGCTATGGCCTCCTTTCAGGTAGCTGTAGAGAGCAAGGAGGTCTCCTCTCAGCCTTCTCTAGAGTAAATAACCCCAGTGCCTCAGCCACTCTTCATAAGGCCTGTTTTCCAGACCTCTCCCCAGCCTCACTGCCCTTCTCTGGCCCCACCCAGCACCTCAATGTCCTGCTGATACTGTGGTAAACGTTTCCCATCATCCCCAATTTCCACCTTGTTTTGCTCTTACAGCCATTTGGTGTTCCTACACTTTTAAGTGGACAAGGTTTTATTTTCCATGTTTATTTTTGTTCACATATACCAAGAATTGCTGTTATGTTAACCGTTACATTTCCTTCCATCTGTGATTCTAATTTACCAAAGGCATAGCAAGAAACAATGTCTGAAAGGTGCAACTGGGCAACTTCACATGAGAAATAAGCCAGGTAAGTAATTAAACAAGAAATTAATGATACAGACTACTGTGAAAGGTACCAGTTCTTCATGCCCTGATGTATTGAAGCCAAGACTGAATGCCTTTTTGGCAAACACGCTTTGTTCAAACACAAACACTGCTGGATTTGGTAAAGGGTGCTACATAAAGTGCAACTGCTTGTGATATATGAGCCATCAGGCCAGATGAGCTAAAGGTCTCTGGTGTTCATCTGCTTTATAAATCTATTAACTACACATTGGAATGTATAGGGTAGATGTCCAGAAGGAGCAACCATGACCGAGGCTGTACAACCAGTTCCCATGTTCTCTATCATGTTCCTTTTGGAACTGTTGGCAAAACTCCCATCATGCAGACAGTACTTCTCACAAATCATGGAAGGAAAGGGCTTTGTAAATGAAGGTTGAGAAGAGCGAAACGACATTGGCTAGTTGTTAAATCTATAAATATTTAGTAACTTCTTTCTTTGTTAGCATTTATGGAATTTACACTTAATGACAGTTGCCCTGATGGAAGCATAGATCTGTGCAACAGCCTACTAAGAAATAGCAATATGCTAATCACGTATTGTGTCCAGTTCTGGGCCCCTCAGTTCAAGAAGGACACAGAGGTGCTGGAGAGAGTCCAGCGCAGAGCGACGAAGATGATGAAGGAAGCGGAAAAACTCACTTATGAAGAAGGGCTGAGGGAGCTGCTGGGCAAACTCGAGGAAGAAGAAAGTCTATGTAACATGTTTCTATGTCATAGAAACATAGATTCATTAGGGACTGGAAGGGACCTCCAAAGATCATCTAGTCCAATCCCCCTGCCACAGCAGGATCACCTAGATCACCTAGTCAGGGTTCGAAGGGACCACAGGATCATCCAGTTCCAACTCCCCTGACATGGGCAGGGACACCCCACCCTAGATCAGGATGGCCAGAGCCTCATCCAGCCCAGCCTTAAACACCTCCAAAGATGGGGTCTCAAACACCTTCCTGGGCAACCCATTCCAGGCTCTCACCACTCTCACAGTGAAGAACTGCCTCCTCACATCCAGTCTAAGTCTACCCATCTCCAGCTCTGCTCCATTCCCCCTAGTCCAGTCGCTACCTGACATCCTAAAAAGTCCCTCCCCAGCCTTTTTGTAGGCCCCCTTCAGATACTGGAAGGCCACAATAAGGTCACCTCCGAGCCTTCTCTTCTCCAGACTGAACATCCCCAACTCTCTCAGCCTGGCATCATAGGAGAGATACTCTAGCCCTCACATGTGGCTCACATGACTCGTGAGACAATATCTGGAGTATTGTGTCCAGTTCTGTGCCCTTCAGTTCAAGAAGGACACAGAGCTGCTGAAGGGAGTCCACCGTAGAGCAACAAGGAAGTGGAACATCTCCCTTATGAGGAGAGGCTGAGGGTGCTGTGTCTCTTTAGCTTAGAGAAGAGGAGATTGAGTGGTAACCTCATTAATGTCTACAAATATGTGAAGGGTAGGTGTTAGGAGAATGAAGCTAGGCTCTTGTCAGTGTTATCTAGTGATAGGACAAGGGGCAATGGTTGTAAGCTGGAAAATAGGAGGTTCTATAGGAATGTGAGAAGGAACTTCTTCACAGGACAGGTATAATGCAAGATTTAAACAACCAGTAACCATCCAGCCCTGCAAAAATATGGTATTGCTATTGTTAGCAGCCTAAGTCTTTAGCTTTGTATTGAGTTTACAAGGCCTCAGGGCTAATACTTGTTGCTTGCTCTGACTGAAATGTTCTTGACTTCCTTGAATTTTTATTAGGTTTAGCTGACACAGCAATTTCTTTAATTGGCCAAGTGTCTATGGCTAATTTGTTTTACTTCTGTGTGTCTTCACGAGGCGCAACTATAGACTTATACAGACATAAATAACAAACAGTCCATGTAGAGTGAGATGTCTGTGACTCTAAAACAACAGGCTATAGAAAAGTGCAAACTTGGCACAATAACAGACTTCCAGAAAAAACAACAGGACACGGTGTAGAAGATAGATCACCCGCCTGTAATCAGTTAGAGGAAATACAAAACTGAAGCTTGGCAAACCTGGGTTTAGACATAACAAGGAAAACAAAGAGATCATATCTAGCACACTAAAAGACACCAAACAGAGAACATTTGTATGTAACCTGGAGCCGCAGGTTAGTGAAGACTGAGTAAAGGCATGGAACTCTGTCAGAAAATGTAAAAACAGCCGCAAGTAGATCCTAGAGGGAGGAAAAAGAAGCCATCAACCCAAACATCATACTCCTCCCAGCAAATAATTTCAGATGCTACTTGTCTTAAGATCTTACACTCTTCAGCACCACTACCAGACTGAAATTACCAACCCTAGGATCCAGAGAAGCAGTGGAAGAGTGAGTACAACAACAGGAAAGGAGTTAGGAACTAACGAGTACAGTATCATTACTATCACCAACTTTTTTTTCTAAAACATTTAAATCTAGCCTAATACTGATTAGACTCTTGAGATTTCATTATAACGACGTCTTTAATTACATATAACGTGTTGACTTTCAGCGCATTAACCAGATTTTGATCAGAACAACCCAAGCAACAGCATCACTGCTGTCAAACTCTTTTTTTCCAAGAAAACTGACACAAGGAACCTACACCCTCAGTGCAGAGGCCCGTTGAGGCTAACGGACTGAGCCTGTCATTTAGCCTGATCGGTGAACAGGGTTATCTGAGGTACCCTGCTACTCTAAGAAGTAGATTTAAGGCTGGCTAGTTTAGCCACATTAATTATTTCTACATAAATACTCAGTAATAAATGGGTTTTGCCCACAGATTATGATTTATGATCTTAGGGATCTTGTATCTAAAGGCAAGGTCCCTTCATGCGTAGGACCCTAACCAGGAAGGACTGATGGAACATCTGTGTAAGAAGCAAAGCAATTTATCATCTCATGTTCCCATCTTTGGTACTTGCTGGTTTTCCAAGCATTCATAAGGATTCAGACTGTTCATGCACCTCAAGGACCATAGCTCCTGGGAGAGAGGTTTCACTTCATTGCCCCTCATCTAAAGCTATCGGGATTTTCATATATTCAGCATGGGGTTAGAAACTAATCAAGACAGAAATCATCTTTATGATGGGGGTACTGACTGTCTTTGACTAATTGCTACAAAGTGGTCCATTTTAGGATTAATATGGAAGTTATTAAATAATTAAAGTATAGATAATTAACTTATGTATGCTCACTACATCCACTAACTTCTCCCATCATTCTGGAGGGAGGAGAGGAAGGTTAAAAACTCAATTTTAAGAAATAGTCTCTTCTTCCTCTAATGAATCAGCCCCAAAGACTAGCTCTCCTGTAGATGTTATAGCACTGACCCGCCTCGTTAGAATGGATGAAAATAAAGGGGCTCCTATTTTACCAAAGGTTTTTACATGAGTAGTTTCTGTCCCTCCATCACTGTGATAAATGGTTGCTATGGTACAAGGTGAAAGCAAGCAGCTCCTTTTCTCCAGGGAAAGGAGAACCACCTACCTCTCCAAGTGTAGCAGCTTGTGACAGGGCTCTCTCAGATCTGAGTTTGATTTCTAAGCAAGTTTTACTTTTAAGCTTATAATTCCCACAGGAAAACCTGGCTAGAAATGCACAAAACACACATAACACAGTCTGCCACTGGCTGGCAAAATGCAAAACCAGTTACTCTAGGCCTGTAGGTTATTAGCTCACAAAAACTTCTGGATATCAGTAAATGAATCACTAAATCTCAGTCGGGATAAACTGTTGTTTTAGGGAAGTATTTGGGATCTCAGGAAGCTCCTGCTTATTTTGCATCATGGGCAGACTGGGAATTGGAAGAAATAGCACTACCACCTTCAGCATAAGCAAATCTCACAAGAGCACACAAACCTGACTGGATAAGATCTCACGCTGTGCTAATAAGGTAGGTGCTATCCACCTGTTATGGCAGACTGGAAAACAACACACAGCAGTCTGATGCCCTGCTGAGGTCTCAGAATAAGTCAGTGGGCTCTTGCAGTTTGAGCCCGCTCAGGCACCTGCTCACTCCCACACCCCTCTGGTAGGATGGAGAGGAGAAAATTCAACACTAGTCTCAAGCATCGAGACAAGGACAGGGAGGGCACAATCAATTATAGTTGCAGGCAAAATCTAGACCAGTCTTGGGGAAACAAAATCAATCCAATTTAAACAAAACCACCACCAATTTACTAATTAGAGTAGGAAAATAAACACCTCACTAGCCCTCCCCTGCTGCAACATGGTGTCCTTTCCACAGGAGGCAGTGACAGAACCACAGAATCACAGCATCATAGAATCACAGAATGTTAGGCATTAGAAAGGACCTTTGTAGATCTTCTAGTCCAACCCCTCTGCCAGAGCGGACCAAAACTAGGGCATGTCTTTCAGAAATGCATCCAGATGGGTCTTGAAAGTCTCCAGGAAAGGAGGACTCCACAACCTCTCTGGGCAGACGGTTCCAGTGCTTTGTCACTCTCACTGTAAAGAAGTTCTTCCTCCTGTTGAGGTGGAACTTCCTGTGCTCAAGCCTGAATCCATTGTCCCTCATCCTATCACAGGGCACAAGTGAAAAGAAGTTTTCTCTGCCTTCTTGATGCCCAGCCCTCATGTATTTACAGACATTAATGAGATTCCCTCTCAGTCTTCTCATCTCCAGGGTAAAAGACTCCAGATTCCTTAGCCTTTCCTCTTAAGGCCCTTCCTGTCCTTTCATCATCCTCATTGCCCTCTGTTGGACTCTCTCATCCTCCACTAACTTCTCCTACCCATGGATCTCTTCCACTGGGCATGGACTGTTCTAAAAAGGGGTCTCCTCAGTATTCTTCAGGAACAGTTCCCTGTGTCCTCCAGTGCTCCGCTACTGATGTCCAAGGGCTGCAGTACTCAGTCTGCCATGTTACCGTGGGTCAAAAGGAACTGACTGCTCTAGCATGCCTCCTTGTTCTTTCCTCACTGATCTAGGTGTTCCCAAAAGCATCCTCAACACAGAAGTACCCAGCTACTGATTGTCTCAGCCTTGGTCCACTTGGAGCCAGGTAGTTTCTCAAAGCTTCTTATAGGAGTCACATCAATAGCCCCCTCCTCAAAGCACTAAAATTCCACCAGGCACAAACCCAACACTCAGACGCTCTGAGAACTGAACCTTGCACTTACAGGCTGCTGCTCCAGCTACTGCACCACTAGGAAAACTGAACGTTGAAAGCTTCAGAGTTATCCTGTGGACAAAAAAATAGCAGCAAGCTTGTTTTCCTGCAGGTGTGAGCCCACGGGCATGTGTGCAACGCTTATCACAGAATCCCCTACACTTCAGACAGGACTTTTTGCTTGGAAGAGGTTAGATATGTGCAAACAAACATAAAGCACCCATCCCATCTACAGCTTGAGTCACTTCCTCAGGCTTGAGATTAAAAGTATTCCTCTTTTGAGAGAAACATCATAGTGGTTCCTTCCCTGATGTCTCACAGAAAATAATTCACTCATAAAACTGATACTTTTCTTTTTTTAAAAGAATTAATTTTAATAATAAATACTCAACATTGTAAAATTACATTTCCACTGAAAATCACCCATTTTTTCACACTCCTGAAGTTCAGCATGTTAATGATGTTTCTTCATTTAAGGTGGAATAGCTGACAGATAAAATGATTTGTGATGTGCTGTGCTGTGTATTCAAAGCCACAAGTTCATAAACCTTCAAACCAACAGAATTATTTCTTTAATAAAGCTAAAAATCATAAATTGCATGAAACATTAGGTTTCTGCGTGTCACTACAGCAGTCCCCTAAAAGTGAGGAATGGTGCTTCAGTGCCTTCACAGCAACTCTTGGGCTACACTGTCTCCAGTTTTCACACCCCAAGAAATACGTAGCTTAAAAGAATTTAGGACTGGGAAGCTCATACGCATGCTGAGCAATTCGCTAAAAAGTATGGCCTAGTAAGAGGACAGATGACTTAGGGAAGATGGAACTGACTTGAAGAATGCCCGTTAGGTACTCCATCACACACCAACTGTATCACATCAATATCTGCTTCAGTACAGCTCCATGGTTCAAATGAATAACGTTCAAGACGCATTTTAAATTGTCCTTTTAAATTACGATCTAAATCATGTCTCAGGATGCTTTTAAATTATGTTGTAGGACCTTGTCCAACCATACACAGCCTTTCCTTTATGTCCACATTCTTCATAGCAGAAGCACTGAGTTCTCTGGGGTGCTGAGAAGTACCAGAGTGTGCAAGTGATGCAGCAAATTGGAGTGGTCCATAATGGTCCCATGGTGCAGGATGATGACTGAAGGCAGAGCTGTGAAAAATACCAGAGTAGAAGAACCTGTCAAAGAATGAATACGATAATTACATTCAACATTAAGCACAGTATTTTGTAGTCTTCTGTAAATACAAGGCATTCAGTAGGAACACATAAAAATTGCTGAATAGGCAACCCTGTCAAATCCATTCACTCTAGATTCTTAGTAGTATCAACTAAACCTTACAAGGTAGAGGTTCACCTACTGCCGTTGTGATCTTCTATAACCTACTAGCTCCAATAGGACTGAAGAGTGCTTAAGAGTCCCAAAAACTGCTTCAAAAGCTGCTTCCACTTATGCAGCCAAAGAATGTTTGTTTCCTAATTAAAACCCCTTTGCTAATTTCTTTGAGCTTGGTTGGAAACAACACAACCAGACTCTATCATCCTGCCTTCCAAAGAAGTCACACTAGGTAAATTTTTCCTGAACTTGGGAAGACAGCATCTGGAAAAATTAAACAAGTTAAAATTTAAAAATTAACAACTTCCTGTACTATGACACCTCCTTATTTGGAAGAAAACTGTGGCAGCACAGCACAGGCGAATGAGAAAGAACTGGAAGCATAATAATTCTTCCTCAAATCTGACTCTATAGAAGCCTCAGTTTGCTTCAAAGAGGACTTTAGGGACTCTTGGAACTGTTTTTCACCCCTCCATACTGGCCACATTCAAAACTACTCCAATTAAATTAGGAAACCTGACTGAGGGAAACATTTTCATATTTAAATAAACTACTGACTGTAATAAATTAATTAAAGAAAGACTCCTCCTCAGACCTTCAGCAACAATTTGGAAAGCTATTTTCTGCATATTCTCCTCTAGCCAGTAGACTTTTAAATCAATGGAAACAGCAGAAGAGAGAAAACAACCCTAATTTTTGTTGTTGCTAGCAAAAGTTCTTCTGATTTAGATTATGGATTTCTCATCCTCAAGTAAAGAGCAAAGTTTGGACAGTAACTGCTAAACCCATCGCCATGCTAAAGGAGCAGACCATTTGGCAAGCATGCAATATCAGGAATGCGGCTGAGTGCTGGGAAGCTCCCGCAAAGCTGTGAGAGAAAAAGACTTCAACCATAGCATGTTTCCATTCTACAGGCACCTGCTTTTATGCTGAAGAGGGTTTGCAACCTCAACTTTGCTCTGCCTCCTAAAATGGAGTTTGGCTTTATGGATGACAGGTAGAGCTATATGCATGGAACCCAAGTGTGCCATGGAAAAGGGATGCTTCCAGCCTACCAAAGGCAAGTCCATTGATGGAGGAGGGTATATGTTCTGTCTCTGTGAGCTTGAACGCGTTTAAGCAGCCTGATCAGAGAGTATTTGACTCAAGATGAATGAAAGCTCCTGTGCAGTGTCGTTTTGCAATGCAGTCTTCCCATCTTGCAAACTCAACACTTGCTTTGAGAACCAGATAAATCTTTGAAAGGAGGAGACACCAGTATGGCTGCCTTTTGGAAAAAACTGTGAAACCAATGTGTACAATAACATCTTCTTTGTAGGGCTACAGTCACACACACAGCACATACAACCGCCTTCCTGCAGAACAACTTTTGAGCAGAGCTTTCCACCACAACATAAGAACCACCAGAGAGCTCGTCTGTTCTTGTGGGATTAGTATAGAAACCTTGGCCAAGTTAGCATCAAAAAGGATTTTATAATAACATTATTAACACTCTACTACTGGCAAATCTGTTAGCACTGAACATACTCAGATGGAGGATTAACATACTCCAGCCAAACAACCTAGCACAGCACCACAAGTATAACGCATGAAGTACTAAATTCATGTCACAGTGCACTACAGAGGAAACTACAACCAGACGGTGTGTTAAAAGTAAGCTTGCTTTCCCAAGACCATCATTTTACTAATGAACTAATGGTAAGAATTGAATTCAAGGTTTAAAAGACAATCAAACCAGTGAGACAAAGCAAGATGTTTTCCTACCCACATTGTACTGCACCAGTGAAATAGTTACTGAATAATCTAAAAGCAAGAACTGCAAGTAACAGAAGGGTGGGTTTTTTCAAGGGTCCTTTTCTGATGCCTTTTCCAACACTAGTAGAGCGCCTGATGCATTCCACCCTGTTTGCTCCCATCTCTGTGCTTCTCATTACCCCACTGTACTTTTTCAGAACTTTAGGAATTCAGGACAAATTACACTATTGATCTTACTTTGCTACAGAATATATCAGACAGTAAATGGATTAAGTTTCCATATCCAGCATTATCGATGTCTGTTATCATTGATTAAGAGGAAAAGATTTGAAACACTAGATCAATCAATAGACAATTTAATCTTTGATTTCTCTGGCTGTATTTGCCCAATTATTGCCGCTTTTGATTCAGTAATGTGGACACCAAACCACTGAAAAATAAGAGTCAGCCACCGGAAAGCCACCATATGGCAGTGTCTTTGATCAGTGGTCATGACAGCACGACTGTTTTAAGGGTGCCTGTGGAAGTTTTGCCAAATATCCCAGAAGGAGCATATCTTATCTTTTCAAGTACAGCAAGAAGACTTACATATGTCAGACTTGTAAACCCTGTTACAGTTCCAGTAAGTCTTCAAGAACTGTCAGACCAGTGAGTAAATAATAAGTGAACATGTTCCTGCGGACTTGATCTAGGTCATCCTGCTGTGGCAGAGGGATTTGACTGGATGATCTTTCGAGGTCTCTTTCAATCCCTACTGTTCTGTGATTCTGTGACACATCAAAAGAACAGTATTTCTTGAAAAAGGTTCTTATTCTATGCAAATTCAAATTTCACATGTAGTCTTTTCTAAGAAGTGAGTAGGATGTCACTCTGCCTCATACAGAGTTGCACTTGGATTCTTGACAAGTACATAATTTCCTGGTTTTGTAGTGAGGGAGGGCGAAAGAATCATAGAACGGCTTAGTTTGGACCTCAGAGATCATCTAGTTCCAATCTCCTCACCACAGGCAAGGACACCTCTCACTACATGAGGCTGCCCAGGTTCCTTGGGACATCAGGCTGTCCAGCTTGGCCTTAAACACTTAAGAAGGGGGCATCCACAACTTGTCTGGGTAACCTGTCCAGTTGTCTCACCAATTAAATAGTGAGGAATTTATTCCTACAATCTAATCATTCCCCCCTGTACTATCAATACAGTTCCTCATAGAAAGTCCTTCTTCAGATTTCTTTTAGACCCCCTTCAGATACTAGAAGGATGCCAAAAGGCCCCCAGGAGCCTTCTCTTCTATAGACTGAACAGCCCCTATTCCCTCAGCCTGTCTCCACTGGACAGATGCTCCAGCCTTCTGATCATCCTCGTGACTCTTCTCTGGACTTACTCCAACAGTTTCATGTCCTTCTTGTCCCCTTTCTAGGGTCTCCAAAACTGAACACAGTACTCCGGATAAGGTCTCACAAGAGCACAGTAGAGGGGTGGAATCACCTCCCTTGACCTGATGGACCAACTTCTTTTGACTGAGCCCAGGATACAGCTGACCTTCTGGGCTGCACCCACACACTGGTGGCTCATGTTGAGCTTCTCACCTACCAAGTACCTCAAGTACTTCTCTTCAGGACTACTCCCAATCCATTCACCACCCAGCATGTGTTTGTGCTTGGGGTTGCCCCAATCCAAACAAAGAATCTTGTGCTTTGACTTGCTGAACTTCATGTAGTTTGCACAGGCCCAGTTCAAGTTCCCTCTGGATGCATTCCTTCCCTTCAGCTTGTCAACCACACCACACAACTTGGTGTCATCAGCAAACTAGCTGAGGGTGCATTCAGTGCCATTGTTGGTGTCCCAGCAAAGATGTTAAACAACACTGGACCTAAAACAGACCCGTGAGGGACACCACTCATAACTGATCTGGACATTGAGCTGCCGATCACAACTCTTTGAGTGTCATTGTCCAGCCAATTCCTGATCCACTGAGTGGTCCATCTGTCAAAACCATATCTCTATTTTAGAGACAAGGATATAATGCAGGACTGTCAAATACCTTGCACAAGTCTGGGTAGATGACAACAGTTGCTTATCCACCAATGCTGTAACCCTGTTGTAGCAGGCCACTCGATTTGTTAGGTATGAGCTGCCCTTAGTAAAGCTGTATTGGCTGTCACCAATCACCTTCTTATCTTTCAAGTGCCTTAACACAGTTTCCAGGAGGATCTGCTCCATAATCCTGCCAGGCAGGATTAGACTGACTGGCTTGCAGTTCCCTGGGTCAGTCTTTTTCCCTTTTTAAAAACGGACATGACTTCTCAAATGCGATGGATAACGGTCTAGCACAAAGAAGACCAGATTTAATGTCTTGTAATGAAAGAATGTAGTAGAAGAACGCCTAGATGGTGGATTATAAAACAAAGACCTTAAGGAAGAGTAGAGTGTACACTTTCTGTCAGAAAGCACAAAAAGAAAAAAATGCAAATGACACTACAGGAAGGACATAACCACAAGGCTTTACATGTGCATTGCCTGGATGATGAGAAACATTGCAAGGGATATGTTTAGATACTTGATACTTGATCTTACAGCTTATCCTGAACTGTTCACAAAAACTGCTTGGAAGACAGAAGAAAAAGGGCACCTAGTTAATAAGTTGGTGGTCAAGAGAAAGATGGCTTGTTTGCAGTCTGTTTTGAGGCAGAAAGAAAGAAAAGATTAAAAGTTGCGTGACTGAGGACAGTAAAGTTCAAAATCTAAGCCCTTAGATTTCTGACTTATGAAAAAGCTGCAATTGCAAATATACGTCTGGAGAGCACACCAGCACCATCTGGCCTGTACAGTACTGATAACAGTTGCTCTAGAAAATCCAGGTAAATCATTTATCTTAATGAAGAAGCAATAGCAAAGAATAATGCAGAGCTGAATGAAGAGAAGGAAAAATTAATTTAAACTTAAATATATTTTATTAATCACTGCCAAATTGCTCACTGTAATAAGCAGGAGCTAACAGAGATATCTAACATCAATTACTCTTCATAGGTCTTCAATAAAACAGAGATTCTTCTGGGGAAAAACTAGTAATGTGTTACCTCTAAAATACAGTGGAAGCCATGAAGGTGGCTTTGTAAGAAGGTAACACACACGCACTTTGAGTTGCGCTTCTTGTTTGTATTAAGAAAAACATGTAAGCTGAGCTCACTGAACTTAATTACAGGTGCTTTCAAAGATCTTCAAATATTTAGCTACTTAATCTTCACAATATCTCTGCTAAATAGATGTTTCTTTGACCTCAAATTTATGTAAAAGAAACATCTTCTAAAGCTTATTTTCAAAAATGGCTTTGTTTCTTTCATGTTGTGCTAGAACTTCTAAAAACATTATAGATGCCTTTGTGGGTGCAGCTTTGTAGATGCACATGCAAATGAGAGTCTTTCAGCTCTTTGATTATTGCTGCCAATCAAACCAATATTCACTACAGGCTTCAAGATGTGGATGCAATTAAATAAAAGGGCAAAACCATATCTGCAAGTTTCCAGTCCAGCCTGGGGTTCCTTCAGAGTTCAGTGTGGAGAAGGGCCTTGCTCACAGCTGCACAGAATGAGTACCTGGCTGCGCCAACAGCAGACTTTGTGAGATCTTGGCACTTTCACCTCCAGCTCAATCTGCTTTTCTGAGCCAAGTTTCCAAGTGGAGAGAAGGAAAGGAAGGCAGCAGGCTTATTTTAAATTTGACATTTCAGCAGAGAAAATGTATAGAATAATTGGAAACACTTGCAGCGATCACATAAAATGTAGCAGTAAACTTTGACCAAAGACTTACTGGTTAATCTAAGACTAGATTCAGAAGCTCTGTGCAGAAGAATACAAAAATAGTATAGCTAGATGAATAAATCTGGATGTTCCTTAAGGCATGCTATTTTTACATGAATGATCTGAAAGATAAGTCACCTGTAGCTTAATTAAAGTTTTAGGAAGGGTGACTGCCAGACAGCAAGAGAGAACAAAAGGAGAAAAGAGGGCTTCTGCTTCCAAACTACACAGACACAACTCTGCTTACTCTGATTGTGTATTCTGCTTGAGCATCTGATGGCAGAAGCTGAACTTAGATAACAGTTAATTAAGTTTATTTTCATTTTAAAAAATTAATAAACCAGATCCAGACAAAATAAAGCCTAATGTTATTTTTAAGCCTCATTTTAAGCCTGACACTACCTAGCAACAGGACAGGACTGTTAGGCGGCATAGAAACACGGACTGCGTGCACACACGCGCGCGCACACACACACACACGTGTGATCTCTTCTCACAAGTAACAAGTTATAGGGCTTGAGGAAATGACCCAAGTTGTGCCAGGGGACGTTGCACACTATGTACAGAAGCCCTCCATACTGCTGAAATAAGAACTCTCAAAGAGCTTCTGGCAGTGGGAACATTTTACTGAGACATGGGCAGGGCAGGCTCAGCAAGTTTCTGAAACTCAGGACAAAACTTAGTCAACTTGAAGCTAAAGCCAGTCAATAATATGTTTGTAGTAATCATAAACAGTGATTAAGGATATGGGAATGAGAATTTACAGGACGATCGGCAGTGCTGCATAAACACTAGTGAAAGTAATTTAATACAAACACAATTGTAATTGTGCAAATATTTGACAACAATGAAAAGCCAGGAGAGGAAATGTTTGCCACAGTTGCTAACAGCATTGCAGTTACAGAGGAGAAGACTAAACAGAACCTGTCCGGATGTTTCCTTGACACTGCTGAGCCTCTGCAGCCAGGGAATTTAGAACAAGTGTACAGTGGACGAAACCACAGGCTAAGTTGACCCAGCATCATTGTTTCAACAGCTCCACTGAAAGGCTTTAAAGGACTAGTTACTTAAATCAGAAAACAGTTTTGACTGGTGGAATTACTTCTAGTTGAAGGGAACTACAATCTCACTGTGTGCTCCCCACCTGGACCACAGACTCACTGTCCAGAGCTACAGTACCTGGACAGGACCTACAGTGAGTGGCAGACACTATTACACGCAAATTCTCAGACAGACACCTGTCCCAAGGAACAGTAGTTTTAACCTACTTTGTACTCATGTGATTAGAGTAGATGATACTCCAGCATTTTTTGAACCTCCAAAAATGTAAATCACCACCAACAACATCTTTATTGGATGAATACATTGAATGTAGGGCTGATTTTCTTTGTTAGCATATTTAAATAGCCAGATCTTAGCCATGAGTGAATAAAAGCTGACCTGCTTTGGGCATATGTAAATTATGATCTGAGTCATGACACTGAATGGAGCCTAATGTCTACTGGGAACAAAGTGGAGGACCCAATGGTATTTACAGCTACATACACATTGTATCTGTATGAAGAGATTTATGAACCTTGATGCAGAAATCTTTGGACCAGTTTTTCAATGGCGCGTCAACAAGGAAGCAACGTGGCTATTGGGATTTACCTAAGAATCATAGAATCATAGAGTCATTAGGGATTGGAAAGGACCTCAAAAGATCATCTACTCCAATCCCCCTGACACAGCAGGATCACCTAGACCAAGTCACACAGGAACACATCCAGGAGGGTCTTAAACATCTCCAGTGAAGGAGAATTCGCAACCACCCTGGGCAGCCTGTTCTAGTGCTCCATCACCCTCAACGTGAAGAAGTTCCTTCTCAGATTGATGTGGAACCTTCTGTGTTCCAGCTTACAACCATTGCCCCTTGTCCTATCACTAGATGACATTGAGAAGAGCCTAACTTCATTCTCCTAACACCTACCCCTCACATATTTCTAATTCCTCCTGTTTATTCCCCATGCTGTGTGCATTGGTGTACAGGCATTTCAGGGAGCGAGCTGAGTGCTCTGATTTCACCCTAGGACAGCAAGACGCCACCTGGTTTTCATTAAGACCAGAGCTTTGTCCCACTGGTGCTTACCCATCAACTGTCCCACGCCTCCTCGAATCTAGTTTAAAGTTCTCTGAATGAGTCCTTCCAGCTCCTGCCCCAGAACCCTTTTTCCCCTGTGAGATTTACATAAGCATATGTAAATCTTAAGAACTGGAATTCCACCAAAAGTCAAGAGTGTGCAAAGATATTTTACAGATGCTAGTAGGTGCCCTCCTGCAGATACAAGTGCCTAAACACCTTTGTCATTCTGCATTGAGGCCCCATGAAATTGCTATGAAACAATGTATGTCACACCATGATTTTTTACAAGGCAAAACCATCTGGAAGCTGTAAATACATGACTGGTCTTTCGTCCATGAATCCACTTGAGTTGAGCTGAAATCAGTGGCATCTAGGGAGCTACGTATTTCTGTGCATCTGTCCTAAACCTCTTAAGTTCTCACTAAAAAAAGGAAAGAATAAAGTATCAACAAATATACTGAACTATCCCTACTTTGTTTCTCAGACATGCCAGTTTCTGAACCTGATTATCCTCACTTTTGCTGTTAGTTCCTTTCAAAATGGAGTTTCATAAGTAGAGGGTCTTCCCCATAATGCAATCATCTTTGCCAAACCTTTCTACAGGCATTCAACGTGCTGGGGCTATAAAAGGACAGCTTGCTTCTAAAGTAAATCTGATGTAAAAGTTGGGCCTTTCAGTAGACATTGAAATAATACATTGTTACAGGAGGATTTGCCTACTACTAGCAATGTGTCTGCTACTAGCTAGAGAATCATTAGCATTCGTGACTGATTCAAAAGAATAAAGCATCATCCCAGTTGTAAATGACATTGCTCAAGATCTCTGTCACTGAACTTGTGTTTGGTTAACCCAATTACAACTTTGAAAACTGTTGACTCAACATAGCACCTCCAGTTTAACAGCTTCAGGGTCAAAGCCATATGGTCTGACAAAGATGTGATAAGAAAAACACTCCCCGTGACCGGGTACAGAAGCACAAATGTGCCTAATGCAGTCTGAAGACAGATGCTAGTAGGCAGTGATGATCAGCTGGCAAAGAGCTATGTCTCAGGACAGATAAGGTGGGAAGTGTTCAAAAGCCAACATATGCCAAATAGTACCATCTTTCTTCAACTACGATGATTTAATTATTGAAAACAAAGGAAAACTGTGGCAATACAAGGCACTGTTGCATGGTGATTACAGGAAATGCTGGCATTTTAAACAGTAGCTAATAGTGTCCTCAGTTGCTTCTTGCATAAGCTAAACAGATAAATTAAATCTTCCCACACACACATTTTATCACTGAGTTTCAAGATCTCTGGAGGAAGATGCTGGCATGTGCTCCACTGTATTTTGTTTCAGTCTGTTGTGAATGCACTGAGTGGCACAGGAAGCATATGAGCACAATATATTTCTGAAGGACATTTGAACAGTATAAGCACAGCCACTTTGGTACTCGTACAGCTTTGACTTACAATGTACAGAGGGACACGTTCAGAATTGTAAATGTGAGGCTAATAGGCTCACTGAAGATAGGGGATGGCTGAAGGGAAGAAAAACGATCATAGAAAGCAAAATTCAATAGCAGAGCAAAAGCAGAGTGCCTGGTTTGAAAAGAGTTTTGCAGCTCTGTGGGGCATACGTATGTGAGTGGAATGTCTTCAAGCACAAAGTGCTTTGAGATTACGAAAGCAGTTCCAGATTTTTAATGTTCTCTAAACAACAAAAAATGCCAAGGTCACACCCATTTGAAGCACTCAGCGGCACACACACGTACACAAACAAAAAGAAGTTAGTAAAGCCCTGATGCTACAAGATGTTGAGTATTTGGTGAGAGGAGGGCAGCTCACAGCACAAGAGAAGGTCGCATCGGTATGAACCGGTACTAATGCAGGCTGCAGCATTATCTGCAAAGAGTAATCCTCTAGTCTGGGAATTTGTTCCACGTTTATATCACCGTTAGAAGAGAAAAGAATTCATTCCACTGTTCCATGCTACAACCAGAGACACGTGCACAGGAAAAAGATCTCTCCATAGCCTCCATACGCACAGCAAAGCACATGCACAGCAGCAAAACCTGGCTGCTATGTTTATATTGATGTGAGATTACTCTCACCAGTCCCAAGACGTATAAGACATCTCAGTCATGCCAAGTGGTGACTCCAAAAGCATCAAGGTTACACCTAACCAAAGTATGTGGGGACATGTAGCTGGGGACTGCAGCTGAGAGATTTTTCCCAACAGTAAGTAGATCGCATATATCAAGGAGGGAAGCTCAGGAAGGTGAACAGGGATGCAGATGATCTTGTCCATGGGAAGTCAGCAGAGATCCAAGGTGTAAGTTTAGCGGGAGCTCATGGTCAAATTGAGCTATCACTACTGTCACAAAAGCCTGGAATAAGGACAGGATCTGGGATGTTGGTGGTCAGATCAAGAAGCACTGCTTGGTTCACCAGCAATATTGAGTAATTCCTCTACAATTCTTCCTCACCTGGCAGCCCCACTATAAGCCCAAACATCACATTTAACAGGGACCTATCTCAAAGGAAAAAGTCACAGTCAAACCAAAGCCTGGCTAACCACAAGTCTGACAACTGAGGAAACACAGGTTTTGCTAGGATCAATCAAAAAGGCAAAATTCAAACAAAAATAAGAAACAGTTGAAAACTGTTGCCATACAATTGAAACCAGAATCACATATCTTCTAGATTTTGCACTCTAATTTTACAATTGTTTCATTTTCTGTTTAATTTCCAGTCGTACTAAACCACACAAATACGTCAAGACTCCTGACTGCTCGACTCCTGCTTCCTATTCCCTTACCTGCCCTGAACACTGCACTGAATGCTACAAATGAAATCATTCAGCCCTTTCCATGCTTTTACATGTAGCATCTCAAGTAAAACAGAATGCTTTCACTTTCTTTACACAAAGCACTTTACTTTGACCTCACGAATATGAAAAAAATTCTAGCGCTTCGGAAATTGGACATTTTTGACTGTGGATTTTTTTATATCACTTGAGGCTGAGACACAATTCTGGATTCCCAGTTCAGAGACCCACTACTATAATCCCTTCTTCCATACACCCTCCTCACAGTTACAGTATCACAGTATCACAGTAATAAGGTTGAAAAAGACCTTAAAGATCATCCAGTCCAACCTAAATCCAAATGAACCCAGTAATCCTAACATCTAACATCTAGATCATGCCACTCAGCACCTCATCCAGCCTAACCTTGAACACCTCCAGGGACGGTGACGCAACCACCTCTGTGGGCAGCCCATTCCAAAACCAGATCACTCTTTCAGTGAAAAATCTTTTCCTAATGTCAAGTCTAAACCTCCTCTGATGGAGCTTAAGACTATGACCTCTTGTCCTGTCTCCAGTGGCCAGGGAGAAAAGACCAACCCCTGCCTGACTACAACCACCCTTCAGATAGTTTTAGACAGCGATAAGGTCACCCCTGAGCCTCCTCTTTTCCAGGCTAAACAAACCCAGCTCCCTCAGCCTCTCCTCATAGGGCTTATCTTCCAACCCTTTTACCATTTGAGTTGCCCTTCTCTGGACCCCTTCCAGCAGTTCCTGCAGCATAGGCTGTCACTGAGTCTTCTCAGGCAGAAGTTTCTCCAAAACATAACCTGCCTACAGCTCAAAAAATATCTCAGAAAATGCCTTCAGAGATAAAAATTTTCCTTACTTGCAGGCACAATGCTGCAGGTATGGGTAGGTAGGAAGGCACCATGGTCTCTTTTTTGCAATTAGGGAAACTGAGGCACATATTTGAAGGGAGTAGAACACCTTCCTTATGAGGAAATGCTGAGGGAGTTTGGTCTCTTTAGCTTGGAAAAACAGAGCCTGAAGAGTGACATCATTAATGTTTATAAACATGTAAAGGGTGGGTGTCAGGAGGATGGAGCCAGACTCTGCTCAATGTTGTTTAATGATAAAGCAAGGGGCAATGGGTGTAAATTGGAACACAGGAGGTTCCACATCAATATGAGAAGGCACTTCTTCACAGTGAGGGTGACAGCACTGGAAGGGGCTGCCTAGACGGGTTATGGAGTCTCTTTCTCTGGAGAGGTTTAAAACCTGCCTGGATATGTTCCTGTGCGACTTGGTCTAGATACTCCTGCTCTGGGAGGGGAATTGGTCTAGATGATCTTCTGAGATCCATTCCAATCCCTAATATTCTGCGATTCTGTGCTTTGTCAGTCTCAAGGTTTGCGGCAGAGTGCACTCTGAAATGTAGGGATCAGAAAGAATCTGCAAACTTCCTGCAGCCATTTGATTCTGCATTATATGAATTAATATTAATGTAGAAGAGGGGAACAGCTGGATTTAGTGGTGAGCACTATGATTTAGTGGTGGCCTGACAGTGTTGGGTCTGTGGTTGAACCTTTTCCAACCAAAATGACTCTGTGATTCTGTAATTCTAGTTCCTTCTCTTGACTGTGACAGTTCCAGCTACTCAGTGTGGTCTGTGATGAAGGATAATGCTGTGTACAACGAGTTGTGTGAGAATGCAACCTTCAGTTTCTTTCTGCAGTTGCAAAGAACCTATGTTATGCTGGGGAAAATGCAGTGTAGCTTCCAAATTCATTTTACCCACCACAAAAGGAAACTACTTTGAAGTCTGCATTAAATGCAAGAAAAAGTGTAATCTAGAATCACAGAACCATAGAATCATTACAGATTGGAAGGGACCTCGAAAGATCATCTAATCCAATCCCCCTGCCACAGCAGGATCACCTAGAATGACTTACACACAGAACTCTGTGTGTAAAGCAAAAGCAGAGCTATGGCTTTTACTTATCTTGTGCCTACGATACATTTTTCTCTGAAGATCTGCATGTAAGGATCTGTAACAGAAATAATAAGGTAGAAAATACAGTCTACTTCACATCCTTGTCCATCCTACTGTTTGAGGGGGTGAACAACCTACACCCCTACTTCTTTTCTATTTTGATCTTCATTATTTGGTCAAAGCTCCTAGACATCCAGCAGCCCAGGCAAGCTGGAGATGCAGTGGAGTCCCCAAAGACCTTCTCATGAGGTCAGATGGTACTCCCAGAAGAGTTACCATTCAGAATCTTTGGGGAAGGACAGTGGCATTTCAGAAGCTTAGGTAATATTCAAAGCAGTCTATCAGTCAAATGTACCAAACTACAGAGAGTTCCAGAATGGCTTCCTATTTAACATAAATAGTAAGATAATTTCGTCGTAGTATTTGTGTGTTTTATAACAAACATTTTCACAGAGAAAGCTGCAGTCCCCCAGAACCCAAGAGCATCATGGGTCTTGCATCACTAGCTTGGCAGGAAGCTACCATTGGATAAGTTGTGTAGTATCTCCAGGATACTACATCAAGGAAATCATAGAATATTATCCTACGTGCCTTCAGTTTTCCTCCTTTCCTAGTTCTCCTTCACACTGAGCAAGAATGGATTCCCCAATGCATCTCCCAACCTAACAGACAGGACAAAAGTCAAAAAGATTGTCTCTGGGGAGGAAAACATTTCCATTTCACACAGTGTTGAACAATTATAGTGAAAAATGTGAATGCTCTTGTACACTTGGTAAAACAAAATGTGTATTGATGGCTTCAAAAGGGACATACCTCACTGCAAGGAAAGACTTTTGTGGTGTAGTGGTCTATATTTGAGTTAGTGGTCTACATAAATTTTTAACTAATGAAGGCAAACAGACTCTTCTGTGATAGGGTGGAAGAGACTGAATGATTCACAGCTTTAAATCAGGTTATTTCTTTGCATCAGTGATAAAAGGACCCTTATACAACCAGCACAGAAGAGGTCACTGCTGACCTCCAAAATCTGGAAGGATGACGCTCGTCCTCATTATGACTTCAGAATCCATCAGTCTCCTATAGAACTCATACTGTGGCAGGACAATACCCTTCTTCACTGTCCATCATTAGTCCACCCATCCAAAAGCAGTTAGACACCATTTACACACACATATACACATGCATACACTCTCAATCTTTACTTTGCAAAGTTCTGCTTCCTTTCAGCTAAAAATGAGAAAAATCTGAAAAAGACAGAACATCTAAATGAAATGTTATGCACTATCATTCTCATGACCCACTTTCACTTTTGCATTTCCTTTTCTTCTTGAGGACATTCCTTTTCAAAGGTTTCATCTTACAACTCTTCTCTCCTTCATTTTCTATTCTTTTCTCCTTTTCACCTTCTTTTCTCCTCTTTCTCAGTAAGCTGATTTTTAATTCGTTTCCTCAGGCCATCTCCTTTACCTTTTGCCCTGCCAGCTTCTTTAAGTTCTTCCTCATCCTTTTTCTCTAATTTCTTGATACCCCGCATCAAGACTCTGAGAATATTTTCCCAGGAATGTTTCCCAACTTTATTCCTTTCTGTTGCTGAAGCACAGAAGAAAGTTAGCAAGGAACAATTATCCCAACTCTCTGATTCTATCTAAACTATGTAATTACTATCCTAACAGGTGACCTGCATACCTTGGAACCATTTAGATGTTTATACTAAGCAGATTTTATGCAGAGCTATAAAATACAGCATTATTGATATAAAATATAATTCTCCATGGATGGAAACAGTGAATCAGAGAGAAGGTGATTCTCATTACATCAAAGAGCTATTGAATACTCATTATACTGCAGGAGATTGTATTTCATCTAACATATTAAGACCCTTCATTTTAGCTCTAGCCGAAATGCATTGAAGAAGTACAAGGTAAAAAGAAGTACATATGTTGAGGGTAAAGATTAAATCCATTCAAATCCTTTGAGGAACTTGCTAAAGATCAGATCTGATAAACTAATGCTTTCTGCCAGGAATTGGTTCCCTTTGATGCATGTAAACCTGAAATGCAAGACATGCACAGATAAAAGAATTGCTTAGAAGGTGTGCATCAGGAAAGCACTTAGATCAAGTCTGCAAGATAAAGGCAGACAGAGACTTTTCCGATTTAATCTGGGTGTAAGAAAAGTAAGTCTAGACTTTGTTTCTTCATTTGGCTTGCAGAAATACTGTCTTCTATATAATCAATTTGGTCTTACGTAAATAGATTTTTTTTCACTTTATCCAAGAGTCTCTTCTCCAGGGATGTAACCTGAGGCACTGGGACATCTTAACTGCTATGGGAAATAAACAAGTGTCTCTAAAGGACATAGTAAGCAGGAAGGTTCTTTCACATGTAAATGGACAATACAGAGCACAGCTAAATCAGAAGAGTCTTGCAAGAATTTTGTAAGAGCATCCCTAAAACCTCTTTGCTCCATAAACCTTCCCAATTTCCATGCCTGCCAATCTTCAGACTCTTCACAAACTTCCAAGTCCTTTCATGGTGACAAACAAATACATCTATAAATAGAGCATGAGAAGTTTCATGCCCACCTTTAGCCACCTGGTTTGATCAGAAATTCAGCTGCTAACCAGCGGAGATGTAAATGCACCTACACATAGCTACAACTGGAAAATGCCAGCCTTACCCTTGAGATAAGGTATGAAACTTAAGAAACAGCTGCTTAACCCTCCTACCAGCCTTTGGGTAAGCATCAGCACAGACATCTCATGGACCACTGTTTCCTGGCCATAAAGAATATTGTGAAAGTAGAGGTCAGCAAAAAAAAAAAATCCCAGTGAAGAGTGTTCCATCCTCTTTGATCTCTAGAGAAAACATTTTACTGTTGAATACCTTCAGTAATTCAGAATCCAAATGTGATCAATCTTAACCTTCATTGTTGATTATATGTTTAGGATGAGAGCATTGTTGATTTCTCAAGAATACATGTTCTTCATTAGATTGAAAGCAGCTGTTCCTTCTTAAGGGGAAGATAAGGTAGTTAACAAGCTTGCATTAAGAAAAATAGAAATAACACCAGGAGAGGAAAATACTTTCTTTGGGTATAATGATCATTAAATTTAAGTTTAACGATCCGGTGTAATAATCCTCTGAATTCAAGAAAGGCATGCGGTATCCAGCTGGCTAAGAGCATTTTGACTATGTGCCACGACAAATGTAGACTCTCATTTAACATTTGTGGAACCAGACTGAAACATGAACACAAATTTCACACCAATTGGGTGTTAAACCATTGTTTGGTTTCAGATCTTTGGATTGATCTTTCACATGTTGCTGATGACAGCTGTTGATGACCTTATTCTCTACCCAGTCCAGTCCTGGCTTAATGACCACTGAGTTGTTCAAACCTCATCTAATTTCTGAATTTCTGCTGTAAATGAACTGTAACTGAGTTTAGGTAACTGAGAGTAGAGGTGCGTTTACCTTAAGGGAGAAAGAAAGTGTGCTTGCCATGCAAAGACTATCATTTGATAAAACAGATAAAAATACCACAGAAGAATCTTTCAGATTGGTGAATATATTGAGACCATCAAGTCACAGAATAAATCTGGGGGGTTTTGCTTTTGGTTACTTTTTTAGCAGAATTCTAGTTTTTAAAAATAAAAACCGGACATACAGCTCCCATAGGCAGATGTTCTGCCCATTTACACTGAGAACACAAAGTAATTTTAAATGATACCTTTTTGGCTGCTCATAATGCATTCATTTGCCACATGAGAGGACTGGTCCACAATTTTACCCCCTCAAGGGCCAGATATCCCTATTAATTTTTGAAGACTACAACCTTCAATTTGTCCTGTTCATCTTTGGAGAGCTGGAAAAGAAAAGAAAGGAATATCAGCTCTTGCACTTCATGATATGTAGTCATCACAAACATATCTTTCTTACACGGTGTTACAGCCTTTTCTTCATTTACCAAACATGTAACAACTGGCAGCCACAAATGACTTTGTGCTTCAGTGTAATTTTTAAAAAAGGCTCTAACACTGTTTATTATGAAAATACTGTGTGAGTTAGTAAAAGGATGCACTTACCATGAGCTTCAGTTTGTAGATGGAGAAATGCCTTTGATCCCTGTTACATGGGCCAGGTGGATCGGACTGCCTAATCTTTTGGGTGTCCAAGGACATCGTACACAACAGCTGCTGGCAGTGAAGGGTGGGACATGGTTTCACGTCTGGTCACTTCCTTTGTGAAGATATCTTGAAAACGAAGAGATGTCTTTTGCTTTTTTAATCACCATCTTGCAAAAGGCACAGATGTAGAAGTTGGCAAGATTTTCCTTTCAGGGTATTGTTTCATTAATGTAAGAGTGAATTTTGGATGCATTTTGTTTTCTTTGTGATCTCCTTGTCTTTCAGGTTTCCTTAAATCCCAGTACAACCAATTGCCAGAAGTAGACAACGGGAATAAAAAAGAAGAGCAATACTGACTCTTATTTCCCAGGAGTTTTCTATTCTGCTTGTGTGCATCCTCTAGGATTCTTCATGAGGAGTCACCAGTGTTTCAGCTAAAGCTAAAGACAGGTTGTTTAAAACTAGAGATGCTGAAGTGACATAATTCTTTTCAATACAAGGAGTTTGAATGTCAAAACTAATCACACAGAAAAAGAAATCTCCTCTGATTTCATAGGTCTCAACAGAATAAAATGTCTTGATTACTAATGTACTGGGGAAGAGAAGTTGAAGAAAAATATAATCACAAAAACACTAGCACAGCTGTATGGATCTGATCACTGTTACCATGCTTCAGCAAAATTATCCACTTGCTACTTCTATGGCAACCACAGCGCAGGGTTACACTAACTCAAACATGGGGAGGAACTCATTCCACTGAACAGGCTTCCCTGCCCCTGGCTCCTACCCAGGCAGCATGTCAGCCATTCTCACCAGCACGATGCTTGCACCCATGCAGAGAAGAGACACAGGCACCTATAATCCATTTATTTTCATTCATACTATTTACTTCCCCCATGAATCACAACCTGAAAAGTTTGTGTATTCAAGTGATTCAGAGCTAAACTCAGAGAGATTTTCATTTGCAGCAGAGCCACAAGTAAAAGAAAACAAATTAAGTAGAAAACAGGTAAGGAGCACTCATCCAGACTGGGACGTAAGCAAGCAGCCTTTGGCTGTAAAGAACTGGGTTTATACAAACACATTGATTTAGCTATTTCATCTCCTAAGTTAATAGTTTAAGGATGGCAAAACACTTTTCTTGGTCAAAAGGATAGCTGCTGGCACATGAAGGAATCAAATGCAGTGAAGTTTTCTGAAGAAGAAGCTCTAAGGGTTGCCCAACATGTGCAGGAGACCAGGATGCAGTTTTAAGAATTCTGAGGAATACAACCAGCAGAATGGGCTTTGTCCCTTTTGTCTCACTGCACAGTCAGTGTTCTGTAACCACATGAAAATCAGTTGTGTACAACTGTAGCCAAGATGGAATTTCATTTCTCAACTCTCATAAACAGTGATTAACGTCCATGAGGAAGATACAGATCATTGGCACCTCTATAAGCTGAGATTTATTGGAAAATGTGGCTGAACACCGCCATGCCTTCCTACTGCGCATCCTCTTTAGAGCCTGTCTCTGCAGGACTGTCTTTCCTTACGTTGCACTATGGTCTCCTCTACCTCTACAGGCATGGAGAAATGCTTTCATAACACTTGGGTGATCAGCATTCTTGGCCAATGTTATTTGGGCTTTCAATCAAGAATCAGACCAAGCCAATGATGCTACAATGATGGAGTTACCTGTGAACATTTTTGTAGTATATTATTCCAGGAAGATATTGGATGTCACTGACGTGTAGTCAGTAACCAAAGTAGAAAGATACACACGTTTATAGTTTACACTTATTTCAGAAACTTTATAAACAAGCATGAGTCAGGCATTGTTGGATTTTACCTTGCTTGGAGAGAGTGTATAGCAGTTGACTGCATTCAGTTAAGTTAGATTAATTAACCTAAAGTGAAAGAGATGATTACAAATTCCAATTTCAGATCTTAGGCAGAATGGAAAACCTCTACTATTCACCCACTACCTTGGTCAGTAACAGGCACTAAAAGCAAGTGGGTACATACATCTCCATTTCCTCAAACGGGAAACTACGTCAGTGAGTGCCTAGTACGGTGATAGATAAAAAGCAGTTATATTTTCCCAGAGGAATTTGGAAAAGAAATATCTTTAAGACCACTCACCTTCAGCATTAAAACAACCTTCTAACATGCTGCTCTCTAGTGTTCAATATGAAATACAAAAGCACATAAAAGCTCCCCTGGCTAGCACAGGAACACTTCTTGGGAAGGGTTAGACACAAATACCCCAGGGACTTGCCAGAAGCAGGACTGAAATACCTATCAAACAGTACTGCTGGGTGTAGCATCGGGTGGACACAGTGATGTTGTTATCAGGGCTGAGAATGAGTCTGAGGGGAAAACCCTGTTTCTGTTTTCCCATTTCGTGGCTGCATGGCAAGGAGCAGGTCCAGCACAGAGGTGCAACCAAAGCAGGACTGGCAGAAAAGTTAAAAGGAAGTATAATTAAATAACTATAATCATCTTTATCATCTTTAGATTCTATTAATGCTATTCGGTCTAGATCTTTCTGAGGAGACTTCAAATACATATAGAAGTGGAAGAAGTCTTTAAATATCCTCTTGGATTACCTAGGTATGGTTCCAGATACCTGGTTAAAATCCATCAAAAGTCATGAATGGCATGAGAAGGAGAGAAGGGAACACATCAGAACATACCTTACCTGAATTCATTAGCTCTGGTTTCTTGGGAAAGCAGGCTAGCATTTATCTTGTGCTTAATTCACTGCTTCATCTGACCTTAAAACAGATGGCCACTTCTGCTTTCAGAACTGATCTTTCAATTATTTTGGGGCCAGTGGGGTGCCTGTTTTTAAAAACATATTTAGCTACCTTCTATCACGAAGCAAAACGCTGGATTTAGAAAATATTGACTTTAAAAATCTTTCTAATATTTCCCTCTTTTAGTGATCATGGCAGTATGCAGGCCTGTCAGGGTTCAAAGAGCATCTAGATGTTGTTCTTAAGTCACAGGAATTAGTTTTAGGTAATCCTCTGAAGAGCAGAGAGTTGAACTTGATGACCCTCATCTGTCCCTCCTAACTTGAAATACTCTATGATTCTTTTTCACCTTTGCCAAATATTAATGCAATTCATACATTATTTTGATTTAAAAGGAAAAAACTGACCCAGAAAACAATTCATAAATATCAGAATTCCTGAAGACCCCCTATTTAAATATTTAAATGTATGGTTAGCGTAAATGAGATTTCCTCTGCCTTGGTTAAAGCAATCACCTGGCAGATCTGCTACATTTTAGATGAGTAACATACACATCATCATCTATATATGAACCCCTAACAGAAGAAGAGTTATAAACTACTCGCAGGTTGCTTACATGTGTGTAGGAATACTTCGGGAAAGCATAAGGGAAGTCTACAGGTCATACTGACACTGACCTGAAATCACACCTAATCAAACTGCCACTGCCACAGTCCACCACTGATCAGCCACTGAAAGATTGGCATGTACTACTAGAATGGCAGTGATGGATAAACTGCTTTCTTCTTGTGCTTTACCCACAGTTTCCTTGACACAGCAGGGCTTGTGCAAGAATCTCAAGAGCTTGCAGGCAAGCAAACAGCAATCATTTAAAGCTGTCATGAACAGAATCAGTTATAAGCACAGGCAGCTGCCTGCAGCATCACACACAAAAAATATTCTGGTCCTTGCAGTACTTGCTGAAAATCACAATGCCCCTGTGCAAAATCAATTACTTGCTACTGAACACAGGAATTTAGTTTTTTAAAAAAGACAAACAAAATGAAACCAAAAAAATACAGACAGATGCGGATAAGTGTAAAAAATATTGAGGCATAAAGAAAGAGAACATATAAACATTTTTTAAAATCAGGAAAAAAGTGAAAATAGATGGGTTAAAGTATTATAAGTGTTTTGTGACATCAAAGAATTTAGGATTTATGTTATAGAATACAAGTTTTTTGGTGCTGAGGATTCTACTGAATCAATCATCAAGTCCAATCTTTGACCCAGCATGCCAGGTCACTCTTAAACTATGTCCCTCAGCATGAAGCCTATCAGCCTTTTAAAGCCCTCCAGGGATGGTGGCTCCACCACTGCCCCGGGCAGCCCATTCCAATGTTTGATAACCCTTTCAGTGAAGAGATTCTTTTTAACATCTAGCCTAAACTTCCCCTGGTGCAATTTGCAACCATTTCCTCTGGTCCTATTGCTTGCCACCAAAGAGAAGAGGCTGTTTCCCTTCTTGCTGCAGCCTCCTTTCAGGTAGTTGTAGAGAGCAATAGGGTCTCTCCTCAGCATCCTTTTCTCTAAGATAAACAACCACAGTTCCCTCAACTGCTCTTCATATACTACTTGTGCTCCAGACACTTCATGAGCCTCAGTGGCCTTCTCTGGACATACCCCAGCATTTCAATGTCCTTCTTGTAGTGAGGGATCCAGAACTGAACACAGTATTTGAGGTGCAGCCTCACTAGCACTGAGTACAGGAGAACGATCACCTCCCTACTCCTGCTGGCCATGCTGTTACTAATACAAGCCACGACGCCATTGGCCTTCTTGGCCACCTGGGTATATTCCTGGCTCGTGTTCAGATGACTGTCAATCAGCACCTCAGAACTGAAAAACTGACATCATATTTGCACAAGAAAAAGAACTTCTGGGGGTTTCTTTCCCCTGAGGGCGCAGAGGTAGCTGCTCAGCCTAGCTATGTAAGAACATGTGATTAAGTTCTGTGTGTCTTTGTGTTGGGGTTTTCATGTTGTGTCAATTCAATGTGTCCCATTTTATTTTTCCCCAAATGGAGCCAGTCTTTGTTTTTGCCTGTGGATTTACAAGTGGTTTTTGAAGCCTCCTCATTGTTTTCTTGTTTCAGTCCATTCACATATTAAGTTATTAATCTCATCTCAGCCCTGATCAAACGAATCAATCAATGACACCTAGATAAAGAGGTTTATCTACATATCAGATCCATTTCCTTTTTGCTACCATATCCTTGTCTCCATTTATAAGTAAAAAAAAAAAGGAAGAATACATACAAGTATAATATCCTGACTCAGGAGTGATATTCCTTTTACCTATTGATCTGTTCCTTCAAACAGTGAAAAAAGATATCATTTTTTGACCACAGATGCATTTGATAATGTCAATGCTTTGGATTGTCTGTATTACACAAAGCAATTAAATCAGAATTGCAGGGGCACTGTTCCAGGCAACCATCTCTTCAGTCAGAAAAACACTACTCACCTGATCTTGTTCTCTCTACAAAATCATCATTGTAATGACACTGTTATTGCAGCTATTAAAAATGTCCAGAGTCAGCAAGCTGGCATTCGGTAAGGTGCATGCAGGATTCTTTATAGCTGACAATATTTGTGCAAGATGCTTAATGGCACTTGTTGCCCAACCACACTGCACTGCTGTGCCTTTCTATCTTCTATTCACTGCACAGCCGTGCACATTTTCTTCTTTGTTAGGGGATGAAGACAAACAGGCATTTACGTTATTTATTGTGTTTTAATAGGGGAACATCAGTAAAAACCTGCATGGTAATGAAAATCTGGAGAGAATTGTTCTCTCCAAATGCTCTGAATATTGCTCTTGTCTTCATGGAGCCATATGTCCACCTGAGAACAATTCTGCAGTTTCCACATGAGGTATTTCACAGACTTAAACAGAGAAATTCTGAAGTTCTGTTTCCTGAGACTTTTCTTCTGACAGACACTGAATCAGGGAGTGGCTGAGGTCCAAAGGCACCTCTGGACACCACCCACTCCTTGCTCAAGCAGGCTTAAGTAAATTCAGTTCCTCAGAGCCATGTCCACTCAGGTTTTGAGTATCTCCAAGCACAGACACTCCTCTGTTTAGACACACAGACAAGTACTGGATGCTGACACACAGACTGCATAATCATTGACTTTCACAGCTGACCAGAGCAGCAAGCAAGGGCGAGGAAACACATAAAATATGTATGACTGAAATTGCAGTGTGACTTGCAATTTTGTACAATGTGATCCTACGTACTCATGCCCCAGAAACCCCTGAAACCAGAGCATGACTTCTAGTAAAATGAATCCACCGTTTGAACTGTTGTAGATTCACAGTTCGTATGAACAATATCACTCCAATTAAAATTCCATTAAATCATCTTTTTTTGCTAGAACTCTGTTTTCCTGCCTATCTTTATGTTCTAAGTAGGAACTCTAAGATACATCCTACAATCACGCTATAACGAATCCCAAAGGTTGTCAACTGAAACACTGCTCATTTTAAAATGTTTCAGCATATTCAGAAAGAGCAAGCTGATGGTCTGTTTCTTTAATAGCTAATCAAAAGAGGAACAAGAATTTGCTGTTCCCCAAGAGTGACCCTGTTCTCTTATCATGAAGTTAATATTGTTTAGAAAAAATGAAACAAAACAAAACGGGAAGGTTTGCCTTCTTAGGATCAAGCTGATACAATTCACCATGAGCTGTTTAGAAAGGAATCCAACTCCATCAAAAGAGGCTCTTTTCGAGACCTTTTATCTCATGTTTTTTAAATGTCTGCTGGGGGGTGGAATTTGGCATCAGAGGCCCCAGTAGTTCTGACACAGCGCAGCCACAACCACCGCTTCTGAACAGCAAACAGCAGTGGGACACATCACTTGGTCTGCAATGCGATGGTCCTACTCACTAGTAAGTAAGGAAAATCTATAGTTTTATTGTTTATAGAATCACAGAACATCAGGGATTGGAAAAGATCTTGAAAGATCATCTAGTCCAATCCCCCTGCCACAGCAGGATCACCTAGACCAAGTCGCATAGGAACATATCCAGGCAAGTTTTAAACATCTCCAGTGAAGGAGACCCTACACCCCCCCTGGGCAGCCTGTTCCAGTGCTCCATCACCCTCACTGTGAAGAAATTCCTTCTCATATTTATATGGAACCTCCTATGTTCCAGCTCACACCCACTGCCCCTTCTTCTCTCACTAGATGACATTGAGAAAAGCCCGACTCCATCCTCCTGACACCCACCCTTCACATATTTGTAGACATTCATGAGGTCACCCCTCAGTCTCCTCCAAGCTAAAGAGACCCAGCTCCCTCAGCCTTTCCTCATAAAGGAGGTGGTCATACAACATAATTTTCAAAAGTCCAAACAATACTTAGACACTAACATTCCTGTACCCTGGCCTGGGATTTCTCTAGTGAAAATGCAGGTTTTTGATGCACACTGTGCAGTCGATTGCCAAACACAGGAGCAGGGAGGTGGCTTATGGTGAAGTACAGGCACGCATTCAACTTCCCATGCGCAAAGCGAGGAAGATTCTTCACCAGATTACAAAGCTGAAACAGATGAAATCATTTAAAGTGTGCCAGTGAACAGAAGAAGAATTTGGCATCTTCTCTGTGCTGTGCATTTGCTTAGACTGTGAAGAAAGGTGAAAAGAGCAATCTTTCTACTGCATTCATTTTGACCGTAATCTCCATTGCATGCACCTAGCTGAAACATAACTTGGGCTCATGGTGCCACCTGGTGACAATCTCACTCACTGTTTCCACACCTTGTCAACCAAAACAAGAACTTCATGAGCTGTAAATCATTCTCTTGAGAATCATCCCCCCAGATAAACCACATCACTTGCAGGAATTACTTGCCCTTAGGAGTGCAATGCACCATGCACTTTGAAAGGACAATAAACATTGAGAAAGAAAATCATTCTTACTAGAATGTCACTGCAGACACTACCACATGTTGAGTTCCTAGCTTGTGAAGAGCATGCACCGAATAGTACACAAAGATAAAAATGGAGAAATGGCACTGATTTATCTGAGTCTGTTATAGCTCAAAAACGTTTTCTTCACTGCAGCAGTGTGTGAGACTCTAGAACCAGCTGGTAGGACTTTACTACCCTCATGACTGCAATCCCTAAACAAAAAATGCGTGTTTGAGCTATGTGCCCTTTGCAGCTTATCAGTACTTGTCACAAATACATTGCATGAGAAATTCATTCCAGAGTCATAAATTGTTCTGTGCATCCCACTCTGTGGTGCAACACTGCTGAATATTGGATCAGGCCCTGAGTAACCTGATTTAGTGAAGGTGTCCCTGCCTATGCAGGGGAATCAGAACGATATGATCTTTAAGAGCCCTTCCAACCCCGGCCATTCTGTGATTCTATAATTATCATAAAACATTTAATGAGAGCCTCCTTTTGCGGAGCCAGACTCTCACCCTGTTTGTGCTGGACAAATTGGGATTTATACTGTATGTAACAGTATATGGTTGGACACACACCTGGGGCAAGGTCAGGACAAATGTGGTCATGGCAAGCAGGGCATGCTCAGACAGCAGTGAGGTTAGGGAAAGAAGCATGGCAAACACCTGAAGCCTGTTTAGTACCTCATGAGGTGTATTTTATATTATACTCTGTCGTATGCACAAAATAGCAAAGGATTTACATACAGACAGCTTTAAAATGCTAATATGGAAAGGGCTGAGTAGAAGAGTGTAACATAAAGTGAGAACAGACCATTACTTTGCAGGAGATGCCTATGCATAAAGTGGTGAATGACAAACTTACCATCCTATCACCCAACTTAGAGTTCTTTTAATATTTGTAAAATAAGATAGCCAGGATTTGGGTTACTGATAATATCGATTATTTCAGATTTGCTCATGTACAACAATCATATTCCCAACACACATGGCACAACCACCAATTTAATTACTTTACAGTAATGGCTATAGGTAAAACCACCTGTTTAGGAGTCTTACTACAGATTTATTCCTACCCAACTGCCATAGCATCATATTTAACACTCATAATCACCATCCTGTGCAACAACTCCACAGCACAAATGCTGACTAGTCCTTCAAATTTATAAAAAAGAGGACCTATAGTAGTTAAAAATCTTTTTAAAGGCACTATACTTGTTTTATGGTTGGCCATGCTCTCCAAAAATTTGCTAATTTTTTGCTATACTCAGCATTTTGAAGGGCACATAAGAACTGTACCATTTTAACTGTATTAGTGATGGTTTGTGCTCCCGGATAAAGGAAAATTGCATCCCTTCTTGCAGACTCAGGTTTCCTTTCCATGGAACCTTATTAGGCACCTCCTTGATTTAACAAAATAGCAATATCTCACATTAATTATGCATACTCTTCTCTTCGAAGCCTACTTCATGTAATAACAGTCCCATGTGCACATGCAAATTAGACAAGTATCTATACCCTTCATTTCTATGGCTATTTAACCAAACCGGCATAATAAACATGTCTGGCTAGATACTTGCAGTTAAGTGTGCAGCTGTCTGGAAGGAGGTAAAAAATCACCATCAGTGAAATCTAAACTGCAGCTGTCATTAATCAGCTTTGCCCTTGAACATTCATCATTATGATATTGCTGTGACAAAGTGGACTTTTACTGCTGTTTGGGATGGCAAGATTTTACTTCCTTAAAATAATTCAAGTTCTATAGTGGTGCAGATGCTGTGAAAAAGCCAGTTTTAATGTTAGCTCTTAACACAGAAAATTAACATAAGGAAGTTGATCAAAAATATCTGCAAATTGCTATAAAATGAAATCCTGAACCTTTACCCGGTATTTAGAAAATCCCTAGTGAATGTGTTTGTGTTTAATAGAAATAATTGGTGTTTCTTGGATCAAAGAACCAAAGAGAATGCAGTCAGTAAAGAGCTGATTTTTAGGTCAAATGAAGATCTTTACAATATTGAAAATGTGGTACAAAAAGAATTTTAGTCACGGTGAGGTTCTATTTTCTAACGATGAGAAATTCACTAAATCCTTTGATCAGAAAAGCGCAATGAGTGTCAAAATTACTCACCTACTCAAATGACAGTTAAAGAATGGTTTGCACAAACTCAGGCAATTAACCAGCCTTATCTGATTGCAAGTTAAGCAAGGTTCCTCACGGACAACATGGTATTTGTCCACAGAGGCTAACAGGCCAATGGACCTACTTGAAACCACTAACATCAAGTTTAGCCACACAAACACTGTTGTGGGGGATGGCTCCATTGTATTACTTAGGCTACACAAAACATAATACACTTACATCATCAGAGAGGACAACCTGTAAATCTGAAGAAATGTCTGAAGGTATATTCTGATAGTGCTTGTGAGATGCATCCCAAAACCCTTAACACACAAGCTATACAGAATCACAGAATCACAGAATGTTATGGATTGGAAGGGACCTCAAACGATCATCTAGTCCAGTCTCCCTCCCAGAGCAGGATCCCCCAGACCACGTCGCACAGGAACATGGAGAGGTGGGTTTAAAATGTCTCCAGAGAAGGAGACTCCATAACCCCCCTGGGCAGCCCGTTCCAGTACTTCGTCACCCTCACTGTAAAGAAGTTCCTTCTGATATTGCTGTAGAATCTCCTATGTTCCAGCTTTCACCTGTTGCCCCTTGTCCTATCATGAAATGGCACTGAGCAGAGCCTGTCTCTATCCTTCTGACACTCACTCTTTCCATATTTATAAACATTAATAGAGTAATCTCTCAGTCTCCTCTTCTCCAAGCTAAAGAGACCCAGCTCCCTCAGCCTTTCCTCATAACGGAGATGTTCCACGAGCTGGACTTCTCTAGCAGTTCTGTGTCCTTCTGGAACTCAGTGTGTTCCTGTGTGACTTGGACTAGGTGATCCTGCTCTGGCAGGGGGATTGGACTAGATGATCTTTCGAGGTCCCTTCCAATCCCTAATGTTCTGTTATTCTGTGAGCGGCCCAGAACTGGACACAATATTCCAGATGTGGTCTCACCAGGGCAAAGTAGAGGGGTAGGAGAACCTGTCTCCATCTACTAACCACCCCCCTTCTAATCCACCCCAGGATGCTATTTGCCTTCTTGGCTGCAAGGGCCCATTGCTGGCTCATGTAAATCTCACACGCTTGGGACGATCTTCTGGCCCTGAGCCTAGACTCATAGTTTTAAACTCTCTTATCCTGCAGAACAGAGCTGTCACATACATGAATGGATGGGCACGATGCTTGGGCTGTAAATTGTCTGAAAGAATGCTGGCTGGCTGGGCTAAAACCTCATGAGAAGCCATTCAAGCACTTTTGCAGTATTGATGATTGAGTCTTCCTGTGTGGAAATGGGCCTGTTCCTGGGTTAATTCACTAACAAAGACATTTCCAAACAGATTTCAGCTGACAGTTCTCAGAGAGTGGTTTATTGGACGGTGAGAGTGTGGACATAGGCAGACAGTTAATTTGCTGGAAATCCATACTCCTTCTTGCTCTGCAGTGACTTTGTCATGTAACCATACTTGAAGCAAACTACTGTGAATTTGCTGAATGCAGCTCCTTCTGCATTCATAAGCCATCTGTTCAGCCCTAGCACTCAATGCTGCTTGCATTTGTGATCTACACTCCTTTACTGGATGCTGTTTTATAAGAACATTATCCATTACTGAAGAAGCAGAGACTTCTCACAACCCTCAGCTGTGCAGTTACCCACCAAAGGTTTCAAATTCACTCACGGTGCCATTGAGAGACTTTTACATCTCATATACAGCACGTTCTTCAAGTCTTTACAATGCACTAGAGAAATTGTACTTCAAAGCAAAATGCTGTGTTCTAGCTGAGAACTACTGCTTAGTGAAGATGTCCCCAAAACCTTGCTCTTTGTCCAACACTTACCAAATAGCTTCTGGTTTGGGAAAAAGCATTGCAGTCTGAGCACATTTCTAGAGTATAGTAGTATATGATCAGCAAAGATAGATGACAGACAGGTAGACAGATAGGTAGGTAGGTAGTTAGATAGATAGATAGATAGTCACGTGACTACCATTTCTCTCATATGCAGTGAATTTCTGGGAAGGCAATAAAAAGGAGTTGTAATGTTCTCAGAGGCTCTTTCTGCAGCAAAAAAGGTCTAGCAGAGCAACTAACTCAAGCTATAACATCTTCCTTTCCATCACATCTATATATTTACTACTGTTTTTCAAACTGTAAGGGCTAGAACTGAAGAAGCTGGAGAAAGTTGACAATTTGAATGAATGCAACCCTAAAAAATGCCTTGGAGAATTGTGAAGAGAAGGTTTCTATGCACGAACATCCACACCTTCTATCTTTGGCAGGGCTAAGCCTGTATCTGCCTTCCACAATGATGCAAGTTCTGTTTCAAAGAAAGTTCTTCCAGAAACTTTCACATAAAATTTATTCGAGTGCAAAGCTTGCAGAATGAGAATTTTGAGTGAATGACCTTGTAGTTCTTGTATTTATCCTTAAAAGTGGCGCTGGATGAGAGCACTTTGCCAGCAGTGGTTATCTCACAAGCCTGGTGTGACCGTATGACACAATTCTCATGGCACAGGTTGAGGCTGGGCCAGTAACTAGGTTAGTGACAGACATTCTGTATTAACCCTACTCTACACCCAAAAGGGAAAACGAAAATGAGTGAGAAACTTATGGATTGGAAAATTCTGCACACCAATCCTTGGTAGTAACTGTAAACATCACTTGCTAACAGTTGCAGAAGCAGACACTGTCTGTACAAATATGTCATTAACTGAAGAAAGTGCACTGACTTACAAGAGACTGAGCTGAAAATAAAATCACTGAAGAGAATTAGTTCTGTTCTACTCAAACAAAGGTCACTGCTGATCTTGGTACCACACTGGACTGAGTAAGTCAGAGGCTGCACGTGCAGAGAGCAGCAGACTGGACAGGTGACCCTACAATGAACGAAAAGGTATTCCATTCCGTAAAAGTTGTATCTGGTATAAAGCTCAAGGATCACAAGGGTCAAGCTCTTTCCTTCAATGGCCACTGTCTGAGCAGGACTCTTTCCATTCTGCCTTTGATTCCAATCCGTGCATTCCTGAATCCAGTTCCAGAATCCATTTCCTGCAGGTGGTTCACACTCTGGAATTTCCCTAGCACCTGCCCACAGTATCAGTGGTGACAGTGACATAACTGCCACCAAGATGGTTGGGTTTCACATTGGTTTTGTTTATATTTGTATATATATTTCATTTTATTGTTGCTATTTTTATTGAAGTAGTTTTAATTTTCTTTTCAAATCTGTAAGTCTTTCTTTCCCTTTATTCTCTTTCTCTTCCCCTTTGGGAAAGGAGAAGAGTTAATTATGTGCCTACCCCATTCTAACACCTGGCAGAAAGAAAAGGTCATGAGTGACATAAGATGTAAACACAAAGACATTCCAAGGGGAAGCTTGTGCTTGGCAGCTAAGTCTGAGGCCAAGAAGCCTTACACAGTAAGCAACACACTTAGCAAGTTAAATAGTTTAGCTTGTCCATTCCCCTCCCCAGAGTCCAGGTAGTGACTAACTCATTACAGCACTGGATGTTCTTGTCCAATATTTGCAATCCTGGTTTGAGTTTACCCTAACAATTGTTACAGTTACAGACAAGAAGTCAATGAAAGATGCATGTATTTTAATTAACGTGGAGGATTAGCAGGGATTCCTGTGTTGTCACCAAGGCACCTCCCTTCATCCCCAGAAGTCACTGACAAAGCTTTTGAGAGATTGCGTCCTTCTCACTCCCATGCAACCTGTGTACCCCACACAGGGCAGATTTTCTTGGCTTGGTGCTTTGTAAGCCTTCAGTTCAGACTCTTCAAGTAAAGAACATTGACATTTGTAGAAAAAAATCCATGGCATAACTAGATATAACCTCACAAGTAAAGATTATTTTTTCTCCTTCAGAAATAGCCCCCCAGAAAGATAAGTCACAGAAGAATCACAGAATGTTAGAAGTTGGAAGGGACCTGGAAAGATCATCTATGTCCAATGCCTCCTGCTGGAGCCGACAGTGCTGTCTCAAGATGTCCTACATGGGGCTCAAAGCCATGACCCCAGGAATTCAGAGTCCCATGCTCTACCAACTGAGCCAAACAGGTGCCCCAAACAAGAATATTTCAGAAACAATGTCAGCTCCACCCAGAAAAAAAGCTTATCATACTGCTTTGCCTCAATTCTCTGTATACAATCTAACCAGGCTACCTCAGCTCATGCAAACAGGGTTTCCTACTTTCAAAGACACCACCTCTTTCCATGGCCTACAAATAGTAATATTCTAATATTCAGGTGTATAATCCTCATTCCATAGGCCAGATAATGTGCAAATTTAGCAGACTAAATCTCACCCTGCAGGGTTTTATTGTCTGTGGACAACACAAAACAGTAGGTTACAGTCCTCTAGGCTGACATTGCACACAGCTCACAGAATCACAGAATCAAAATCACAGAATCATTAGGGATTGGAAGGGACCTCAAAAGATCATGTAGTCCAATCCCCCTGCCACAGCAGGATCACCTAGACTAAGTCACACAGGAACACATCCAGGCGGGTCTTAAACCTCTCCAGTGAAGGAGACTCCACAACCCCCTTGGGCAGCCTGTTCCAGTGCTCAGTTACCCTCACTTGTGAAGAAGTTCCTTCTCATATTTATGTGGAACCTCCTATGTTCCAGCTTACAACCACTGACCCTTGTTGTCTCACTAGATGACATTGAGAAGAGCCTGCCTCCATCCTCCTGACACCCACCCTTCACATATTTATCAACATTAATGAGGTCACCCCTCAGTCTCCTCTTCTCCAAGATAAAGAGACCCAGCTCCCTCAGCCTCTCCTCATAAGGGAGGTGCTCCACTTGCTTCATTATCCTCGTTCCCCTACGTGGGACTCCCTCCAGCAGCTCCACATCCCTCTTGCATGGAGGGGCCCAGAGCTGGACACAATACTCCAGATGTGGTCTCACCAGGGCAGAGTAGAGAGGGAGGAGAACCTCTCTTGATCTGCTAACCACCCTCTTCTGATCCACACCAGGATGCTGTTGGCCCTCTTGGCCACAAGAACACACTGCTGACTCATGGGCATCCTACTGTCCACCACGACCTCCAGGTCCCTTTCTCCTACACTGCTCTCCAACAGGTCAGTCCCCAGCCTATACTGCTACCTGGGGTTGTTCTTGCCCAGATGCAAGACTCTACACTTACCCTTGTTACACTTCATTACATTTCTCTCTGCCCAACTTTCCAGCCTGTCCAGGTCTTGCTGAATGGCAGCACAGTCTGTTGGGGTGTCAGCGACATCACCCAGCTTTGTGTCATCAGCAAACTTGCTGACAGTGCATGCCAATCCCTCATCCAAGTCATTAATGAATAGATTGAACAGGACTGGTCCCAGCACCAATCCCTGGGGCACTCCACTAGATACAGGCCTCCAACTAGACTCTGTCCCATTGACCACTACTCTCTGGCTTCTATCCTGCAGCCAGTTCACGATCCACCTCACTACCCGATAATCTAGACCAAACTGCCTCAGTTTGTCTGCGAGGATGCTGTGAGAGACTGTGTCAAATGCTTTACTTAAGTTGAGATAGACCACATCCACCAATCTGCCATCATCTATCCACCTGGTTATGCCCTTATCAAAGGCTGTCAGGTTGGTCAAGCATGACTTTCCCTTTGTGAAGTCATGTTGACTGTCCCTAATGACACTCCTGTCCTTGGTGTGCCTGGAGACAGCCTCTAGAACAAATTGTTCCATCACCTTTGCTGGGATGGAGGTGAGGCTGACTGGTCTATAGTTACCTGGATCTTCCTTCTTTTCTTTTCTGAAGATTGGGGTAACATTCGCTATCCGCAGACTGACGTAACATCTGCTATCCTCCAGTCCCTAGGCACCTCTCCTGATCCCCAGGACCTAGCAAAGATGTGGAGAGTGGCCTAGCAATGACTTCCGCCATCTCCCTTAGTACACATGGGTGCATCCCATCTGGGCCCATGGATTTGTGTACATCCAGTTTGCACAAGTTATCCCTAACCCAGTCCTCATCAACCAAGGCAGGATCCTCTCTTGCCTCAACTTCCTCTGGAGTCTCAGCAGTCTGGGGCTTGATATCAAGACAGACCCCAGAAGTATAGACAGAGGCAACTCACAGAACTCACAGAACACAGGGAACTACACAAAATCAGTGGACCTTCTATTGTAGGTGGTTGGGACGATAGTAAATTCAACAGAATATTAAAAAAATACCAGTTTTTAATGTCGTGTCGCCATTAAAATATTGATCCTTGTTGCATTAGAGTCCATGAGTCTGCTTATAGATTTCATATTATGAGCAAGTACCAGCCAACGCAAGACTGGCAGTAAAAAATCTCATAGATGGCAGCTTCATCTTTAAGACAAATAATTGCCACAATTAACACATTCATAAAAATAACAATTTATCCTGATCAATTTAATAAGATAAATACAAAAATAGAAAGCAACATATTTATTAATAATTTCTACAACAATAAAAGCTCATTTTCCCCTCCCATTTTGATATGTTCCAACTTCTAATTCCTGATTGCTGTTTTCTGACCCACTCCTGCTCTCCAATCCCACCTTTCACAGCAAAGATAACAAAACTAAATAAGAATAGAGCCTTAACTCGGTCTAAACTCTCCAAGAGAATGAAGCCAGACAGTGTTTTCCATTATTACTTGAGCCTGACAATGCTCAAGACAACAGCCTGACACATCTGAATGACCTCATGGATTTCTCAGTGAAGTTCCCCACCCAGTCACAAGCATCCTAAGAGGTCTTGGGTCAGTCACTGAAGCCTTTGTTCTCATCAGCTGGGTTTTGCAATCTGTAAACAAAGTCCTAGCAGTGCCATGTAGAGACAAGCACCATTGCCACAAGGATAGGACTCCTCAGGAGCATCTGTGTTATTTGGACATGGACATTAGATGCCTCATTCTCTCCAAACACACCGGCTGGAATTCTGCTTAGGTGTCAGACAGAGACACTGAACTGCAGCTGGACGCATGGTTAGGGACCACTGTACACACAGACACCTAAAACTTCTTTTTTATGAAATGGGGAATTTCCAGAGGGGGGCTAGGAAGGTGTAGTCCTCAAAATAAAGAGACAGTCAGTCCTCTGAAGACCATCTAAATCTCCCAGATTGGTTGTCTGTGCTGCAAACTCAGGTATTGGCTTACAAAATATAATAATGACCTCACACAATACATCCACTTTAGAATGCTTTATACACTCTGCAGTATGAGCAAAAACAGTCTGTAAGGGCTTTCTAATTCCTCATCTAATGAGACTATACAGAAAAGCAGCTGGAGCTCCTGCTCATAAACACCCTGCTATAATTACAAGATAAGCAAAAGAATTAGGCTTCCTAATCACAACAAATTACAAAGCAGAAAATGTTATAAAATCTAACGACATCTCTCTGTACTGCATTGTGTTACTGCAACCTTTTCACATACCATCTATTCCAAAATGCCATACAAGCAACTAATTAAGTAAAGAATGTTTTTCTGAGGTTAAATAGGGCACCTATATTTCTGCAATTATTATACCTTGGAAAAGTCTGTCCTGAATCTGTTCCCATTCAAAGACAAGAAAAGAAATCATGTCAGCGTTATAGCAAACTCTGTGTGATCACTCTCAAGTGCATTTAGCAAGTGGTCAATATGGCCAGGTAAAAGAGCTGCAAATAACCAAGCAATGATGTGCACAGCCATCGTGCCTCTCATCAAAGGACTTCAGTGCTTTTGATAAATATTAATTAAGTCCCATAGCAAGAGATATATTTAGGTATCACTTTATTTGCTGCTAAAATGCATTTCCCCTTTCTGCAGTTGAGAAGGATGCAGCAGTTGTTAAACAACACACATGAATATTAAACAAGAGTTTTAGAGAAGAAGTAAGGAATACTTAATCCAAAAGAAACCCCAGAGGGATTTACATGGGTAGTAAGCAATTATTTAAAGCAGCAGCACCCAAACTCCATCAATAACTTCATTCTCCTCCAGCTGCCTCTATTTTAAATTTAAATCTGCTGTGGTTATCAGCAACACTGGAGGATCTTGCACGCATCCTGTCACCTCTGAGCTGAAGAGAGGCATACTGTCACAAAATCTGACCCAGAATTGGTGCAATCTTGATTTTGTTCTCGCTAAATTATACAGGGGACTTTAATCGTAGCACTTACCATAGTAAGATTTTGGATTTATGCTGCTGAAAGAGGGTAAGAATCATAGAATCATAGAATCATTAGGGATTGGAAGGGACTTCGTAAGATCATCTAGTCCAATCCCCCTGACACAGCAGGATCACCTAGACCAAGTCACGCAGGAACACATCCAGGCGGGTCTTAAACATCTCCAGTGAAAGAGACTCCACAACTCCCCTGGGCAGCCTGTTTCAGTGCTCTGTCACCCTCACTGTGAAGAAGTTCCTTCTGGTTGGAGTGCAGAGGATTCAAAAATTAAGCCCTCACCCACCCAAACAATGTCTCAACTGCTAAGACCTTATTTTCCACACATCTCACCCAGTACAGAGTACTGAACACAGGAGCAATGATCACAGTATCACAGTATCACAGTATTATCAANCACCAGATAGCCCCCTTAGGATCATCGAGTTTTGCTTCTTGGGCCTTATGATTCTTGTGTGCTTTACCACAAAGCAAAAAATTTTTATCATTGCCAGCACGCAACATGAGTTGTTTGCCCATCACTGGCACTTTCATCACCAGTAAACATCCTAAAACACCCCCAGCAAAACCCTGAACTACAAAACACAGAAGGAATCCTTTCCTGAATCACATCTCCCATATTCACTACAGATGGGACCACATGAGTGATGCATTGTGGAGGGACTTCTCGTTTCACGTGCATTAATGAATCCTAAACAGAATTTATTTCTTAAGAAAGGTTAAGTGTCTTCTACTGTGCAATTAATTTTGCAGCTAGGTATTCAACGTGCCAGATGAGCACCATGGCAACATTAATCAGCACTTTGTAAAGTTATAACTTGACCTAGAAGGATATCAGCATGTTTTTCCTCTCAGTGTTGAGGAACAGGAACAGACCTTTGTACGGCTAATTTGAGAGACACTGCACCAGGCAGTACTGTGCTTTACCTGAAACCAACTCTCTGAAGGGTCACTACTCCCATGTATCTGCAGAGGGCTTCCCAAAAGAGAAAGCAAATCTTACTGATTTTTTCCCAAATGCTTTAAATTTCTGAGCATAAAACCATTCCACATCCCTATCTTGTGTTGAAGACAGTAGTATTTCACACAATCACATTAACTGTCTGAGTTGGAAGGGTCCTTGCAAGAGCATCAAATACAATCACCCCACCAAAGCAGGACTGCATAAACCACATTGCACAGGGCTGCATCCAGGTGGGAGCTGAGTATCTCCAGAGGAGACTCCATAGCCTCTCTGGGCAGCCTGTTCCACTGCTCTGTGACTCATGCTGTAAAGAAGTCTTTCCTGATTTGTAAATGAAACTTCTATTCTAGCTTGTGCCCGTTGCTCCTTGTCCTGTCACTGGGCAAACCTGAAAACAGCTTGGCACCATCCTCTCTACAGCCACACTTCAGATGTTATAGGCATGGATCAGGTCTCCTCTCATTCTTCTCTTCTCCAGGCTAAACAATCCCAGTTAGGTCTATTTCTAACCTATACTGATGCATAGGGTTGTTCCTCCGCAGGTGCAGGACTCTGCACTTGCTCCTCTTTAACCTCATTAAGTTCCCTTTGCCCAACTCCCTAGCCTGTCCAGGTCACTCTAGATGGCAGCACAGCCCTCTGGCATGCCAGCTACTCAGTTTTGTGTCATCAGCAAATTTGCTGACAGGACACTCTGTCCCCTTGTTCAGGTTGTTGATGAATATATTGAACAAGACTGGACCCAGTACTGAATCCTGGGGAGCACCACTGGTCACAGGTCTCTGACCTGACCCTTTACCATTGATGACTCTCTGAGTTCTGTCATAAAACCAGCTCTTGACCCACCTCGCCATTTACTCATCTGACTCATCCATCATTTTGTTTTCACATATTACACAAAACAGTCATCTGAGCACGCGCTAGACATTTGGATGAGATGCATTTACATCAACTGGCACCTTGGAAGCTGATAAACAGCATAGTCAGTACTGCAACATGGAACGTACATGAGGTTATTCATTTCTTTCTACATTGACAAGTCTCCATACTAGCTTCCTGGACAGATTTATCTTTACCTAAAACTAAGCAAATCCTTGGACAGTTAACTAATTAGCATGAACAGATGAAACATGTTGCTGAGAGATGTGTTCATGCTTGCTTTGGCATCATGTCTAGTTGGAACTTTCTGAGAAGGTGTGTCCAGGTGGCCAAGAAAGCATACAGCATCCTGGCTGGCATCAGAAATCATGTAGACAGCAGGAGCAGGGAAGTGATTGTCCCTCTGTACTCAAGCACTGCTGAGGCCACACTTCAACTTCTGTGTTGTTTTGGGCATCTCAATACAAGAAAGACATTGAGGTGTGGAGCGAGTCCAGTCAGGGCAACAAAGTTGGTGAAGGCTCTGGAAAACAAGCTTTGTGAAGAATGATAGAAGGAGCTGGGGCTGTTTAATATAAGAAAGAAGAGGCTGTGTGGAGACCATATTGCTGTCCACAACTACCTGAAAGGAGGTTGTAGAGAAGTGGGTGCTGATCTCTTCTCACAAGTAACAGGTGATAGGACAAGAAGAAATGGCCTCAAGATGCACAAGGGGAAGGTTAGGTTAGACATTAGGAACAATTTCTTCTCTGAAAGGGTCATCAAGCCTTGGAACAGGCTGCCCAGGGAAGGGATTGAATCGCTACGCCTTGGCATGTTTCAAAGTCATGTAGATATGGAGCTTAAGGACATGGCATAGGGGTGGTTAATGGTTAATTACTGGAGCTGATGGTCTTAAAGGTCTTTTCTGACCTAAATGTTTCTGGTCAAGGGGTGGAAAAGCATAAAACATCTTAAACTGGAATCCACAATACAGGGAACAGATAGGTATTTATGGGACACTTTGGCCACAATAACTCACAGTATCACAGTAATGATAAGGTTGGAAAAGACCATAAAGACCATCCAGTTCAGCCTAAATCCAAATAAACCAAGTAAACCTAACATCTATCATCTAGATCATGCCACTCAGCAGCTCATCTCCACACAGCTACAGACTGGGGGATGAGTGGCTGGAGAGCAGCCTGGCAGAGAGAGGCCTGGCAGTACTGGGTGACGACTGGCTGAACAGGAGCCAGCAAGGTGCCCAGGTACTCTCTCTGTACTGGGCACTGGGGAGGCTTCCCCTTGAGTACTGAGGGTAGTGCTGCGACCCTCACTTCAAGAAAGATATAAGAGGGGCTAGAGTGGGTCCAGAGGAGCAATGAGGCTCAGAAAGTCTGATGAGGAGTGGCTGAGGGAGCTGGGGGTGCTTAGTCTGGAGCAGACTCAAGGGGGACCTTCTCCCTCTCTACAACTCCCTGAAGGGAGACTGTAGTCAGTGTGCTGGACTCTTCTCCCAGGCAGCTAGCACCAGGATGAGAGGGTAGGGCCCAAAGCTGCCAGAGGAGGGTTAAACTGGATGTTAAGAGGCCCTTCCTCATGGAAAGGGTGAACAGACACCCGGGGCAGTGGTGGACTCTCCATCCCTGGAGGTGTTTAAGAGAAGGCTAAAAGTGGCATTTAGTGCCATGGTCTAGGTTGTGGTGTCATTAGGTCATAGGCTGGGCTTGATGATCCTAGAGGTCTTTTCCAGACTCAATAATTCTTTGATAAACTTCCTGCAGTAGAAGATAAAGCATAGCCATAGGATCCTTACACCACACAACAGTGTTTTATCTGATCTGACAAAAGGTCCCAGTGATACTCAGAAGTCATTAAGGGACTCCAGCTCAGCGCTCCGTAACAGATAGCAGAACACTCTGTGCTTACCGTGGTCAAAATGAATGCCAACAGACAAGTATTTGAAAACAGAATTACCACAAGATGTCACTCTAAACCTTACTTAGAGAAATCGGCTCTCTACCTCAACTGTAAACACATCAAAGTTACTTTTTTCAAAGTGTACTTATTTTCTTCCAAATTGCATTTGCAAAACATAAAGCCTAAATTAGATGTCTATAAGGAAAAAACAACTAAACAAACATGAGAAGTACAGGCTAGCATACCAAAACTCCTAAGAAGGCAGGCTGGGTGTGAAGTGATGATAAGAATAAAAACAGAGCAACCTTCTGGTTTTAAAGAAGAAAAAGAATGACATTACAGTTCTATATTGCAGTGTTAACCCTAGAGAATAAAAATAATTCAAGAAAAAGCAAGACTTGGGCTAAATATTCAGTATTTCACCCAAGCTATATCCAGCAGGCCACCACCTGCAGGTACTATGATCCTGGAAACACAGGGAATCTCCTAGCAAAGTCTCCAATGAAAATAAGCATTCATGTACTTTAATATCTATGTAAAATCATGGAATTATATCATGTATGAGAAAGAGAAAGGAAGCAGTACTTTTAGTAGTGTCAGCATCTCCACTAGCTCAAGTAGCAACAAGCTCAACAGTTTAGATCTCCCTTTAAAATATGTGTTATCAATATCATCACACAATGGGCTTTGCGATAAGCTCATTTTACTATCCTTAGAGGCTAGGAAATAATTATGTAAAAATAACTTTAACAGTTGCAAAAGTAACTTCCAGAAGCTGTAAAGGTAACTCCTAAAGTTAGAAAGCATCATGGTTTAAGTACATGGTCACACATGTTTTCATCTCCGCACCAAAACTTTATGTGGTATACCAGGTGGGACTGCTTCGGGCAAACTATCTGAGCAACCTTTGCACCATTTATCTCAGGAGCTGAAGGACTGAGAGCAATAAGAAGATTTCTTTAATGTTCTTTAGGTTAAGAGCATTAAATGTCACCCCAGGAATTAGATCCTGACTCCTACAGAGGAGCCTCAGCGATGGTCAAGAAGTTACACATGCTGTATTTTTCCAAAACGATCATCCAACTGATGATCTTCATGTTTAAATGTTCAAACTGAGACAGTCTTGCTGGAACAGTGTCACTCCCCATTGCAGGAGGAGCTGTGGTCAAGCAATTAAAGTGCTGGATGTGGTGATGGATCAGGTAAAATGTGTCTTCAACCAGGCCTCTAAAATATATGCATATTTTTACCTCTCTTTCTCAAGGCTTTAGTACCACCTTAATAGCACCAGTACCACCCCAACTCTCACCACAGGCCTAATTCTCATATTTTCATATTGTTTTGAATTACCTTGTCATTCCCGTGAGCATAGCATAATGATCATTATTATAAAAATTCTTTTCTATTTCTATTAATGCCTGTGATTTCACGGAAGAGTGCTTTAATCAACTATATCAGCACAAATTCAAAACCAGACAACTATGATGACAAAATGGAGACAGGAGAGAACCAAAAGAAAGACATAAATTCCATCTTCTTTGAATAGAGCTCCTAATTATCTCAGTGGCAAATCAGGGGAGCAGAACCCAAACACAGTCACAGGAAATGGACCACACAACAGAATAAACACACAATGGGAATGAACAACACAGTCTGTAGTATTTCATGTCAAGGCATGTTTTAATACCCAACACAGCTACAAAGTACAGAATTATACCTGAGCAAACTACAGTAGAAGTCTCAGAGAAATACAATATCCATGGTTACCAGCTACTGTATACATATATATAAGTTTATAGAAGTATTACATATATGTGTCTATAGATGTAGGAATGTATACATACTCACACTAATACAGGCATACACGTATATCTGTAATTAACTAGTTTACTTTCATTAATCTTACTGTTCAGTACTCAATCTCAATTGCACTTAAATCACTTAAATCTGTGTTTTTCATTGACTCTCATAACACTAGAAGCACAACATTAAGGAAAAAAAAGTTCTGAGATTCCACAAGAGAGACAGAGATGGCACCAGGCAATGGATTTGGCTCACTCATAACAGCTTTGAAAACTGTAAGGTACAATACTTCTTAAGACTAAAATTCTTCTGTGATTTCAAAAATATCAATCAGTTTATTTAAAAGTAATATTCACTAGATAAAAATCACAACTCAGTCCAGCCTTGCAGACCAGAACACTGGACAGGGAGAACAGCTCTGCAATTTAAGGGACAAAAATAAACACTGGGATTACTGATGGAACATCTTGTTCCAGATTATTTTCTTTCATTTTATTAGTAGATATACAGAATTAGCAAGATATAAATCTAGTTTTTCTTTATTTAACATCCAAAAAAATCATCTGCCTCATTGTTGTTTTATATTCCCACAGCTTTTAGAAGGAGAATATTTATTCAGAATAAAACCAGATTATCTAAATGCATCTTTTAATAATTTGTCGCTAGTGCTCATCACAAACCAATAATAAAGGGCTACCCCTATTTAATGCAAAGAGGAATAAAAGCTTAATACTGGGACAGCAGCCACACAGCAACAGCTGCTGCAACTGCATTTTATGAATTCTAATTATGCATGGAATCCATGTGGCCAAGATATGCTTTAAATAAATAAAAAAGCACTACAGGAACAAAACCCAGCATTTATGCCTTGCTGGATATTGAAAATAACAAGCTCAACAATTATAACACTGTTCAGATGAAAAAAACATCTTAAAGATGGCTTATATCCAGTGGACAGCTTTTGCATTCCGAATGGGAGAAGCCTACAAAGCTTCTGAACACCTTGTCTAAGAAGTAAATGCTATTATTCACTGATTAAAAGGCAGCAAAACAGAATAGAGGGTTGCATTAGGATTACAAGTGATTATGTATTACCTAGGTTGTATCACTGCTGTAATCGGTTTCTCCTTGTACACAGATAGACTGAGAATCCAAATACAGACCTGGGCATTAATATCCAGTGGTTCTGTGCAGTTCTGTTCTGTCATGGACAACTAAGAGAGACTGAGTAACATTTCAGACCCCAGTGAAACTCTCGTCTGGATGTCTTCAGACTGATTTCCCTGTGGTGGTGTGATGTCTGTCTGTCTTCATCCTGCACATGCATTCATCTGCTAGCTCTCTGCAAAGTGCTAACTTTGCACCCTCTGCACAGTGTCAATGCAACTTGATAGTAAAGAAGAAACTTCATTTCATCCAAAGGATCTGCAAGTACCATGGGGTGGAGAGAGTTAGAAGAGCCAGAGAGAAATTACAACAGTGCAGGGAAAACTACACTGCCATGGAAGAAAAACAGCAGCAAGCCAAAACCTACAGGAAACCAGTCACATTAGACATGCCTTTCTTTTTACTATTTTTATTTTTAATAAATGCTCTACTCTGCATGTCCAAACTTCAGCTGGAGAACTGAGAGCAAGTTCCTCAAACTGGCTGCAATCCAGCCCCAAGCTCATAAAAATAACAGAAGATTAGACAGCTTCAAATCGTGTCAAAGCTCAAGCACTGCTACCTTTAGCTCTTTTGAGAGTAAGCGCGAATTTGCTTACTAAGAGAATTGGACTTCAAGAGTAAAAGCAGCTGCAGCTGTCTTCAGGCAAAACAAAAGCTGCCCTTGAGTTTAAATTTCAGTTCTGCAGTAATTTATGCTGCAACAAAGAAAGATGCCAGTTTGGGAAAGTAGGACTGTGCAGAGTAATAACAGGCTTCCCCCTTGTCAGAGATGTCACTTGAACATCTCTCCAACACAACAGAGCACTGAAAGGGTTTTGCATGTTTCTGTTACTCTTCGAGGTTTTCTAATTGTCAGGGAGGGTTGCAATATTTTTACATATCACTGTAGAAAAGTTTTATTTCTCAGTCAGAGAAGGTCTGAATAGAAATCTCAGAAAGAATCACTCTAATACGTGATTCAAGGCAAGCATAGTCAATGGGAAGTTTTTTCTTTGACTTCATGAATGCTGGACTCGGGCCCTCAGCAAGAGGATGGCCCTGGGTTGGAATCAGGCTTGGCTGCATGGAATCAACTCCAGAAGGAATCAGTGTCATTATGGGATGCAAAATAGCCTGGCATGAGCAGAAACCAGTTCACTGAGATGAAATCTAGAGAACAGTGATACAAAATCAGTGCCCTTACATTCAGGGGCACTGTAAGTGCCTAAGCATGCTGAACATATAAGCGAGCTAAAAACATCTACCAAGAGTGAGCTTGGCAAGTATGAATAAATAGCACCCAGCTGTGCTTTCCCATTGAAGTTTCCTAGTACAGCAATTCATTGAATATCCTTTTGGTCCCTGAAACACTGACACAGCACTAAGTGCTGAAACATGCCTCCTCCTGAGGATTAAGAAAGATTGGTTCTAGTGATGACCACAATCATCTCAAAAGGTGAATGTCAACCATTGCTAGGCCACTCTCCGTCATCTTTTCTAAGTCACGAGGATCAGGAGAGGTGCGTGGGGACTGGAGGATAGCAAATAACACTCCAATCTTCAAAAAAGGAAAGAAGGAAGACCCAGGTAACTATAGACCAGTCAGCCTCACCTCCATCCCAGCAAAGGTGATGGAACAGTTTGTCCTAGATGCTGTTTCCAGGCACATCAAGGACAGGAGGGTCATTAGGGACAGTCAGCATGGCTTCACTGAAGGGAAAGTCATGCTTGACCAACCTGATAGCCTTTGATAAGGGCATAAGCAGGTGGATGGATGATGGCAGAGTGGTGGATGGGATCTATCTCGACTTGAGTAAGGCATTTGACACAGTCTCTCACAGCATCCTCGCAGACAAACTGAGGCAGTGTGGTCTAGATTATTGGGTAATGAGGTGGATCGTGAACTGGCTACAGGGTAGAAGTCAGAGAGTAGTGGTCAGTGGGACAGAGTCTAGTTGGAGGCCTGTATCTAGTGGAGTGNATGAATAATAGAGAGGGTGGTGGTACTCGTCTCTACTTGACTGACATGCTCTTTTTCCCCCAGATCTCTAAAGTGAAAGGAGACCCAAGGTCCAAACGATAGTGACCTCCCATTGTACTTTTCTCAGAATATGTAATGGCATTTGTGACACAGTTTCTAGTTTGTGCACTAACTTGCTTAACCTTTTCTTCCTTTCTGTATACAGTTATAGAGTTAATAAACCTTTTTTGCAGTTTTCCCTATATTATCTATTGTCTGGCAAATTTATCCAAGATGTCACCGAGACCTGACTGCTTTGCTTTCTTTTCCTTTATCTTCAATTGTGGTCTTGAACCCACCACAATGGCTAACACCATAACTATTCTTCTTAGCACTGAAGTCTATAAATGGGGATACTTTTTAATCATTATTCTTAGTTGGGATGCACGGCTATGGCTATAAAAATCTTTTCCATTTTTCACTCTTAGTGTTTTCCTTTAGTGTCAGGAGCATGTTTCAACATTCCAACGTTCCTCCTAGGGTAGGTTCCCTTCCAGTTTCTTTCTGAACTACCCTGAAATTTAACCATGGCTTTAAGTGCAAAGAGCATTTCAGTCCCAGCTCATAGTTCTGTAGACACTGAAATCAGACAAAGTAAGACATGTCTGGAGGAAACCATGTTCTTAACTTACTTCATGCTTACTACACTATGTTTGCATTTGTCAATGGCTATTCTAATTTTTTAATAAGTAAGAACATTCTAACATAATTAAAGGAAAATGGATCTAGTAAATGTCTGTATTTTATGTCCTACTTATACATCCTATGTGTCCTATAGCACTATCCAGTAACATGAAAGGTCACAAGACATAACTAGATTCCTGGAATTTTGGGTACTAATGTATTAAGTTATACTGACATAAAATCTACACACATTTGAAATACAAAACAAGTGATTGCAGAACCTGACTTCACAGAATCACACAATGTTAGATGTTGGAAGGAACCTTGGAAGATCAGCTAAGTCCAACCCTTTCTTTTTGACTTGGTTTAAAAGATGTTATCACAATTTTTAAATTGATTGTTACAACAGGGCTTATTTCAAAGTGAGCTGAATGAGAAGAGTCTAAACAACTCCTCTTACTTAAAACACAAAATTATATCCTGAGTTTCTAAATACAGGCTGGTACAGATGAGCAGTACATTCTGTAACTCTTACAGTAACGTTTACTACAGCAGTTTTTAAGAGAGGTGATTTTATAACATCCACGTTCTTTTGCAGAAATGGTACAGTACTACAGAAAAAATAAGAAGGTGATGCATATTCTAGTTGAAAGTGTGCCATTTTAAAGTACAGACAAAGTTACGCAAGCATGAGACATGGCTTCAAAGTCCTCAGGAAATACGTCATCCACTGCAGATTGGGTTTATCCGAATTTTAGAAAAATCTATTGAGATTAGTTTTTACCTAATACTGGCTAAGATGATTACAGCTATTTGTGGCACTTTAATTCCTACTAAAATCAAAATGATGTTTGATAGAGATGTATCTACAAAAATAAAAAAAAACAAACAACGCTGACATAAACCTCTTTCACCCTTTCTGATTCCACCAAACGGCCTTCTAAGCTGTAAAATAATGCACTTGTCTTAATGAAATGAAGCACACACAAATATGTAGGAGAGATTTTTAGAAATAAATTGTACTAAAATACGTATTGCATAATAAAAACTGATTAAGTTTCAAAAAGTACTGTCAAAACAGTCATAAAGAACTGTCAAAAAAAATAGCCTGACATTTTAATCTAAGCGGATGACTATTATCATTCATCTTCCCTGTTTTCCTTTTTTATCTCTGCACAGCTCCTCCAAGATGCCCCATTATAAGACAATCCCAACAAACTAGGCATCTGCATTTCCTTGGGTTTCATTTCCTATTCTTTGTAGGGTTTTAAAAAACAAGCATTCACACCAGAGCAACATCTGCTAGAATTTGATAGTACACCCTTTGATTTCAATATCATCCAGCTACAGATGACCCTACAAAAGCAAAACTCCTTACAAGTTCATAATAATAACAGCACCATAACTCCTCACCACACACAGAAGGATTGTTACAATCCTTTCAATGAACATCATTTGTAATTCAGCCTAACGTTAACACTACTACGTGTTCTTCTCCACTGTTATGTGTCCGTCCCCTTCCACGCTTATTCGGAAAAGTTTCTCCTCCTCCCTCCTCTTAGGGCTGGGTTTTCAAAGCATTGTGTTTGGGCCACTAGACAGTAAATGGGATTCCAGAGACCAGAGCTCCACATGTTGCTTTGAAAACGTGCCTTAACTCACTTTGTTCAGCGGTAACTGAACAAAGCAACTTCAGAAAGACATCCAGCAGAAACAACCTTCAGTGCAAAGGGTGAATGAAATGCATTTGAACCTGAATTAGAATGTAGAAGGATAATGCTTCAATAGTAACTCTGCAAATGACTTGCAGAGTTTTACTTACATATTTGTAGTCACATCTTGCATGTGTAGAATACACATATGAAAAATACCAAATCCTCATTTTATAGGAGTCAACAGTTAATATTTACAGACACAATAAAGATAAAAACAGTCACACATGCATTGAGCCCAAGTTGAGAGATTGTAGAATCACAGAATCATTAGCGATTGGAAGGGACCTCGAAAGATCTAGTCCAATCCTCTTGCCACAGCAGGACCACTTAGACCAACTTGCACAGGAACATATCCAGACAGGTTTTAAACATCACCAGAAAAGGAGCCTCCACAACACCCCTAGGCAGCCTGTTCCAATGCTCCATCACCCTCACTGGGAAGAAATTCCTTCTCATATTTATATGGAACCTCCTGCGCTACAGCTTACACCTATTGCCCTTTGTCCTATCACCAGATGACATTGAGAAGAGCCTGTCTCCATCCTCCTGACACCCACCCTTCACATATTTATAGATATTAATGAGATCACCCCTCAGTCTCCTCCAAGCTAAAGAGACCCAGCTCCCTCAGCCTTTCCCCATAAGGGAGGTGTTCCACTTCCTTCACCATCTTTGTTGCTCTTTGCTGGACACCCTCCAGCAGCTCCATGTCCTTCTTGAACTGAGTGGCCCAGAACTAAGCACAATACTCCAGATGTGGTCTCACCAGTGTAGAGTAGAGGGGAAGAAGAACCTCTCTCCATCTGCTAACCACCCTGCTTCTGATCCACCCCAGGATGCCATTGGCTCTCTTGGTCACAAGACCACATTGCTGGCTCATGGTCATCCTGCTCTCCACCACGACCCCCAATATGGCTGCTTGAATCAAGTCACACAACTATACATTTGAGAACAAAGGGAACTAGACAACACTGGATGTGAGAACTAGCTCTAATTGCAATTATTCTTTTTTAGTTGTTCATCTTACACTCAATTTATAAGATATCCTACAGACTGTTAAAGCACTTTGAAAATAGTATACTGGCAATTGAACCCACACTTAAAGGACGAGGATGGTTACCAACAGCTGAATTTATTTGTAAAGGAATCAAATTCTACTGAAGTTGCAAGGCCCAAGAAAACTGAATTTGGCCCATAAAATTAGGTTAAATTTACAGCTGACAGGAATATGCACTTCTTCAACCAGATGAAAGATTTTGTACAAAAATCACACTTTTACTTAGTAGTTACAGTCTAAATATTTAAAAGTCCAATCAATTCTGGGTAAAAACAATGTTTGACAGCTGTAAATGAGATCAAGTTTTGGGAAGCAATGAACACTTGGGCTCTGAAAATCAAGATCATTAGACATTCTGTAAAAGACAAAGGAACATTAGAACTTCAAAAGAGACTAGAAGCTCTGCGTTAGGTATTTCTTTGTGTGATGGCCTGATTTATAGATGAATTAAAGAAACTGTGATGGAAAGCTAAAACAGATGTCATGGAAGTGCTGCCATTTTTAAAAAATACTGCTTATGCAAGGAGCTCACTCTTGATTATGTAATAACATCATCTACCACATTTAACATACTGATGAGAGGGTTTGTACTATTTCAGAATCTGAACCAAACAAAGACCAAACTAAATTTAATAATGAGAGACTTTGAATGCATCTTGCAATTCCCAAACATCTTTTATAAAAAGAAGCATTTAAGAACAAGGAAAAGCCGTTCAAAGGCCTACAAATTAAAATGCTATGTAACTTGCATAACACCACAATTCTCAATCTATTATTGTGGCAATCAAAACATTTCACTTAATTTTTGGATTCACCCATAATTATAATCACTTCTTCATGTCTGGCATACATAACGCATCAATACACATTCCAGCGTAGCCACACACCACGCCTACCTGTTGTTAGCACACATTGAAGGATTACTTCAAAGTAGTGCAGAAGCAAATGTACAGCTGATGTTGCTTTCATGACTTGTGTGTTTTTTCAGCACATACTTCCACATTCATAGTGCTTTTCAAAAGAATATAATGTTTTGTTCCATCTTTATTTCCAGTCTATTTGTAACTACCTGGTAAATGTTACTCATGAGTCTGTTTCCTTGTTTAAAGAATACACAACAAATTATGTAGAGTTTGTAAAATAAAGCTAATCACTTAAAAGAAGTTGAGAGAAATTACAAGTAAAATAGCATTGACATGAATGACTTCAATTTGTAGGAAATATTAGACCAGTAACATGCATTTTTTATAAATGCTACAGAAACTACTGAAACTCTGCCCAGAACTCCACCATCTTCACTGTAATAGTGCAGTATTTATGTGCTTCAACTTTTATGATATATAATCAAATCTCTTCCCTGACTGCTTCCAAAGACATAGTTTGCATTAAGAAATGTACCCTTCAGAATAGTTCTGCACAAAATGTACATATGTTTGGGAAGCAATAAAACACCAAGGGGCCAAGGCAATGCAAACAAGAGGGCAGAGGGAGGTAAAGCAAGGCTGGTGCACAGCTACTGTCACCATTTCCCACGACTGACAGCACAGTACACGGGACAAGAGGGATGCTACAGCATCTGGGTATATTAAATGATCTTGAAAATATTACATACAATAACTTATGGAGTTTATTTTCTCTTAAGCTCCAAAGCACCAATACATTGATTTTGGCAAGTATCATCACTTAGCAGGTGAAATAGGGACCTTCAAGTGAATAGAGGAAATACTGAGCAATACGCCAGCATGCCTATGTGACCACTGCAGCGTTCTGTCAAAGTTTCGCTGTCTCCCTTACCCTTTTCTCCTGAGTCATTTCTGAGTTTCTTTGGCTGACACAAAAATATAATACAAAAGACAAAAGAACTCTGGGTGCTACTTGGTAGCAGTGAAACCAGTGGAACTGTGGCCATTCACCTGTTTGGAGATGGCTTGATCTTCAAATTTGCATAAACAGTTATATCCTACTCTGGCTCAGTAACTTCCATTAAACAAAGACAAGCAGCAAGGATTAGGAATAACCATCTGATGCCTTCTTTGCATAAGGTTTTGTACTCTTTCTTTCACTACAAATAAGAAAATACCTTTGAAATATCAGGACAGGGAGTTTCACAAGAGAGAACCTGGAAGTATCATCTCACAGATTAAATCATGATCAAGTAACAAAGTTGCTAGGTCTGATCTAGCTCTGGCCTTCAATAGTATACATCTAGTATTAAATATTAGTACCTACCTAGAAGTGCCTGAAACAAGCTGCTTTTAAAGATGCCCATCACCTTTCTGATGGCTTTTTTCAGTTGTTGCTCCTCTGGCTTCCTTAGTTTTTTACAATATTCTTCCAGCAGCACTAAAGCTCGGTCAGTATCTGAAAAGGAAAAAGTATGCAAGTTTTGGCTTTTTAAAGTATTTCAATGCTCAAATATTAATCTCCCATTCCTAAAGGCACTGTTCACACATGTAAGGAACATTTATAACAATGTCACTGCGCTCTCTTGTTAGTGCTAAGCTATAAGCAGCACAGGCAAAATGGAGACATGAACACAAAATGCCAAACCAGTACGGTTACTGCATGTCTGACACCTCCCTGAAAAGGGAGAATGATATTTTGAATGGCATCTACAACAAATGTTCAACTTTCATTTACCCAAAACCAGCTGGAAGTAATGAGGTTTGGCCCAAATTACAATTTGCAGAAGCTGCAAAATTACAGACACTAACCATTATGGGTGTCCACCCATGCAGGAGAACTGGCCTTAAAATGCATTCCAAGAAGACATGAAAGTGTTTGCTTTGCATCTGTGGCACTCAGTTCTCTTCCCTGAATAGCAAATGTGCATCTGAAAGGCAGGTGTCCAAGCCCGTGGTTGTTTTTTCCTGTTCTCTGTCACAGCAGACTTTCAGTCATGTGTTGGCTCAAACACAGCAATCCAGCCCTTCTGTAGTAGTCCAGAGAAACACAGCTCTGCTCTGCTGCTGTTATTTCATTTGTGTCGTTATTGGCCAAGAGTATGAGTGACATATAAAACTCTATGAAATCTAGACATCACCACCTTCTTTGCAGGAAAACAGATGAAAATGGAGAATCAGACTTTGCATTTCCTTCTTCACATCCTGACTAGCTCACAGAAATATCTGCACTAAGATACTGAGATATCTACACACACTATTAAATATAAATATGTACAATTTGCAGTGAGATTATGAAATAGCATGAACAAGTAGATGAGTTCACAGTAGGGGCAGAGCTTAGAGAACTTGTGTTCTCTAAGTTGATGCCATACTCAAATACTTAATCAATTATATACATACTTAATCAATGGGGGATATATTTAATCAATTATTAATCTTTAACAAGGGGTAGCTTATTTCTTACAGAAAATCTGTTTGGCCACAAAGACATGAAAAACACAATGAAAAAGAAACAGCATTTAAATAGGCATGTATGTGCACACAAATATATATGTATATAAATTAAATATAATTACATATCATATGTATGAGGATTAGGGAGTATTTTATAACAATATAGACATTTATACAATGAAGGAACTTCCAGTTCCCACCTGCAGGCCCAACCTGTGAGCTATATGTGACCTCAGCTTCCTTTGTCTTGAAAACCCCAATCACAATGCAATTTTCACTGACGTCATCACTGTGTCTGACCCACCTGATGCTTGTATTCTCATTTATATACTGAGAGTACTGCCTGCCCTCAGTTAGTTGATTAAAGCATGGCTTGGAATCAAGTATTCATAGAAACATAGAACCATTTAGGTTGAAAAAGACCTTTGAGATCATTGAGTCCTACCAGTAACATACCAAGCCCACTGCTAAGCCATGTCTCTGAGTTCCAGATGTACGATACTTTTAAACACGTCAAGGGATGGCAATTCAGCCACCTCCCTGGGTAGCCTGTTCCAAGGCCTGATGATCCTTTCAATGAAGAAATTGTTCCTAATGTCTAACTTAACCGTCCCCTGGTGCATCTTGAGGCCATTTCTTCTTGTCCTATCACCTGTTACTTGTGAGAAGAGGCCAGCACCCGCCTCTCTACAACTTCCTTTCAGGTAGCTGCAGATGGCAATAAGGTCTACTCTCAGCCTTCTCTTCCTCAGACTATACAGCCCCAGGTCCCTCAGCCACTCCCTATAAGGCTTGTTCTCCAGACCTTTCATGAACCTTGCTGCCTTTCATTGGACCCACTCCAGCCCCTCAATATGTGTCTCATACTGAGGTGCCCAAAAACACATTCCCCTCCCCCCTAGTACAGACAGGTATGTGCAATGAATATATGGCTATTTACACGGAAATGGAACAGCAGAGACTGGTTTAGAAACATCAAACACTAGACTGTCTGAGAAATGTGGAAAATGGGATGTGATCACCTTTCACACTACAGAGCAGTCCAACCACTCCTTGGTTCTTAGTCATTGGGTACAGAGTGCTGACATCCCTCTTTCATTAGTCATTCCTTCCCTAAAGCGTACAGTTCTTATTTTAAAACACAGCTATGAAAAAGCAGCATCATTTGGGAGTATTTGCGGAGTTTTTACTTTCATTTGAATTATTATTTTTCAATTCATTGAGATCAAAACAGCCTACCTTTGGTTGACCCCCCCAAACAGTCATAAAATTCTACTAACTGGACAACCAGCAGCAGAGCACAGTTACAGTGCTTAAATCCTGGCTAAATTCCACATCAAGTCATTATCTTGCTGCCTATTTTTTCCTCTCTAGCTTTAATATGATACATTAACTTTTACTCTGTCCATAAGCTCCTCCATGGAGAGAGCGCAGCTTTTCCCCACACAACCACAGTCAGCAGCAGCGTATCTAAAGACTTTTTAATAAACAATTTTGAAAAGTATGTGCCTTTGTACAGGGCAGGGGATGGCCCAACCGTGCCTGCAAATGGCAGTTCACACATGACAGCTGTGGGAACATCTATAGGATACAGGAAACAGTTGTCCTAAATATCTCCCAGATGTTATTCAAACCACTTGTCCTTTAGATGAACTAAATACATATGATATGAAGACAATTCAGACAATAATTAATCTATTAATTTCAATAATTAAATTGGAAAATATTTGGCTAATGCAATGGGATTGGCTGAAACTACATAACAGATATAAAACTGATTCAAAACCAGCCTCCAAGAAATTCCATTTTCAGAACTCCTCAAACCAGATTCTGTTGAATGATGAGGACTCAAAACAAAGAAAGAAATGACAGAAGCACCACATAATTCAGTGCTGTTAGGTACCTATCTTCAAGTCCATAAAACTCCTTCTAGCCACAATAAAGTCAAGTAGGCTGAAATCTATATGGACCTGTACACATGCTGGCCAGCACAAACCCCTGGTTTTGCAGATAAATTGCCACGCTCTGAACAAGTCTGATGGAGCTGCTATTACTATGAAGCAATATAGCTCAGATGTTTCTCTCAGATGAAGAGGAATAAACCCAAATATTATTTGGAAAGAATTTGGAACTTCAGCCTTGTGCATGTAAGAAAGCATGGTGAGATGGTTAACAGTACCCTGCTCCAGCAGTATCAAGCAGCTGCTGCCTCTCAGGCAACACCAAGCCTAAAACAGTCTGTTAGTAAGTTTAGGATCACATCTGCATGATTTTAATTCCCATTGGCATCAGAGTTTGTGAACAAAAAGATTTTTAGGGTACAACATTATGGAGCAATGAAAATATGAAAGCATACTTTCATAAATGAAAAATGTGATTGTTTCATCAGCAAGAGACTAGTTGACATCTAACCCTATCTTGGTTGGTAAAATTAAGGCCTTCTTTGAATTTCTTCTATGTTTTATTTAATTGTATCCACTTTCTTTCCTAAGAGGGATTTTGATTGTTTTCTGAATTTTAAGCTAAAAACTTGGCAACATATTTTAGGAGACCCTTTCCAGGTTTTGAATAACCAGAAATGGGAAAATGTAGGGCACTGGAGCTGTAAAAGGCATGAAAATGGGGGAGGAAAAACACAGAAGCCAAAACAGAACATTGGGAAAGAGAGCAAGGAAGTCTTCTCCATGAACTTGGATAACTGTAGAAGAAAAATACCTCAACTTTTACTTTAGGAGTTCACATCTTCATTTAGATGGCCACTGAAAAGGAGTCAGAGCTGTGAGCAAACACGGTTTCATGCCTCAATTATTTTAAGGTCTCTTGACTTGATCCACTGCTCTGGAAAGCTCAGAAAATTGAAATGAGTTGCTAGAGATCAACAGGAGGAGATCCAGCAGGTTATAAGAAATTTCCAGGCAATCTGCCTTGGGACTGATCCAAGCCAAAGCCATCTCGCCTTTCTAAATCTTCACACACACCAGCAAACACCAAGGAATAAACCCTGTTAATACACAATGCTCTGTACACAAAGAGGAGGTGTAAGCCAGTAACATTTTGGAAACATAAGAAGCAACACAACCACATGGTTAAGGAAAACACTAGCCCTAATACTTCAAAAGGCTTGAGAACTATAATATCATGAAATATACACATATAAGACACAAATTAATCTAGCAGATTGCACAGATGAGGACTAGATAGAAAGTATGTGGCCCTGTACAAATGTCAAAACTCTCAGTATCTCAGACTTCTCATATCCACAACAGGACTTTGATGAACTATCAAGAAAAGGCAATATACGGGTTATGCAACCTTGAGGAAACATAAGGCATGACATATGTGACCAACACAATCACCCAGCATGATGAGCACTCCAAACAAACAAGCAAAAGGGTTACAAATAACAGCTCCTGAGAGTATGCATGGCATATAAGCCCTGCTAAGGAAAACAAGTGAACAGAAAAAGTGGGGTTTAATCATTTAAGGGATTATCAGGCAAGCTTTTTTCTAGGGTTTTGGCTTTTAGCAATGAGACCGGCATACAACAGAGACCATTACATAATGTAAACTCCTTCAAGGAAGGATATTTAAAATTAAGGTTGCATTCTGAGTTCCCCTCACTCTCAGTTAACTGTAAAAACAAGTGCAATGTCCCTAAATTAACTACAGTCTTGGTGAACCCTTGCACAGACTGCTTTCCTTCAAAACACAAATTTAGGAACAGGTTTGTTGTTGATATTGCAGACCTTGATGCTGTTAGCATTCAAGAAATGAGCCAGAGATTCAGAGATAAGAGCTGCTACACCAGTACAACAGCAGATTCCACACAACAAGAAAATACAGGTTCAGGTATATTAAGAAGGAACCAGGCAGCCAAATGGCAAGGGAAACTAGACTAGATGGAGGACAGACAGCTCTGCTCTGAACGGTGTTAACATGAACTTAGTCTTTTCAAAACTGAATGATTCAGTGAACACTCAGCTGCACAAAGAGCCAGTGCAAAGGCAGTACTCAAACGGCATAGTCTGCACAGCAGTCTCTGTTACAGGGTATTGATTTGTACAGATGATGCCACAAACAGGGCTAAATGTTCTGGATTGATTTGAAGGGCATCAGTTATGTTGTGTCAGCTGAACTCTCTGACAAACAGAAATTACAGACACATAACTTGGAAGACCCCTTCTAGGCTTTCAGTTTACCTCCCTGCTGAGCAGGACCCAGACTTCCATCCCTCCCACTGATGTCCAACTGCACTGGTAACTGCCTACAAAATCCATGAGTTCCTTACCATCTAGTTCCGGTGCTTGAAAGTTCTAGTGGTTTTTTCTACTATATCATTCCCACCTATTTTGTTATAAAGCAGGACAACTTCTTGTCCTCCAGATGTTGTTGTGGAAGGCAAAACACTGTTATTCCCTTTACAGACGCTTCTAAATTGTGTGACTTGTAATGTTCCTTCCCTGCTTCTTTGACTCTTATCTAGAATTAAATTTATCCTCAAGCACAACCTAAATTCCAGCTGAAGACCCAGTAATGCCACAGAACACTGACTGGTGCATAAAGCTAGGCAGAAGTAGCATCAGCTTTATTAAACACCACACACACACAACCAAGGAAGTGGTGACAGTAAGAGACTGCTTGTGTTCTTTTAGTTTGTTTGTTAAGAAACAGACTTTTTCATTAATTTACTATAAGGAAAACTTGCTCCTAAAGAAAAATTTCAGTTATCAGTCTCGATTTGCTGCAATGTAAGTTTGTTGTCTAAGTATCTTTAATGATGACTTTGTTAAACTGCTGTCTTTACATATTTTCTTAGTTTTAAATAAATTCCTTCCAACTTGACTAAAAGTATTAACCCAAGGAATAGGATAACTATATAAAAGATCAGTTACTAAATGCCTCAGAATAAAATCACCATCTTTACTCCAGTATTTCTGCTATCATAAAGCATTCTGTAAACTAGGCTGCATTCCTGCCCTAGTGCCCCTAGACAGGTATATCTGACCATTGCAAACCCACACACATATCCCTCCTCTACTCATCCCTTCCTGTAAGCTAAATCAAATCTTGAAAGAATAGTATTTTTGGTATAATCTCTTCATCTTACACATCACACTCTAGCATAAGGAAGGGTCCTTATTTCTTCATTACCAGTGGCTAACCCTGGATTCTTCCTACCACATCACATTCTGCCACAGACCACAGAAAGGCTTTAGCAACTGTTGGTATCAGCTGCTCATCCCAGTGGGGCCATCTGTTTTTTTCAGTCAGCTTTTTCTTCCCCACACATGTAGAAGGTAACATGGGGTCTGCTCATTAGTAATCCTTTCTCAAACATTGTAACCCAGTTACAGAGGCTGTTCACGTATCAGACACTGCAGAAGGTCACATTCTGGTGCCCTAAGGCTCCTAAAACTATACATCATAAATATCAACAGCTTTACCTGAACTTCTTGTTTCTGCCTCTTAAGTGTCACAATGCTAACATCTAGGTGTTCAAATATTAAATCAACAATACAAATAGGAAGGCAGAATGATAAATGAAGCCACAATCCCCCCGACATGATGTAGTACCAAATGAGAGCCTCTTATTAAAAGCAGAATAAATACAAATTAACACTTTAACAGCGTAAAACTTTCCAAGTGCCCTGCTTTGAAAAGCTTACAATCTAATTGTATGTAATGCACTAAACTAGTGGAACCTGATGTATCACTGCAGGGGTACAAGCCAGGAGCTACCTACTTAGTATAGCTGCTGTGTTGTTGTTGTTTTTCACTTTAAGAGAACATCACAATTAACACAAGAGTGGAAATTGGAATGAGAGCGAAAGCTAACAAAACGATGGCTGTTTAGGTACAAATAACTTCTAAACTCACACAAAAGAAGTCCTGTATCCTACGAAAGAAAACAATGTGGAATTAAGAAAATTCAGATCTAATTCATTAACACTAACATAATTCTAGTGATGAAAAAAAATTAAGTGCAATGACATGAAATCACCTTTACTTACTACCAAAACAGGCACTGCGACCCCACTTTTTCTCACATTCACGTTATGACTACTTGATAGAGGAACCTTTGTACTACATTAGAGACTCTGAGCTAATAAACAAAGTGCCTTCAAGCAACGACAGAAAATACATTCTATGTTTTGGATATTAAGCAACTGAGTTTGTAGGTTTGTAAAACTTTGTTTGGGGGTTGTTTGTGGTGCTCTGGGATTGTTCTTTTGGGGGGATTCTTTGTTAAAAGCTCAGCTCAGCAGGTAACACTCTGCAGGGCAGAATTACTGTAGTGTACAACACCTAGGACTGAACTGGAACATTCACACTACAGCATAAGGCAATAGAAGTCATACAGCCACCAGAGAGAAAAGCCTTGTAAAATATGAAATAGTGGTTTCTGTTTGTAAAACTATGAAAGGTCCAGATTCCCTCTTACCAGGAAATTCTACATGATTCAGTTCCCTCATAAATGTGTTTTGAAAGAAGTGTGGAGCTTTTCATCCCAAAAGTAAAGACAGTCTTAACGAAATTTCCACTAACTTGTCCGGGTACACAGAGTTTAATGCCACCAAAAGCTCCTCTGCACCACAGCCATTAACAAGCAAGTGGCTTACTCACATACTTTGTAGGTTGGTTACTACTGCCATCACCCATCAGGTCAAGGCAGATTCACTGGCATTTCTTGCATTAGTATGCCAAGTGAAAACATTATCTTTATTTTTATAAAGATGTTCTCAGGCACCAGTTTCGTCTACAGAAAGTGTAAGATACCATGGTGAAACAGTCCTTAAACACTTCTAAGTAGCAAGAACCTGGTGAGACCTGACCAAAATAAACAAATCTGACTAAAGCAAGGTTTTTTTCATTTTGCTGAAGCAGGGACTGTAAACCACCTTTCATCACCTTTGGCCACTAGTTACAAGTTTTTCTCCATGGTCACCCTCTGACATACGACTCAGCCATCTGGAACACACTCAGAAGGAAAGAAACAAGGATAAGAAATCAAAAACTATGCTCATCATGCAGGACACCATTACTTCTACTGAGTGCAATATGCACTTAACAGGAACGGAGAAGATGATGCACGGCTGCCTCTTGTCTGTATCTAGACTACAGTTGCCTCCAGTTCCAGATTGCAAGTATAATAATTTGTTATACTTTTTTTTCCTTCAAAAATAATGGATATCACTCACAGAACTCACAACTTCAGCTCTCATCAGTCTTCTCTCAGCTCTCATCATCTTCTGCACAGATCGTTTTTTCCACTAAAATTTATGGAAGAGCATGAGACATCAGCTAACTGAAACAAGTTAACTCAACTGGCTAACCCATGTTCTGTCTGTGGGGAGAGAGAAGATGACAGTTGTCAAGATGACTCAGATCTTAAATAGGTTAAAATTCCCCTTGAAGGTGGATGTCTCTTTGCTGACCAAAGCAGCCCTTGAGGATCACAGACTGGGGTCTCTACACCGGTGAAGCAACTAGAATGGGACACACTAAAAGACTGACAAACATCACAACAATGGTAGAGCTTGAAAACAAATACAAATGTCACTATTCCCTGTCCAGAGCCCACTTAGCTTTGCAGCCTGCATCAATGTAACAAAGACTTTTGTGTGCAATGCCTATTCCCTTCTGCGTGCAAAACATCTCAGAGAAAACAGTGCCTAGCTGAAAAGAAAGGATTACTGTTATAAAGGGAGCTACATCTTTAAATTAAAGCTTCATGGTGAAAATCAGCAAAGTTTAGATAGCAATTTTCCGGAACTTGTTGCAGTCTTGGAAAACTAGAATTGGGTTTCCTCAGTTTATAAACCTAACACACAACTTTGTGCTGCTTCCACCCAGTTTGTTGCAAAAACTGAGAGGTTGCTGAACATAACTTCCAGTGCAAACCACAGCCCTTTAGCCATGTGCTTACTTGAGAATACTGATTCAGGATGCGAAGGACAAAAGCCTGTAACACCAATGTCTTACTACAAGTAAAAGGAAAACAAACAGGTGTAAGGAGCCTACAAGTACATTCACTAAGATTTCTGAGCACAGCAAAGTTATCATCCTCAATTTAAATGCAGTTATCTTAAAAAGAAGTTGCCCATTCTAAAAAGATTTAGGATATGAAGAATGCTGATGCATTAATGGGAGCTAGCTTTGTCTGGTCTTTGGTGAACTCTGCTTTAAAAGTTCCTGCTTTCAACAGCAACAGCTGCAAAAAGTCAGCCTTGCCACTACAGAAACAAGCACTTCATAAAGTGTATCCGTCAGATTCTTCTAAAGGGGACAGTATTCCACACGAGGTCAGAACCAGGATTTTAATTTGTGACATTAATGTGCTCAATACCACACATCCTTGAAAGCATTTCTTTATGTATGAACTGCAACCACTCCAGGGCAAACAGCCTTTATACACTGGCTACAAGGTGGCATGAGTCGGGATAACATTAACAGCAGCTCACATGTTTTGTCTGGCTGAGAACACAATTCTTTTCACTCTCAGAGGAGTGAGGGCAGCATGAATCTCAACATGCAAGTATCTTTTACTGCCTAGACATAGCTGGATGTGCAAAGCCAATGGCAGGGTTAGTCTAGAAGCACATATGCAGCCAGGGATCTAGACATGGGTGTTCCTGCCATCCCCCAGAGAATCACAAGCAAGGCTCTAACACTGCAATCTGGTCTCCATCACAAAGGAGTATGGATTTAATTAGTTCTTTCTGCCAGTGTGAAAGAGGTGAATGAATTACAGTAACATTTTAGGCTCTTAGCTAGTTTGTAAATGAATCCAAAATATATGCAATTACAGATCTAAATGTAGTCCCTTACAGTTAATAGAAAGCAACTCTAAGCAACACAGGGAGGAAGGAAAACATCTGATGATGCATAAAAACCAGATTCCACATAGTAACCTGACTTCACTTCTTCTCTAGGGCACTACTATCTCACTTCAAAGCAAAGCTTTCCTCAACAAGCTCCATATATTTGTGACAAATAGTAGCATTTAAACATCTGTTCAACCCATATTGTCTCTACATGGCACTGCCTAACAAATAATTTTGTAATTAAAATCAAACATCTGGTCTGATTGAAAATTCTAAGTGTACTTAAATGAAAGATGAGCAATCAAAAGCCAGAGAGCAGCCATTTGTTTAATCATAGAATCACAGAATCGTTAGGGATTGGAAGGGACCTTGAAAGATCATCTAGTCCAATCCCCCTGCCACAGCAGGATCACCTACACTAAATCGCACAGGAACATATCCAGGTGGGTTTTACATGTCTCCAGTGAAGGAGACTCCACAACCCCCCTGGGCAGCCTGTTCCAATGCTCTGTCACCCTCACTGTGAAAAGTTCCTTCTGATATTTACATAATCATGCATCAACAGTGCAAGAACCCATCCAGCGTCTCACCCTTATCTGCAGGGAGCATGTAGGTGACTGCTGGGTGCTCCATTTTCCCCTTCCAGCCTTGTTTTTTTCCTGAGACTGAAAGCAACCAAACCAATTCTGTGAGTATTGCCCTTTATCCCTCCAGAATGAAGCAAGAAAACAAAGCCCTTTAATGCTAGTGGACTCGAGCATGTGGGGCAAGGGGAGTCACATAATGAAACACGATCAGGAGCAAGGCTTTTCTTCCACGCTCATGGGAAACCAATGCTGCTCTTCAGTCCCGTGATTTTTTACTCTTAAGAAATTACTATTTTTTTCCTGACTAAACCAGCCTACACTTTTAAAAGCAATAAGTTAGACATTGTATGAAGGCCACATTATATCTAAAGCTATGTGAAATTCGAGGTGAGTACTGGATGTGAGACCTATTCTCAAGTCAAATGCTCAAAATGCTTCACTGTCCTTTAAGAAGACCTAGAACCAGTAAATCCCAAAGAAAGTGGAGCTTAGTTACAACTCCCAGTGAGAAGCAGCAGATTCTTCTGAACTTTCCTTTTACAGGTTTCTCTGTCTCAATACTGATTTCAGGAAAATATTTTGATCAAACCAAAATAGCAACATATCAAGAGGTGCTGAGAGGGGTAATCCTGTCCTTAATGCTATAACTGAAATGCATACCTGTGCACATCCTAGAAAAGAGTACCCCATGGGAAAATTATCACCCACAGAAATATAAAACTAGTCAAATGTTCTTCAAAGCATAAAGAAAATAAATGAGGAAAAAAAAACAAAAAAGGGAAAAATCCTGTCCCTAACAGTCACATGAGTAACAGGGATTATTTGTAACAAGAGAATTCATTTTTTTATAACAGAAGTGTCTTTCAAGTGGCCAGCATGCTTTTTAATTATGTTTATAAAGTTTCAGTCTATTTCATGAACTTGTCAAATTAAGGCATTTGAAGTAAAAACAAAGCTGCTGATTTGCTAACATTTTTACAGGCTTGAACACATCTTTAATGATATCCATTCAATACCCAAATACATCTGCACTGGAACCTTCAGGACACTGACTGACACGACAGAGTATTTCAAGGACGGTACTTGTCTTGTGCATTTGTATTTTAAAACGGTCAAAATGCACATCCACATAAAACAGCAGAGAAATGAAAGCCTTGAGGAGCATTAAGACTGACCCAGACTGTCTTGAAGCAAACAGGATTTTTAAGGCCAGCAGGGACCACTGTGATTGCCAACCTAACTTCTTGCACAAAGAAGTCCATAAGATTTTAACCAAAAATCTTAAAGCAAGTTATTTTGCAATTGAATTACAGTTAGCCACTTGGCCCTGGAACTTCTTCAGTGTAAATCATCTAATTCAGGACTAAGACATTAAAGTCTGAAAAGACAATCTTAATTTTCCTTCTGCAAACAGGTAGATCAGGCAAGCCCCACCATAACACCAGGGTGACACATTTAGGGCACAACAGGATGAATTATGAAGGGATGGTATTCCTCCGTATATGCTCCCATCTTCACTACACAAAATTGCATGGAATTACATTGAGGATAGTACAACTCTTCAAAATACCTGCTTTGAAATTGTGTTCCTACACTGCCATTAACACACAGTCACAAAATCCCAGTTATTATTTCTGGTATGAAAATAATTCTAGCAATCTGCTCATTGTCAACACTCTTTACACAGTGCGTGTTAACAGAACTGACAGCGAACAGCTATTCCTACGAGGCAAGCAATCCATAGTCACACTGACCAAATCCCACTTCTGTTGTTTAACATTCACTGTTTGGTCCTTGCCCCACATGTTGGTACCATCAGATCCAGGGATATCTCAGATCCACGGACATCTGGACAAAAAAGCTTAAGAGGAAAGTTTCCCATGCTGTTTATTCTACTAGCATATTTTAAAACTTTAACTCGCTGTCACATTTGCATGGAACCAGATACAACCTCAGGTCCAAAAGTGTTTTCTGAGTAAGAATCTGCCCTCCTGTACTCCACAATTCTTTTTGGAACACTGAAAACCACACTTTCCAAAGCTGCTTCTACACTTGCTGTACTTGCAAACTTTAGGAGAGAAAAGGCAAAACGTAAGGCTGGTCCTTTTTTCCTTAAACGCTGCCATGCTGGAGTCATAAAGGCGGTACTTTTGTACGGCACTAAAGCATGGAAATCAAAGTTGGCTAAAAACACATTTTAAAAACCACAAACTGAAATTGCCTCTCAAAACACAATCTGCATAAATTTTATTTAAAAATACCCTCAAAACTGTTATTTATTCATGCTCCTCTTGATGTTTATCTGCACAGCATATCAAGAATAGATACTAAGCTAAAGCCATGATTTTAAAATTCATTAGCGTTTGTAAGAGTGGCTTCTCACAAAATTAAATGCCAGGCTTTTCTCTTGGTGTCTGTTCAAGATCTCTGAGGCTGATCTTTACATAATAACTACTTGAGGGCAAATTTGGCAAGTCTTAAAGCATTAAAGAACTTATCAAAACAATTATGGTAACAGCACAGATTTTCCTCCCATTTTCAGCACAAAAGAAAAACAATTTCAATTCCCCCATTAAAACACTTTTAATTTGAAATTGTAAGTGCTAGAAATCAACAATCTAACAAACAGAAGACACGATAGGAGATATGAAGCTTCATAGCCCACCTTTCTTCTTGACTGGCATTCTTCTTCCTACTTCTGAATCTGGTTGCAAGCACTTATTTAAAAGTATTTACGATGTATTACTGGAACACTTTGCGAGGTCAGAAAACTGGCTATCTATTGCAAAACACTTCTACAGTTCAGTTAAGAAATGCAGCTTCAATCTTCACTTCTATCAATAGTCGCTGTTTTCTTGTATTGGACTTCTGATGCTTCGCACAGTAAGAAAAAAAGGGGGGAGAAACCTTTTTTACTTTTTCCAAGAGATGCTTTCAATTTCTTCAAAATATATTTGAATTTATAAAAATGCAGGAGAAAATGTTCCTTGGCAATATAAAACCTTAATATAACTCCTCTTCTGGCAGCAGAGTTTGGAAATTAAAAGATTCTATGAACACAATTAAGGCACAGTCCATCTCTAGGCAGCTGTCTCAGTACTCCACCTGTACGTTCTCAAAAACATATTCTTTCAAGGACAAAAATGTCCAAATAATCCAGATAAGGAGGAAGACAAAAACAATCCAAAGTGACTCTTTAACTTCTTTCACTTCTTGAAATGAATTTTGCTAGCTATGTATTAGGGAATTACAGAGCAGACTTGAAAAGGTCCCTTTTTCCTCACCAGACAACAGCCTTCAAAGATCACCCTCTCACCTGACCGAAGTCACTGGCCAGCCACTTTCATTTTTATTATCTGCAAGCCACCCAGCCTTACAGTCTTTAATGTCTCTCTGATCCTCCCATGTATTAAGAGAGAGGATTGAAAACGTAGAAAAGCAATCCCTTGACCTGGAATTATTAAAGTGACAGTGCTGCTCACTGGGCACATTGGCACAGCAGACTGCTTTAGACTGGAACCATTCACTTCATGCCATTTCTTCCCGCGGACAGCAGCCACCTCGTGAGGAGGAATAAGGAGAGTCAGAAGAGCTTCACAAAAGGTTCATTTTCAGAGATAACTAAGTATTAATGAAATAAAAAGCAAGCCATGAGATCAGTCCAGCGTTTCCTACTCGGCAGCGCGGCTGGTTGGCTGCAGCGCAAGCCTCTCTCTCTCCCTTTTTCTGGAAAAAAAGCAAAAACAGAGAAACAGAACCGGGATAGATTTTTCTCATCTAGCTCTTTAGGAAAAAGTGAGGAAAAGGTGGACAGGCTCCAGCCGCCTCCCTTGCCCGCCCGAGTAGCTGCGATGCCCAGGGCAGGGCTTGGCTTGGTATTATCTTCCTCCAGGAGACGGAAAGGGTTATCTGTGAGGGGGGCCGCTCAGTTTTGCTCTTTAATGTTCAAATCCGGGATGTTCCCGTCCCCGCTTCCCTCTGGAGCTGAGACTGACATCTCCTCCCGCGCTTCGTCCGGTCACAGAGGGACTCAGAAACGGGACAGGGCAGAAGGGGCTGGAGGGGTCGGTGGGGGACTGCGATGGGGCGCGGGAGGAGCCGGGGTGGGTCTGAGGAAGAGGATGAGGAGAGACAGGCAAGGGGCAGGAACTGAGGGGAGGAGAAAGGGGATGGAGCCCGGCCGAGGGAGGCGGGACGGGATGGGAGTCACAGAGGAGCCAGTGGAGAGGAGAGGGTGCAATGCAGGGGCTGAGGGGGGCGGATACAGGGGCTACCAACGGGGCGGATGCAAGGTCTGAGGGGGGCGATGCGGGGGCCGGGCAGAGGGCGGATGCTGGGTTAGGGATGGGCCAGGGAAGGGTCCCAGGGAAGGGTCCCGGGGCAGGGAAGGCGGGAGGGTGAGCGGGTTACCCCGAGGGCTGGGCCTCTCCCTCCTGTCGCCGCTAGGGGGCGTCCCCGCGTCCCATCCGCACGCCCGCGCGCAGCCCCATAGAGAAGTCGCCACCGCCCGCCCTTGGCAACGGGCACCAACGGGCGCTGACCCCGGCCTCGACAGCCAATGGGAAGGCGCCGTGCTGGGTCGGCGGGGCCGCCCAATCACAGGCGGTGTCTCTGGAGCGCCAGGTCATGTGAGCGGAAAAAATGGCGGCATCCACAAGGTGAAGGGAGAGTGAGGTAGGAGGAGCCATGTTGTAGGCGGCGGGGTCTCCGTGGCGAGAATGGCTCGGTAAGGGGGGTGGTGGCGGCGGCGGCGGCAGCTAAAACTCGGGAAGGTCGGAGACCGGAGCCCGGCCCTGGTGGGGAGGCTGCAGACCTTAACGGAGGTTGGTAACGGCCGCCGGTGCGGTGTAAAGCCCGAAGAGTAGGGGAAGCAGCCTTGCGGTGCGAGGGGCCCAGGAAGCGCTTTGCTCTCTTGTGGCGGGGCGCAGGAGGACAGGGAGGATCAGATACTCTTCTCGGGTACTTACAGCTCCTTGTTGGTGCTTTACCTAAAGAACTGGTTCGGAAACCTTACCCCTGGGCCTCTAAGGCTGGCCCCGGCCCAGCTGTTTTCAGTGAGATCCTGCCTTGGTTGTCCTTGCTGCCTCTCTGCTTCTGCATGCCAACAAACCCGAGTTGAAACAAGCACAGCCCTTCAGTCAGGCCGTGGGACAAAGCCTTTGAATTAAGAAATAAGCTTAAGGTAAGTGTGGGCAGTAAAGTGTGGGGAACTCTCCTCTGGGGAATAACATCTAGAAAAGCTCTCCAATCACTCAATACCAGGTTTAACTAAAAGCTGTGGTGGTGGGTTGACCTCGGCTGGCTGCCAGGTATTCACCAAGCTGCTGTCTCGTTCCCCCACCATCAACAGGACAGGGAAAAAGATAGGAGTAAAAAGCTCATGAGTTAAGGACACTTATCAGTTGCTCTTATGGACAAACAGACTAGACTTTGGGGAAACAAATTTATTGTTAATTGAGTTGGAGCAGGGTAATAAGAAATAAAACCATACCTTAAAATATCTTCCCCTGACACCTGCCATCTTCCCAGGCTCAATTTCATTCCAGGTTTTCTCTGCCTCCTCTCTGCAGCAGCACAAAGAGACAGGGAATGGAGCTTGTAGTCAGGTTGTTGCCTGCTGTCTTTGTCATTCTTTCCCCTTCAGGGGTAAGGCTCCTCACATGCTTCCCCGGTGTGGGAGATCCTTTCCACAAGCTGCAGTTCTTCACAAACTTCTCCAGTGTCTGTCCTTCCCACAGCTGTAGTTCTTCATGAACTGCACCTGTGTGAGTCATTCTGTGGGGTGGAGTCCTTCAGGAACAGACTTCTCCAGTGTGGGTCTCCTATGGGGTCACAAGTCCTACCAGCAAAACTATACCAGAGTGGGCTCCTCTGTTCATGGCACCACAGGTCCTGCCAGGAGCCTGCTCCAGCATGGGGGATCTCTGTGGGGTAAAAGCCTCCCTGGAGTACATCCCTCTGGTCCAGCAATGGGTTTTTCATGGGATGCAGTTGGATGTCTGCTCCGCTACGGTTTGCAGGAGTGCAGACTGCCTCACCATGATCTGCAGTACACACTGCAGGGGAGTCTGCTTTGGCATGTGGAGGACCTTCTCCTTGCTGTTTGAAGGGTTGCTGCTCTCACATGCTCTCATTATCTTGTGGTTGTTGCACAGTAATTTTTACACTTTCTGAAATATCTTACACAAATGTCACTGATGGGCTCGGTCTTGACCATGCAGGTCTAGTTTGGAGCTGGCTGGAACAGGCACTGTCTGACACCCAGGTATCTTCCAGCACCTTGTGACAGCAGCTGCCTCTGTAGCCCACTCTGCTACCAAACCTTGCCACACAAACCTGCTACAACTGTATGCTTTCTGACTTGACCTGTGTCTCTAGCTAAGAGTAAAGCATTAAGTGTGGAATATAAGCACAGAGTAGGTAGCTTCATGTTTTCTTCAAAGCTTTAACAAGTATAGACTTTTCTTACAGATTAATTTGACAGTTAGGTCAATTTAAGCCTGTAGTACTGCCAAAAGCCATTATCCAGTTAGAGTCCTCCCTTATGCTGCAGGCACTAGGGTTCACTGTTGTTCAAAGGTGATTCAGCTGGAAAAAACAAGTGTACTACCCGTTGTTCCATGAACAGTTTTCATCTGTGAGTTTTCTGACCTAAGCTGCTACACAGCTTCAGAGTTGGAGGTGTTTGGGCAGGAGTGTCTAGAGACTGGGCTGGTGTGTTTTTGACACATCGAGTAATTGAGTTGACTTGGAACGATTGTCAAACCCCAGATGCAGCACTGCTACACAAAACAGTCTGTTAGGGTTCCTGCAGTTATTAGTATCATAGACTTCTGTAGCTGAGTTGTGCCCTCTGCATCTGAGAACTCTGTACTGAAAAGCAGGAAGTGCGTTTGTGGTTGCGCAGTGGCAGAGGAGTCTGAATATTTGGTAGATTCTGGGGCTGTGTAACTTGCATTGCATTTGTTTGTCCATTATGATCCAGGACTTCAAGATGACAGGAAGAGAGTTTCTTGAACTAGATTCTCCACAGCAAAGTCTCCATGTGGAAAGAGTTAAGCGGATGGAAATAATACAAAAGATGTTTAGTGAACTTCCTAAAATAGATCAGTAAGTACTGGTAAGGTAAATGACAATACGTGCAGCCAACATTTAAGTCTCTTGGACGCTGTTCTTTTCCCTTATTCTTGTATTGCAACTTTTCCTTGCAGTTACAAAGTATTTGTGAATTGTGAAGATGTGTTGACTATTGTCCAGGACAGAGAACTTATTTCCATGTTTTTTAAATAGAGTCAGTTCACTGTTATATCTGGTCCTGCCCAGCTGGTTTTCAGCATGTGCCCCTCAGTGCTTACAGTTCTGGTATGGCTGATCAGCATTGGATGGCTCTGACTTTTCATACAGTCCTGTGAAATGTTGGAGAACACGAGGCAGACACTTGTGTGATTCTGCGGGAGTCATCTTGTGTTCCAGCAGGCCGGCCTGGGCCCAGAACTGAGGAAACATCAACCTGCTAGGTCCTGCGTTTCATTCTGCACTGTTCTCTGCTTCAGGAAGGCAGGACTGAGAGATCCAGGTGGCAGTGGTGGACAAGTCAGCTGGAGTTGTGCAGGCTCAGCAGCAGGGTTCTGAGCAGCACAAAACCAGCTAAATACCTTCTGGGCCTCAGGAACAACCTTTTTGTGCTATTGCATTTCACTGCAAAACCTTCTTGGTTTTGTAAGGAGCCATTTGCATCCATGCATCACGGATAAAATCTGTATAAATAAGAGAAATGGGAAACTCCTTCTCCTTTCACTTTTTGACTAGAACTAAATTGCAGGCTGGTCCTAACACAGGGCATCTCCATGCACATGAGAGAGAACAACACCAAGGCTTTATTCCTCCCATTGCTGTCAGTGGTGCAGCTTTCTGTAGGATCTGATGTACTCACATTCATCTTAGAACATTTCTTCTTCCTCAGAAGGGCTGGGGAGCAAAAGGAGTGGCCTCAGTGGTGACATGGTAACGTCTTGGTAGAAACTGTGGTACCAAGGGACTGTTGAGCCTCAGAAAGAACTAACTGCTGGGCTGTGAGTCTTTACTTGAAACTGCTCTGGCAGGGTGTGAAATTTCTAGAGGGGAGGTCAGGAATGGCTGGAAGACGAGGCGTCCTGCAGTCAGATGTAGGGAGTTCCTGCTCACTCAAGCTCTTGTCTTTAAAATACAATCTAATTTTGTAAAAGCAACTCCAAACAAATTCTTTTGTAGCAACTCTGTATACCAGTAAGGCTGAGTAGATTCTGCTGGCCCTGGCTATGTTCAGGTGCTCTGCTTTGGCTCCTCACATATCGTCTCAATGTTAATCTCAGTCCTACACACATGTGTGTGTGTGTGTGTGTGCATTCCACTGCCTGCGATGTTAAATTTACCAACAGAAACGTCTGGTTTGCCAGGTCTGTGCTCTGGGCATAGTCAAGGAATCACATACACTAGTGAGAGAACAGTGACTTGAAAAGGAAATTATATTTTTTGGCATAATATTTGGAAAAACATTTTTATCAGTGGACTTAGATAAAGCAGTGGTGGGAGACAAAGGCCACTATCTTTTGGGAGTGTAGGGGTTGGAAAGCTGCTCAACAGAAAGAGACCGGGGGGTATTGATGGATCATCATCTAAGCCTGAGCCAGCAGTGTGTTCAGACGGCAAATGCCAGTGGCTTTCTGGCTTGTACCAGAAATAGTGCAGCCACCAGAAGCAGGGAAGTGATTGTCCTCTTGTACTCGACACTGGAGAGGCCACACCTTGAGTACTGGGTTCAGTTTGGGGCATTTCAGTACAAGGTGCTGAGGTGCTGGCACAGGCCCAGAGAAGGGCAGCAGGGCTGGTGAAGGGTCTGGAGAACAAGCCTTATGGGGAACTGCTGAGGGAGCTGGGGCTAGTTAGTCTGAAGAAAAGGAGGCTGAGGGAAGACTTTATTGCTTTCTACAGCTGCCTGAAAGGTTGTGGAGAACTGGAGGTTGGTCTTCTCACAAGTAACAGGTACAGGATAAGAGGGAATGGCTTCAAGTTGTGCTAGGGAAGTTTAGGTTAGACATTAGGAAAAACGTCTTTACTGAAGGGGCCATCAGGACTTGGAATAGGCTGCTCAGGTTGATGCCCGGATGTTGAGATGTCATGTAGATACAGAGCTTAATGACATAGTTTAGCAGTGGGCTTGGCACAGTTATCTTAGTGGTTGGACTTGATGATCTTAAAGGTCTTTCCCAACCTAAAAAATTCTATGATTCTAATGCTAAAGGTAGCATAAAACTTCTTCTATTATGAGGGGGAAAATAGAAGCTCCAACTGTGTGAACAAATACGTATGCTTTAACAGAGGTCTGGCAAGGTAGGGCCTTAAATTCAGGTGTTCTGTGCACACAAAGATAGACTTACAGCTCTTTTACTTATGGAATCGCCTATGGATCTGCCAGAAGCTGCTGTGATTGTTACTGCAAGGTATCTGTTGCACAAACTTGATCTGTTGTGTAAGTTCTTGTGTTGAAAATAAATCCATACTTTTGGGTGAGGACAGAAATAAGGCTGGTTGCAGGAGCTAGCTGTGGTTGTGTAAACGTTTGTTGAAGCTTCCCAACCTTTCTGTTGCTTTGCTCGAGGCAGATTGTGAAGAATTTTAAGCTACCCCTTACTGTAGGATATGCAGAAGTCAACTCTTATCACTGAGTAAACAAACTTTTATCATTCTCAATTGCTGAAGTGACTTTCCTTCTTTCACAGGAACCTTTGCAATCACGGATCATACTTCCTTGGGATAAATGCAGGCTTATGTGGCTTAGCTGCAAATAACTTCTTCAGAAACATCCTACATGTCAGAAGGGCTGCCATAGCGTCTGCTGTGCCGATGGCGTTTATTCCCTTCCTTTCAACAACAGCAGTTTATGATGTTTTTGTGCATACGCCTTTATTTTCAGGTAAAAACCTCATTATTCCTGTTTTTTGAAAGGCCTTGCTTTCTTGCACAATGTAATGCTAAAGGAACATTTCCTCAGTGTGGGACTGTGGTCTTGAAAAACCTCCATTTGTAAAGCAGGTTCTGAAAAACAGATTGTGTAGCAGGTTGGGACAGGAGATATGTACCTGTATTTATAAACATTTATAAGCATATTCTTTTTACATTTCACTGCATTTTTAACCAAAGTCATGTAAAATGACTAACAGAGTTCCGTTTCCCTATCTGTATGATTGTATTTGAAGGTCAACTGAAAAATTCTTTGTGGGCTGGAATGGAAGTGGTATTTTTTTCTTTCAAAAGGCAGAGTCCTCCTTCCAAAATTTTTTGTCTGTTGGTACAGCATGGCCAATCATTAAATGCCTGTTTTCCCATTGTTTCACAAAGCTTATGAGTGGCTTATTGGAGCTGTGTGGAATAGTGACTGTGAAATATCACATTTGTCATGCAGGTGACATAAACTGTGAGGTCTGCGTTGCAGTCAGAGGAGGGTTAGTAGGGGCTGTTATTGGTGGACTCTATCCTGTTCTCTTGGCTCTCCCCGTGAATGCAAGCCTTGCAGCCAGGTATGTCTTGTAACCTGCAATGCCTGAGATGTATTTGCTCATTAGATCCCCAGTTCTCAATTCTGTGGATTTTCAGTCAGTGCACACCTCATCTTGTAGGCTTTTAGTACATGGAAGGGGATTTAACTTAAGGTCATCTAATAATAAGACAAAGTTTGTAAGAGGCACACCAAGCCTCCAAAGTGGAGCAAGATTTGCAGCCTCATACACTGTAAAGCACTTATATGTAGCTGGAACCTGACAAGCTATCTGCCTGGGCTGAGAAATTGTGGCTGCTATCTTGCCAGTGGGGTGAATGCTGCTGCTTAGTGCTGTTTGTCCAGACAGCTGAGGGACTGGGAGTAGCAGTCCAGCTCCCTGGCAGACTGGGTCAGGACACAGCAAAGAAATGGTGAGATTTGGTGAGGTGTCAGGATTCTTTATATCACTTGACCAGAGAGCTCAGTACCACCAGCTGAATTCCACCAGGAGGCTAAGGACAGAATGAGTAGCTACACGTTTTTAATGGCTTTAATGTTAAATCTTGATTATTAAATCAGATGGAAAAGTACAAGTTTCTACCACTGTTTGTGTTTAGGTACTCTTCATCACCGTTGCCAGGGAAAGAAAATATCTTGCGCTTCTGGCTCACGGCTGCTCAGCCTGTCTTTAGGAAGATGAGCTTGGGTGTGCTCATTCAGGCTCTAAGTGGATTATATCTGGCCACCAAACATCACGGAATATACGTCAAAATACTGCAGCGCTTCAGCAGTAGCAGGGACCCTGAGGATTTACCAGCATGAAGTTAAGCAATTTTTCAGCTGCCTTGGATAACAACCATAATAAACAAAGAAGGAATTTGTTGCTTACTGTCGTTTTCAATAGAAAAACAGTTAAGGCTTTGCACTGGCACTTTTCTCAGTTCTGAACTTAACTGTAAGTTTTCATTATGCCCAGCCTAAAGTATTCACCTGAACAGCAGCTTTGTAAGGACAGGTGTTTTTCTTTGGGAATGGGGTCAAAAATGCATTTATATTGGCTGCTTAGAGTTTGGCTCTTTGTAAAATCTGTAAATCATTAGTGTTGAAAGGGATGTGTTTTTTTGTAATGCAAACCACAGTTAATGTTTTTTTGTTAAAGGGAGAGAGGTTCGGGATCGTTATTCTGGAGATTCCTCAACATCAAGCATTTTTCTCCATGAACTTCCTTCTGTTTTGCCAGCACAGGATTCCAGTCACAAGATTTATTCCCTTTAGGCTGTTACATGGTCATTTAGCACATTGTGGAGAGCACTGTGATCACAGAGACATCAGGAGTCAAAAAGCCTAGTCAGATTATTTTTCCATACAATTTGCCTTAATTTTTTTTTCCTTAAGAACTGTGGTGAAAGACTTCAAATGCCTGGTGCTGTTGCACGTGGTACCTGAGGTATGCCTGGTTTTTTACATTAGTGGTCCAAAGTCAGACTTATAATTGGTGACAGTATGTTCTAAAGCAATATAGACTGCTAATGTTCCTGCTGTGTGAGATACCCACAGTGATTATGCAGTTTGGGAACTAAAGGGGGAATTTTGTTTTCTGCAGAAGCAATCATCTCAACCTGATGTATGATCTTAACTGTGAAACCTGTATGACTGCTGCTCCACAGTGATATGCACTTCAGCACAGTGCTAGTATCCCCTGATAAGCATGTGGAAATACTCACTGAATTCATCAGCTTGGTTGAAAATTTCAGCAGAGTTTCATCACCTTTATCTATTTTTCCTGGCACCCCTGTGGTTACAGCAAGAAAGCCATACACTCCACTTCTCTGAAGTTGCATCTGGATTTGTACAGGGAAGCAGCAAAGACAGACATACCTCTGCAGTGGTGATTCTGTACAACTACTTTAGTTCTTAATTGAGAAGGTTGCTGTGCTGTGTGGTGTTCTGACACAGTGTCTAAGTAGCCAGCTTGGCCTTGCTTCATCACCCCCAGTTCAGAGGCTGCCACGGAGTCAGTGTTTTGCAAGACAGTGAATTCTGGTATCTCCAGAAGCCATCAGCCTTTAACCAACAGAACCACTTAGCTGTGATAAAAAAACCAGAAAATAAAGCTATTGATTTGCCATAGAAAATTAATTTTATTTAAGAAAATGGAGCAATTAACAGCTCAGTGATTATAATGAAGAGACTGTAAGCAGATGCTGGTGCTTTTTAAAGTGTGAGAATCAAAACCATCTTCATTCCCTTCCATGTACTATTTTAACTTTGGTATCAGTTCAAGTGGTAATTATTCTCAGAGTAACAGAAATGCATCTGGCTTGGGCAGACCCCATTTTGTTAGATGGACAGTAACCCCTTAGGCTGAAAAGTGAAGCTTGTCTGTAACAAGAGAAAAAAACTCAGTTCTTCAGCATTTGTAACTAAGTTTCACAGACTGATGCTTGTTCACAGCACAACAGCTATGTGAATGCAAATACGCATTTAAGTGCTCACGCTGAAAGTCAGTTTTGTGCTCCCCAAGCCAGAAAGGTATTCATAAAAATGGGAACGTTTCTGTTCTGTGCTGCACAGTTCTGAGAGGGGGAAAAAAGCTATCCAAAGTTCAAGGCTGAAACTGCTTCTAATCCACTAGGACACCAAGATGCTGTCAGTGAACTGTCAGTGACATTTAGTGTCCTCACAGAAGTTTGGAAGTGCTCCTTTTTTGTCTGTTTAGTGCAGGGGTACAACATACCTTATACAACCAAACAGATCAAAGGATGAGGTTCTACCAGCTCTTGGCCTCCTACCAGCATTAACTCCTTGCAAGCACTGGCTTCCATTCAAAAATCCAAGTTAGGTGTCAGTTGTGTTCTTTCTCCTGCCATTTTACTAGACACAAGCCAGCTGCAGACTATAGCAACAGCATTTACTGCAGCTTCTAATAAATAACCTGTAGGGATGATGAACTTTGAACTCCTCCAAGTCTGAACTACTGCCAGAGAAGTGCTGTGACTGGCTATAGAGGGAGGAATCAACAGAAATCCTAAAAAACTTAATGATTTTATTTTCTATATATACTCTTCTTGATGCTGAAACTTAATGTTGCAGTCTATTCCACAGCCCTCTGCAAACAGTTCTTGTACCCACCCTGATCCAGCTCCCAGCATCTTCCTGCTGATGAGCAAAGGCAGAATTAATTCTCTGGATTTGCGTGCCCCCTGAACTGGGTTCAAAAACTGCCAGATCTGAAGCTGTCCCTGTACAATTTTACTTAACAAAGACTGTCAGACATTGACAGTCTAACAGCAAATACATCTCCATGAAGAATATTGTTGGTCCTAGCAGAAAATCTACTACAAACCTTAGAAAACTTAAGTTTGTTTTAAAAATCAGTACATTTACAAAAGGCTTGTGTGCAAAAGATCTGTGTTTTAAGGAGGAAAGTCTTAAGTTTTGACCAGTGGTGTGAGAAATCAGATCAAGTGGGTGTACCAAGCGACATCAAGTGTTAGAATATGGTTCCCTACCTCTACTTTGCTATCATCTCTCTAGGCAGCCAGAGATGGGAGAAACATCCATTTGGTTTCAGCTCCCAGATGCTGAGAAGCACCCGAATCAATTGGTAAAGAACAGAGACCTGAACACAACATGGTTATTTCAGTGCTGGTTTGGTGCTGAACTCAAATTTCTACACCTGGAAGCCAGAAAGGCAGAGCATGCCAGTGTGCATGAACTGCAAAACACATCTTGTGAGAAGCATCACTCCTACAACTCTGCCTTCGATTCAAGAATAACACCATCCTTTTGTCCTCACTGCCAAATTAACTTGAAATGCAGATGAATCAGAACATTTTTCCTGCATACCCTGATCACTTCAATTCCAGCTGCTACACCATACAGAGAGCCACAACAGCAACTCTCCCCATTCTTTCCCCACTTTATATAATGAACCACTGAATTAGAGCAAGGCACAGGCAAGATGATGAAAACACATTCAAGCCCATAAACCAAAACATCACTAAGTCTGACTTTATTGTGATACTCATATCCTTAACTGGAGGGCACATGATTACAAAGAAACATGTACAATATATTTTCAAGTATTAAGTTATGTCATTTCAAGGCTTCCACTTCAAAAAAGCTACATTAATAACACACTGTACAGATAGTCATGTCCGTTAGAGCTTCCAATAACCTCCCCGCTATTTGGTTTGAATATGATTTAGTAGGCACTAGAAATGCCTGCAGCCACTTCCTTGGGACTGGACCTTGTTCTTGTATCTATATAACATACTCAGCTACTCTCAGACACAGCTCACAGGTAGTTGCACAGGTGCAGCTTCACAACAGAGGCCCAGAACTACATCGCTGAGCCCTACTGCTTAGCAGTGATGCACAAGAAAGAATGTGTATTTACCTGAAAATCAACACTACTACGCTGAAGTTCACTGTGAAAACACCATTGCAACACCCCACACATGCTGCATTATTGTTGCTCTTTTCATCAAGAACATTAAACTTCAACTAAAGCAGGCTCATCATTTCTGGGCTCAGCAGATTGCAGCTCAGCTGACTCTAACTCAATTACTTCCATTTCACGTGTAAGTCAGGATCGGTCTTGGTGGTTAACTGTTGCACTGTTGTAACCCATCCATTTTAGTTTAAGGCTGAAACTTCAAACAGTGCTGTTGATGCCACCATGGAGCTGTAAGGTAACACACACCCTACCTGTGCTGGCAAGACACCCTGAACAGATGGAATTCTGCATACAGTGGAGTAAAACCTGTTTTGATAGGACATTGTCCCTTAAAAAAAATCTTGGATGGCAGTAAATGATCCCACCAAAGTTTGTTCTGTTTTCTTAAACCAAACACAGAAAAAGCCCTGTTACCCCTTTATTCTCATTTCTTGTACTACCTTTTAAAATAAAGCAGGAAATGTGGCCAGCAGCTGGTCCCGTCTCTTCTGCCCCAAGACAGCTGAATCCACTTTAGCATAAAGAAAAACAAGGATGCTAAATACCTATACACTTTATCACACAGTGATGTTTCACAAAGAAAAATCAAACTCCTTTTATACTGATGAACACCTGATAGGGTCTAGCACCAATAAAGCAGATGACTGGTAGAAAATCCTTTTGCCTTCTGCTTAAACACAAAATTTAAGGCTTTAAGGAACAAGGCTCAAATTGACACTGAACAGAATAGATACAGATCTTAAAGAAGTTAGTAAATGAAACAATTTTAGGAAGGTCTGTTCTTTGTGAAACCTCACTTTACATACTATCATTTTCACAGTACTTCTTCACCCAACTGATGTACATGTAAACATGATCATACAACTGAAAAACAACCCACTCGTCTTCTGCCATAGGGAGAAACACTATTACAAGAAAACACTGTTGTTTGTCAAAACTAGTTTTTCCTCCTATCTCAGTTAATTATGGAGCATTTTTCCAATCGTTAGCCTCAAGACACATTTTTGCTTATCTCTAATCTGCTATATTATGTAAATTTATAGGTTTCTGGATACTGCAAGAGGCTAATTTAAGAACTCTACAGTAAAATTAAGCTCGTGCACATACATGCAAACTCTTTAGAAATGTCAAGCTACTTCGAAGTAATGCAGGAACTTCAGTGTGCATGGGCACAGGCATTTACTTCTGGGAAGCTGAAATAACAAATTGCTTTGCTGCACTGCATTCTTCAAACTGCAAATGTCCTTAGAGGTCCATGCAAAAACAGTGACTCCTGTATGTTAGGATTTCAGTGCACAGATATAACAAGTGTTCAGGTTCTGTTTAATCAGGTAAAACTCCACATCATGAGTTCAAGCAAGCTAGGGAAGGCCTTCTTCAAGGCACTGGACAACATTAACCAGTAATTTAAACCAACAGGTCACTTTTACTTCTTCCCACACTTAAAAAGCAATTTACTTTCACTTTAGGGACAGTCCCCTATGGTAAAACATCATATCCTTATTAGCACGTTTTCCCTTTTCAGCTCATCAGATACTTAGCTTAATTAAAAATCCCTGTTTCAAACCGCATAAGCGGGCTTTTTTTATTCACAACCTAGCTCATCTATCAGATGCCATGAGTATGTTCATTTAAAAAAGGAAAACAGCTAATTAGAATGACATGACTGTAATTTTAACTACCAGTTATCAATAAAGCTAGAAATATTTTGGCAGAGTAGGCCAAGGACCAGAGAAATAATTTCCTGAACCAGCCCTTACAAGAGAGTGGCCTACGCAAAGCAAGCTGTTTGATACCACATTATGGGAATATATTGATCCTTACCAGGTTGCGAGGTGGAAAACGACTGTTCTTAACCCCTACACAACGGAGCCTGGCAGGGCAAGTACCTAAAAGAGAAACTGTCAGAGAGGTTTTAATAGTAATGTAGAACTGAGAGGTAGTACAATTTCATATGCATGCTTTCTTTGCTGATGGACAAGATTAATTCTGTCCAGTGACAATGTCTTAGTGGGTTTTTCTAGGCAAGCATTTTCAGCTCCTCAGAACAAGCAGGCTAGACATTATCTGACTCAAGACTGGGTAGTCAGCGTTATCTTTACTGGCAACTGTGAAGTAGAGCCAAGCACACCTTCAGGTGTCAGGCCGGCATGATCTTGCCACCCAAGCGCTGTGAACAGGCTCTGGCAGCACCTCTGCACATGCTGCATGACCAACTCTTGCACTGCTGTACACAGCTTTGTACAACTCTTATGCCGAACAGGCTTAGACCACTACTGTCCACACACTGGATTTGCACGACCTTAAACCGAGGCCACCATCTGGCTACCAATTTACCGTTCAAGAGATCTGTTTGACTCTTTTTGTTATCATGGCCTCTTAAGCACCAGGTTCTCCTTCTCCACACCTCCCCAGTCTCCCCATCACCACTGTATTTATTCTTTTCACCATCGCCTGCTTCCTCCTGTCGACCAAGCAGTGAGAACCCTACCAAGCACTCGCAGCAGCTACTTGACCCTACATTTTAAAGGAGGCCGCTGCTCTCCGAGCGCAGATGGAGCAGAACTCCACCGACACCTGATCCCGGTCCACATGTAGGCAGATCCCGCCAGCGGCCGCCCACTCCTCCTCGGTCTCCATGACCACCTCCTCCTCCGGGCTGGGCAGGGCGTAGTCGTGGTCGCTGCTGCTCTCACCGCGGGGCTGCGGGTGCTGCAGCTGGGGGCTGCCCGTGTCCCTGAAGAGGCTGGTGCCGAGCCGCAGCCCCGCGGCTCGGGTCCCGGCCAGGCGGCCCAGGAGCTGCCCCAGGGCGCTCTGGTTGGCCAGCACGGCCCGCAGATACCCACTCTCCCGCTCCAGATCCCGTAAGCGGCGGCTCAGCCCGCGGTTGCGGTCCCGCAGCTGCCGGTTCTCGGCGACCAGGCCCTGCAGGCGGCTCTCCAGCCCCAGCACGTACTGCTTCTTCTTCAGCCGGTTTAGCCGCGCCGCCGCCGCCGCCTTTACCCGACTGCCGGCACCGCCGCTACGCTGGACGGGCCCCGCCGGCCGCCGGCGCTGCCCTGACGCTGGCGGTGACTCCGCCTCTCCGCAGAAGCAGCCGCTCAGCATCGCGTCCACATCCCAGTCGGGCCGCACCGCCTCCAGCAGGTCCCGCAGCTCTGGGATCCAGTCCTCTCGCTCCCACCGCTCCAGCAGGGCGCCGCACGCCTCCTCCTCCTCCTCCCGCCGCGGCGGCTGCTGTTGTTTGGGCCACGCGTTCCCTTCGCCGCCACCGACATCCCGCCCGCCCGACGCAGGCAGCGGCCACGGAGCACTCGTGGGTCCCGACCCTCGGGTCGGGGCCGCCAGCATCTGCGTCACACTGTGCCGCATCCAGGCACCGGCGGGAGCCCGAGCAGCGGAGCCACGCTGCAAGTGGCTGCTGGGCCCTGCGGGAGCCGCAACTGCGCCCGCGCGCGGGAAAACTGGGGGAGGGAACGAGGGAGGGGAGGGAGGAGAGGCGGCGGGGTCTGGACACTGGGCGGTGCTGGAGTCGCCATCCCTGGAGATGTTCAATGGACGCGTAGATACGGTGCCGGGAAACGCCCTTTAGTGGCGATCTGGTAGTGCTGAATGGTGGTGAGTGGTGGATTTGATGATCAAGTCATCTAGACTGAAAAAAGCCTTCAAGATCATCCAGTGCAACCGTTAACCTAAGTGTACCAAGCCCACTGCTAAACATTGTCCTTAAGAAACGTATCTGCACAACTGAGAAACACATCCAGAGATGGAGATTCAACCCCCTCCCCGGGCAGCCTGTTACAAAGCCTGAGGACCCCTTCAACAGAGAAGTTTTTTAAGATGCCCAACCTAAACCTTGTGGAACTTGAGGCCATTTCCTCTTGTCCTATCACCTGTGACTTGCAAGAAGGACCAAACTCCAGCTTTCTACAACCTCCTTTCACGTAGTTGTAGGTGGCATCAAGGTCTCCCCACCTCGGCCTCCGTTTCTTCAGACTAATGAGCGCCAGCTCCTTCAGCCTCTCCCCATAAGGTTTGTTTTCCAGACCCTTCACCAGCCTTGTTACCCTTCTTTGGGCCCACTCCAGTTCTGCTTAAATCTCTTCCAGTCACAGATAATAGCAGGTGAGGAGGGACCAAGATGTTTTGTAAAGGGGAGGGGTAGGAAGGGTGCATGGAGATTGGTTAAGGAGGGTGAGGATGAGGGAGGTGAGTGAGGTCTCTCACCCTCAGAGGGGGCCCAGAGGAGGGTGGGTTGTTTAGGGGGAGGCCTGGGGGGCTGCTCTGTCTCACAGCGAGTGTCTCCAGGCCAGATGTAGACTTTAGGTACCTGTTGGCAGGGGAATGGGCAGCCCTCACAGCATTTTGACTCACCATCTGCTGTCCCTTCTGCTCAGACCATGGACCCAGTTTGCACCCTGGGTTGGTTGGGGTTGGTGTTGACACTGCAGATGCCTGAGTAAATTAAGTAAATTCTTGGCCAAGAAGGCCAATGGGATCCTGGGGTGTATTAGGAGGAGTGTGTCCAGCAGATCGAGGGAAGTTCTTCTCCCCCTCTACTCTGCCCTGGTGAGGCCTCATCTTGAGTACTGTGTTCAGTTTTGGGCACCCCAGTTTAAGAGGGACAAGGATCTACTGGAGAGGGTCCAGCGGAGGGCTACAAGGATGATTAGGGGACAGGAGGGCATGGCTTATGAGGAGAGGCTGAGGGACTTGGGGCTTTTTAGTCTGGAGAAGAGAAGACTTAGGGGAGATTTGATAAATGTTTATAAGTACCTGAAGGCTGGCCAGGAGGGGGGGGACAGGCTCTTTTCACTTGCTCCCTGTGATAGGACAAGGAGCAATGGCTGTAAGTTGCAGCAGAGGAGGTTCCGCCTCAACACAAGGGGGAACTTCTTTACTGTGAGGGTCACAGAGCACTGGAACAGGCTCCCCAGGGAGGTCGTGGAGTCTCCTTCTCTGGGGACTTTCAAGGCCCGCCTGGATGCGTTCCTCTGTGATCTGTGTTAGATAGTTTTGTCCTGCTGCGGCAGGGGGGGTGGACTCGATGATCTCTTGGGTCCCTTCCAACCCCTAACATCCTATGATCCTATGAAATATGCATGTAGGATGGGCACTTCAAAGGGAAAAGATGGTTGAAAAGTAAGAGGATATGACAGGGGAATGACATGACACAACACTTACAGGAACCAGGATCAAAAGAAACGCTGTCACAGATTTGTCACAGAGCTCTCTGGGTTCAAGGAGAGTCTGGAGAAGTTCGTAAGTCTGTTGACAGCTACTACTTAGAAACCACATCTGTTTCAGTAAGGCCTTAAACTGGTTGCATTTTTGAGGATCTTCTGGCCATTTCTGTACCCTTCTGAACATGTGGCTCCATGTGGTGTGGCGCTGCTGCATTCTAGATGTTCAGAACCAAGCAAGATCTACCAAAAAACCTAACTAAGGCATTACCCTGTGATGTACACATAGCATAAAGAACTTGGAAAGGTCTCAAGGCAGCTGCTTACAGCAAAGGTGGGGAATGCCATTTGGCTCATCCTGAGTTTTTCATGTTGGAGTGTTAAATAGTGGAAGCTGAAACCAGAAAACCTTCTGGTTGTCTGCGAGAGAGGCTGGAGGGGTAGCTCTGTGTCCCACAGTGCTGACCAGAAAGGGAAAGATTATTTTTCTTGTCAAATATTGCCAGGCATACATGCCTTTTGTGTATTGCCGTGGTCTACTGCAGAAAACACCTAAAACCTGCAGCAAACATTTAAACTATCAGAACACCTGGAACCTCAACCTGTTTCAAGTACTATTGAAATCACCCAAAAGACCTGATAACTTTTTTTGAGGTGGATGGGGATATAAATATTGCCATGTCATTACGTAAGACTGAAACAACTGTGGAAAACCACAAGACTAGGAGACAGCTATACCCAGTCACCTTGTGAAGCATCAAGTGTTCTGTGATATCAGTGTTCTGGCCTGTTTGGTTGCTGAATCATGATTGCTTCTGATAGGAACATGTTGGAAGGTGGGATTTTTTTTTTCCTCTTGGGAGCCTCAATTATCTATTCAATGCCCCACCTCTGTTGAACTGCAAGATAGAATCAAATACAAAAGGGTACAGATTGGAGCTTTGGTCCATCCTGGAAAATAGTGTGCCTTTTAATTGTAAAACATGAAAATGTATGATGCAGCAGTTAAATGCTAGTGCGCTTTCCAAAGCTGCTGCAGACCTTATGCAAGTTTATTGCTTGGCTGAGTTTCTTGATTAATCTAGGTGTGTACATAATGCTGCTCTGTCATTAGTTAATCACATTAAGGTACAAATGCAGTGGCAAATAAATCTCATTTCGTCTATCTAATTTGGTGGTAAGCAGTGTCTTAAGTGCTATGTCTGTCTAGAGGATAGCTCAGGAGTAGCAAGACACAAGACACTGGGATTGATACTGTCACCAGTCAAACATTTTGGTGTATGGCTGTCAGTTTGTCTATCAAAATTGTGTGGAACACAGCAGGTTATATGACAGACCTGCTCACCTTGAGGCTGAGGTTCCAAATGCTGTTGAGACATAGCAATGCATTTGAACTTCACAGGAAGCACGACAACTTTAATTTTCTGAAAATGTAGGTCTACATTTTCAGGTGAAAATTCATTCATATGGGCAGCGAGCACAAAGTATGTCACCACCCTTTCAGGAGTGGCTATTTGAGAACACAGAAGCAGAGTAGCTGTTGTACCACAAGTACAAATAAGTTGTTCTCAAGTGTGGTACGCACACCATTCCCTAGTTGCACATGACTTATGTTTTGTATGTATCTGGCAAAGTAGAACTTTACAAAGTAGAACCTGTAGTAACTACCAGTCTCACCCAAAATACCTGAAGTGATCAGAGATCAAGACTGACAACGGCTTTTGGTATTTATGTGCTCTATAGACAGCTGGGCTGATGAGAGAGAAAGCAGGTTCCCAGTAGGCTGGCCGACTACTTTCCTTTTTCCCCACTTGTAGTGGATAATAGATATCAAGTAGCATCTGAATTTCTATGATGAAATAAAGCAATGGAGCTGTGAAGAGGCCCCTCAATCCTGACTATTTGCAAATAGATGTACCTTTATTTTCAGAAGTATTTCCTGTCTGCATTGTTTTATTGCCCAATGAATCGCCAACATCAAGCGTTGGCTTTAACAAACACTGGATTCCTATTTAACTGTAGTAAGATACTTTTATTAAAAAAGAAAAAGTAATACATCTTGTGTTTCACACATTTATCTTTCTCCCATAGCATGCATTTCTTAAAGTTACAAGTTCTAGCTGCATTCCCTACTCTGCAGCAATTTAGGCTAGGACCATTGCAGTCCCAGCATGTCTTAAGGGTGCCACTGAAGCACAGATAAATTACTTCTGCAAAACAAGAATGATACAGGTACAGACAAGTATATTGACAGAATAAACACGCAACATACTTGTCATCACTAACATTTGTAGGTTTGAATAAAAATAGGTTCACCTGTATGCCTTCAGCATTCAAGGACTGTATACCAGCAATACAATAAACATATAAGCAAACTTTTTATAAACCAGGATTTTATAGTACGTTGGAATTAACGTCCCTCTGTACTTTGTAGAACAAGACATTGATGCAGTACCACTTCATATAATGTTTCTTTCATGATAGAAATTACTTTTATGTCCTAGAAATGTACAACTACAAATAAAATAACTTTAAAAAAATAAGTTATTTATCCTTATACTCCTCAGTGGAGAGATCATGGAACAGTGAGAATACAGAGAGCTCCTAATAAGCACAACTGATTCTATTTTGTTCATTTCATTAATAACACTTCAGGACCAATCCTGGGAGTATACAGAAACAGTTGTTTTTGTTTTATTTATTTCAGGTAATTTAAATTATTTAAGGGATTAGCAACATGTAGTTAGACAACACAGGCATCCAGATAATACAGCTACCTGTAACTGAATTCTGTAATCGCCTTCTTTCTCACATAGAAAAATCCCTTAAATTTGCATAATAATCTGCAGGCAGTTTAATTTGAAATATTAAGTAATATTTGTCTGTTTTCCCCTTCGTAGTTACACCTTCACACCTTTAATTTAATTCCCAAGGTTTCTTTTTGACATCAGCAACTTAAAAGCCACCTTATTTTGTCAGTTTTGCAACCATCAGCATCCTGAGAGGTATTGTACCTTCCACCCACATGTTAGGTGATTTCATCATCTTTTCCCAAATAGCAGTTTCTTCTGCAGTAGAATCCATCCAGTCCACTGTAGTTCCATAGCTTTTGCCTAGAAAAGATGCCAATTTTAAGAGAAACTTTACTTAATACACCACAGAGGAGAGAGCAGACAACCAAATCTGCCCATCTTCTAAAGCAGTTTCACCTCCTCAGATGGCTGATGTAATACTTGGAAGATCCAATCTACATTTGTGCACTTGAACAATTCTATCAAGTACAGTTAATGGCAGTTTCACATGGAAACTGTCATCATTCTGCAGGCTTTTTTTCCTTGATATCCTCAGTCTTTTTGCCACACTTCCAAGGAGGAAGATGCATGAGTGATAATTATCTGGGAGGGGTAAAGAATAAAACAGGACATGGATCTTTTTCCTGAAATACCACTTTGGGTTGCACTGAAATGTGCCACACTCATTTGTGGTTTTGGTTGTCCTGGTGAACCACACAAGAAGTTAATATGAGTAAAGCAGTTTTTTCTTGTGTTCACTTGAAAAGATTCCAAACACATCCCTCCTTCAGACCAGAGATGGAAAGGAAAGGGACAAATAGGGAAAACACACGATTCTATCAGCACATCTTATGTTGTCCGTATGCTAACAGCTTGTTTGCATTTATATGTTTCCCTATCAATGACTTAAAATCTTACCACATGTCAGATCTGACCTTTTCTCTCCATCTAGTATTGTCCTTATACCACAGACCTAGTTGGTGCATGTGTAAGTTTGTAGGAACCTATCAATATCATCAATGCAGAAATTCTTGTATCCAAACAGTATCAGATACAATCACAGAATTATTGAGGCTAGAAAAGACCTCTAAGACAATCAAGCCCAGCCCATGACCTAACATCATCACCACATCAGCTAGACCAGGGCACTAAGTGCCACATAGAGTCTTTTCTTAAACACCTTCAGGATGGGGACTTCACCAGTGCCCTGGGCAGTCCATTCCAGTGTCTGATCACCCTTTTCATGAGGAAGGGCTTCCTAACGTCCAACCTAAACTTCTCCTGGCAGCTTCAGGCCCTGCCCTCTCATCCTGTCCCTATTTGCCTGGGAGAAGAGCCCAAGCTACCTGACTACAACTTCAGGGAGTTGTAGAGAGGGAGAAGGTCCCCATTGAGTGTCCTCTTCTCCAGGCTAAACACCCCCAGCTCCCTCTGCCTCTCCTCAGCAGACTTTCCCTCCAGTCCTTTCCACAACCTTGCTTCTCCTCTGGATCCACTCCAGCCCCTTAATCACTTTCTTGAAGTGAGCGGCCCAGAACTGCTCCCAGTACTCAAGGGGAGGCCTCCCCAGTGCCCAGTATAGGGGGGAGAATTGCATCCCTAGTCCTGCTGGCCAGACTATTGCTGATCCAAGCCAGGCTGCCACTGGCTTTCTGGGCCACCTGGGCACCCTGCTGGCTCTTGTTCAGCCAGCTGTCAAGCAGTACTGCCAGGATCCCTCTCTTCTGGGCCGCTCTCCAGCCACTCATCCCTGTGGCTGCAGGGAGTTATTGTGTCCAAAATGCAGGACCCTTCCCTTGGCCCTGTTAAACCTAGCTAGCTCTGTTATTTACCTTTCAGGGTCTGTGCTGAAGAATACTTAGGTTACTGGATAAAACTCTACAGTAAGTAAGCAATGGAAATGTTATTGAGGGATCTTTGCAAAAAAGATAATAAATGGAAAGGAAAAAGAACACAAAGACTATATTGTGTAAATTAAGGATTAATCTGTTAATTATCCAGTACCTGTTCCAAGACCTATCCTGAGACCTCCCAGAAAGTGGTTGGCTAGTTTGTTGTGATCCCAGACTGTGAGTTCTACACAGGCTTCCTTCAGATCTTCTGGTCTGAAGCCATCGTAGACCATGGTGTGGTTGAATACTGGGTTTGTAGTTTTAGCCACAGTTCTTGTTTTCTGGCGACTTTTTCTGCTAGTATCTGGAAGAATAGTACTTCAGGGGAACAAACACATTGTCAGTTGGCACCTGCACAGCACAGCCAGCATTAAACATTCCAAACAGACAAAACCTCTTAATTAACACTGCCCCCCATTTGCATGTTAGAATGTGGCTGTAGATGCCATGACATGAAATTAGTGATGATATTCTTAGTCCCTTCCAAAATACTTGCACCATCTATCACTCTTGTGCTTCAGAGGACAGAAGGGAAAGGAAAGTGGCATGAGTGAGTTTATTTGCTGTGTGTTATCAATAGTGACACCCAAACCTTTTTGTTGTTGCCAAAGATTTCCCAACCATCTTGTTATTCTTGTCTCTTTACCTGTTTAATCTGTATGTGGAAAGGAAGGAGGAAGAAATACAATATTTCTCACCTCTATCTCTCACTATCTGCTAAGCTAAACTATACTTCTACACAAAATGTTTTTGTGTATGCTTTGTTGAAAATGCTTTGTTGAAATGCAAATAAAAGCAGGCACAACGTTCACTTGCCCTTCCACCAACTAACAGCAGACAAAATAAAAGAGTAGCAATTACATGGGAAGTTGTCCCAGTATGTTTGACTTGGTGCACACTTAGCATCTGGAAGTTAGTTGTAAGCCCTGCAGGACAAACTGCATTACAATAAAGGAGAATCAGAAAAGAATTAGGTGTTTTTTCATTTAAATGTCGAAAAATGAAGATAAGGTTAGGAAGCACAGCATTAGGCCACCATGTATGATTTCAACAGCAGTTCTTACCACTTAATAAAAGAGTTAAGCTTGTTGCCTCTCAGAAGAGGAAGGTCATGGCATTCCTTCACCCAGATGTGGACCTCACCAGTAGATAATGTCTTCTTCCCTATAGAAATACAATAAATCTGATTAAGAATAATTTCTACAATGCAGCAGTTCCTGCCCATTTGTAGAACCAATATTCGTCCTAAACTCCCATTATCTCACATCTTAATTCAACATTTGAGCTGCAGTCTTCATCCCATTTAAGTGTAGCAAGATCACATATTGTCTGTATTCCTACAATCACTTGTTTCCAGCACAGCTAAACAAATACACGCTAGTAGTTTTCTCTTTCCAAGATTCCTACATGAAGAGATCAGCTTGGCTTCAGTCTGTGATGTTAGCATTTATTGCCATCAGTATTGCCATGTATTGTACTTTCAAATAAGATCTTTTGCTCTTTTATTGTATTTGAGTCTTACTGACTGACAGGCTGGATTACAGACCTGACCTGTCTCCACTGTCAGTAGACAGTTATCAGTTGCCGGACAAGACTAAACTAAACAGATCACACTGCTATAAATTGCTTCCTTCTAAATACTTATTGCTAACTTTTTTTTTGCTTCTAGTATTGCTTGCATTTAGAGTGTTGCCATTGTTTTTCAGTAAATCAAAGCCCCTGCCTGATAATTTATAACTGCTAAGATTATTAATGAGAGAAGAGAATTTTGCTATCTACACAGACTGCATTACAAAGCTAAGATCGTAACAATGAGGTAATTTCTTCAGTAGTGACATTAAAAACAACAGAAGGTTATAAAATAATCAAAACTAAATTCATTACCAGGGTGACTTAATCCCTTAGAAAATAAAAAGTCTACTTTTCTCTTCAAATAAAACATCTGTCTGAACTGGATGACAAAACTTCAACAGCTTTTATGAAAAAATATAAAGAAGAGTGGAAACCTCAAAGGCCTGACAAACCCAAGCAAAGTAGCAGTGCATACCTCCAACAGGGTGTGGGACATACTGGAGGGCTAGTTTCATCTCCCCTCTGTTTTCTAGTGCCAAAGGTAATGTTGCAGTCTAAAATTTAAGAAAAAAGGCTGACCCAAAATATAGCACAAAATTCTCAAACATTTGCAGTGTATGCACACTGTTTACCATGGGAAGTTTTCTACTGCAATAAACTTCTACCTAAGACAAGGGTTTTTTCCTTAGTTCCTTATCTATTAGCCTTCCCTCAGTTTAGGCAACATGAGAGATTTTTCAGGCACTGTGAGAAATAACAGTGGGTTAGGAAGATTTTTATTTTTTTTTAAATAAGATGTTAGGTGAACTTTAGCATATAGAATTAAGCTGCTTTGGAATTGTGTCTAGAATTGCTGTTTAGCTTTGTTTAGACTAAATGAGCTTGTAGAGAACTCCTCAGCCTTGGAAAAAAGAAAACAACGAGCTTGCACAGCAAGAACCTTGTATACTCTAGCAGCAAAGGTGACTAGAGGCAAGTTCAACATGGAGGAGACCCCACCCACAGACCGTTTTAACCTTAATACACATGCTCTATTTGGGATTTATGTAAAAACTAATAGCATATGCATGAACTTTCTCAGAGACTTGCAAATTAGGAACTCTAGAAGTAGAAAATGGTGCTGCAAATCAGGGTTCACAAGTGTCTTACATCCTTGCCAGGCCCAACACACTGTAAATAAATCCTTCCAATGCTTCACATAGTAATATGAATATCGAAGGTGTTTCTAACAGGCACATTTAACCATATATAGCTCCATCCACCAAAGCAGAAAACAGGACCCAAAGGCTTTGAGGGCCACTGCTAGGCCCTTACTACAATAGACCGTACAGTCTTTCAATGAGGAAACTTACACTTTGTGCACAACAAGTGCAATTTTGTAAACCGATGTCTATAGGAGTGTTTTGTATCATTTAATACAATCTAAAAACCAGCCCCAACAAGACAGAAGAGAGTGTAACTTCTCCATATAGAGTAATGGATTTTCTGTAGATGGATCATGGCTCCTGTTGCATTTGTTTATGTTTATCCACCCAGAGCCAGTTGAATTAAACTAGAGTCAGAGACTACCTTGACATTCCTAGTCTGCCCTACAAATCATCAAACTTAGAATTGATCTGAATGTAGAATGAATTAATGAAGTAAATCCAAGGGGAAAAAAAGTTTAAAACAGCAAAAGAAACCATAACCTCTGGAAGAGGCCTAGCTAAAAGTTTAGATTTTGTCTGAAAATCAGTCATGCGCAAGAGGCACATGGAACTCATCACTACATCGGATAATAAAGTGTTGCTGCACTTGCTGTATATTCTCTGGAGGTACACTTCATATCCAGGGAACTTGTACCTTTAGTATCTGTTGCAGTGACATGACAGAAGTGAAAAATATCTTGACATTCCTACTCCTTAGACTGTGCATTTGTCCTACTATAGCTTCTAGCTACAGACTAACATAAACCTCAAAACTTTATGTTCCATTTAGCAGTGAAGAGGTATTTATGGTTATAACCAACACAAAACACTCAGAATGCACAAGACAAGGCATAAATAATTACTTGGCTTTACACGTAAATAGAAAATACAAACCAGGTAACACACCCTTTTTAACCTACCCTTGGCTTGAGTGGAAACCAGTTGATCTGTTTGTTGGATTTATCATTCCAGTCCCAAGTTCCTAAATCCAGCTCCACTTCACCAAGGAAGCTATTCCTCCCAAGGGTATCATTGTGCCACACAGAGATATTAAGGCTTTGGTTTTTTAGGAGATCCTTCTCAACTTTATACTGCCAGGAGGAAGGAGTGAGGAAAAAAGAAAATTAAAACAATCTGGATTTGTACTAATTCTGTGTCTGAAGTCTGAAGAGAGGGTTAGAAAAAGAAGTGTCTGTATTTTTACACACATAACTGCTCACTTCTTCAGTTCATTTATCTTAAAGCTTACTTTTTATTTCAAGTATCTTGAACTAATTCAGTTTGTGTTTGTTTGCAAGAAGGATACAACAATCAGTGTTCTCAGTGATGCACCCAGCAGACATGGTGGAGTTAATTTAGCAATGGAAGGACACAGGTAACAATCCATCTCATCCTAATGCTTCTTTTAAGAGCATGTACAACTGCTCCTAAAAGGTGGGGTTCCTCATGCAGTATTTCATAGCTAGTAAACAGGTTGGTAAATACCCTCAGTATTTCATTGTAGACTGGATTAAAAGTTTTCTTCTTGACAGAGGTCTTCCGTTTGCCCAGCTTGTATTTCTCTGGAAGCAGGTAGGTCTTTATGTATCTAAAATTTAGACACGCTTGTCAGAAAGGCAAAAACACCCACCCATTTCAACTCCCCCTTCTAAAATACACAAGTATTTGCTCATAAAGTAAACCAAATCCACTTAACCAGACATTGTGTTGTTCAGCTTGTGTTTAAGAAGCAGAAGAGCAGTGAAGTATAACAATAGTTTCCAAAGTGGGACATTACCATCCTCCTATGAGGGGGAAATCTATTAAAATGCATCCTCAACACATGCAAATACAGAATAATTAGCTACTGGATGCCTAGATATCACGTTTTTAGGATCTAATTCTATTAAAAAACTATCAAAGCAGGATTTAGCATCTGGAAAGGATAATTTCATATTTTTAAAAGCTTGAGCTTCCCATGTGAATACATGTACTGATATATACTGGCATTTCTATATTCAGTTTAGAGTGGAAAGCCACATAACACGTGTTATAGCCTCTTAATTTATTTATTGGGTTATAGAGATGGTAGAAAAACCCCACATTGTTTTTCATTTTCATGTTAGAAGAAAAATTTCCATTAGGAAATAAGTATATTCTCTGTACTTACGGGTCTGAACGCTGTCGCTTAACGTCTGCCACTGCCAAATCTTTACACTGGCAAATGAAAATATGAAGCTCCTTCAGTTGTTCTACATAATCAATAGCAAACTGAATGTTCCCCTTTATGTCAACGTTGCCAAAGTCTGTGCTATAGATGCTCATTAGACTTCCACTCACCTGTATCATAAGAGAAAATATTTTCCAGACCTCACATTTTACAAGATGCACTAAGATTAGAGTAGAAGTTACGCTCAGAATTCAGACAGTAAGGAAATCAACTCCGTGTCCCCTTTCAGATGTAATAACAAATTGCAATTCATGCTACTCTACAAGCTTTTCAGCAAGTAGATTAACACACGAAAATTATTTGTAAACCAAAGGTGTAAGACCCAAATTTCCACAAAACCATTTGGAATGTCTATTGCATGGAGATAGAAGAAATAAAATTATTGGATGCTGGAGACTGTCTGTGATCAGATCTTTGAAATATTACTGCTTCAGTTGGAGAGCAAAAAGGAGAGCCTTAGAGTTTAGGAGAGCAGGTCTTCTGAAAATACGGAAAAAAGATTAGTGATAAAGTCTATATGGCTGAACTCTGTACCTAAGTAAAGCACTTAAACACTGCATATGCAGAAAGAGAAGGATTTACAATCTTATTTAAAATCTCAATATCCTTCTCCCAAAATTTTACATAACTACTCCACATAAACAAATGACCACATAAACTACTGGCTCCTGGTTACCCAGTTCACTGCTTTACTTATGCACTAATATTTTCCCTTGCTTTCACTTGTTTTTCCTCTTTCTCCCATGGAAAGTATTTGTTCTATATTTATTTTCAACTCTCAGAGTAAAAGCCATCTCCCTTACAGAGTCTGCTGCACAGCAGAGCCTGAACAGGGTCTAAGTTAATATTAATGAAAAAGAACAAAGTAGAACAAATTTCATTTATTTTAGGTAATTCCATGCATAGGGTCACATAATAGATGGGGAGGGAAGGAAGGAGACAGAGATGCCAGGAGAAGAAAGACAAGAATAAGAAGGGAGCAATACAATACCAAAAAGATTAGCAAAAGCAAAGTGCCATTAAAAAAGGTTTTGGTTTACATACAGAGGATAAGGAGGCCATGCCAGAGGAGCCACTAAGATTGGTTAGAGAGCTGGGACTCTTCTTGATTCTGCGAAGAGAATAACTGTTTTCTGATGCTGTATCTGTCTCTCTGTCATCACTCTACAAAAACATCACAGAAAGAAAGTCTGTGCAAGTTCTTTCTAGTCATAAGGAGATTAAAAAACCCCAAACAAACAGAATTTTAATGTGTATTGAGACTCAGTGGAAATCTGAATTTAAATCCTCTTGTAGTGCCACATGAAAAAACAGTATTTCTTAATTAGGTCACACACTTTACAAAGTGTAAAGGGAATTTGTTTCTGATGGAAAGCTTACACTGAACATTTTTTAAAGTAGTAACAAAACCAGGTTTGCTTGGGTTTTTTTAAATCTCAACTAGCAATGAAAAAAGTACAAAGTTAACTTAATTGTGACAATTGAACTCAACTTCTCGACTTCATGACGCATCACGTTAGACAAACAGTAAGGCTGAGGTCTCTCAGCAGTCCCTTTCTTACACAGCAAATATTATCAATTCCATACCCTCTGTCTTGAACGCTAGAAGGTAACACGCAGAGCAGGACAGCACTACATACAGTAAAAGGCCTTTGTAAAAATCCTTTTTTAAAACAGGGCAAGAGGGAACTGCTTTTCCACCAAGCAATTGCAGTTTTGGTTTACTTGGGTATGTCCTTACACCCCTGTTCTCTCTCTGTGCTACGACAGTGCTAGAAGTATCAATGCTTTCCCTCCCACACATACCTCAGCATCATCCTATGTGAGCTGCTATAGAAAGTATTGTCTCCCTGTTCCCTGTTGTATTCCACCCATGAACAAATTAAAAGACTTTCCTCCTCCTTTTTACAGTTTGAAGTGCTTTCATTTTGCTAGTAGATGCTAGATTAGTAAACAACAATTTCTACACACATTATGTTTATAGAAATAAATAACATTTACACATGCTGAAAAAGCCTTTAGAAAGGTTTGTTGATTGTTGTTTCTGTGGCTGTGTCTGTACTGCTGAGATTATAAGCTTCAAATTTGAGTGTCTCTTTATGAGACAGCGCTTATGGCCTCAGAGGTTATTCCAAGGTCCACATCAAGATGAAAATAATAATATTAATAATAATAGTGAAACATTATTACATGCACGATATGTTGTCAAAAAGTCTGAAATTTCACTTATGTGGAGATAACACCTGGTACCTGAACCTACAACCTTAAGAAGTCTATGAAGGTAACAATGCTCTGAGAGCAGTTGCCAGGTGGTGCCTTCTTTCTTATGACCTAACACACTCATGTTGGGTTTTAGGCTCTGAAGAAAATTGATGTATATACATGTGTATGTTCTGAAGTTATTTTGATAGACACTGCCTTCAGGCAATAACGACGGGCATTCACTATGCTTCAACCTTCTGTCATAAAACATGCTCTGGGTGTAAAGCTGTACAATAAGAATAAAGCTCTAATTACAAGACTAAAGCTCCTGAAAAGTTCATTAACCACAGATTGTTTGGAATCATCTCATGTTAACCCCACAAGCTGATCTTCATGCCACATACAATAGTAAACTGACTTTGGCAGACCCTGGAAACCACTACTTGACAAATGCAAAATACCACAGTAATTAAAAAGTTGTAGTTACAGTATTTCAGAGATGGAACTTACCTCTTCCTGTAGGAATGATGATACTGACTTGCTCAGTCCTTTGAGTTTTTCAGGATTGGAAAACAGCTTATCAGACTGTGAAGGTGCTGTGGAGGCTGAAGAGCAGCAATTCAAAAGGCTTCAAATGTTAGATTTGTACATCACAGCAATGAGATACCATTACAGGACATGGTTAGGAATAAACAAACTCAGAATCCATGCACATGCACAACCAGTTAACAACTTGGATGCAAGATTCTTTTCCCCCCATGGGGCTCAGAGAAGCTACAATTAGGAAGTATGACCTACTCTAATATCTCCTATAACACTGAACAAAGAACTTTGGAGCAGGAACATTTATCCATATTCTGATCCAATGTGATGATGAAAATGTTTTTAGTTTATCTTCTTCATTTTCTTTCTAGAAGGATAAATCTACCCAAGGACTAACCATAAAATCATTCACATTAGAGTCATTATAAGGTTCTTGGTAAGAAGCTGATGTGCAAGTCAAATTCCCTTCTTTTATTTAGTCCTTCTAATGTATTGCAATAGGAACATTAGGGTAAATCAAGCCATTTTTAGACCTAAACAAGGAAATAAAGGAAATTTCAAGTTAATTACACGATGCATCTCTCATTAATGATGCACTTTTCTTGCAGCCCATCTCTAAATTTTGCATTTGAACTGCAACTGAAGTTCCCTTCTATGCTCTTTCATTGCACAAAGCTTAGTTGCATAAGCTAACATTGTAAAAATCCATTCTGCAGTAAGCCCATGATTTTCAGAAGTTTTCATAACTTCACTTTAATCTTTAATAACACACTGATGCTCTTTGTCTTTGGACTGGGCACTCATTGTGAAGTGCACCAATGCCGAATATTTGGCAGCAAAGAGCCAGCTCCAGGGGCACATATCTGTTGCATAAAATGGAACACTATACACACCATGGGGGTGTTTGCAAACTTAAGTTTTTGCAAAACTTTGGCTGTCGAAGCTCAAACAGTGGTCAGCATATCTGTTATTGTTAGAATGCAATTAGATGCAGCTTCCACACTGAGCAAGTATCTAGTCCAGACACTAAACTTGTTAGTTGTTAAACACAAAAGCATTTATAACATTATTTAATGTCAGTAGGAAAATCTCTCCATTATCTGCTGGAAGGATCCTATTACTCACTTCCTGCTTCATTTTCGTTCCTCTCTTGATGCCGATCAGGTTTCAGACCTGCTCAGTGCAGTACTGACATCAGTTATTCAGTAGTGCAATCAAATTTGCAACATTCTAAAATATATTTATTCTATTCATATGTGGGAAGGTTTTGCTTCCCCAGACCCCGTGTGTTTCTGTGTTGCACATCACTATCCTTTTCTGAGTGCTGGATCATAACAAAGGTAACATAAGTTCATGAATCAAGTAAAGCAGAAAGACAAATAGTATTTTGAAGAGAACTTGCCTTGTTCTGTCTGTACAGCCATGAACTTGGCTATGTCATTTTCTATTGAAACTTCACTCTTAATAAATTTAACTCAAGTAACTCCTATCCTTTTCGGGTAAGTGTCTACACACCTATGCTGTTATGCTATGACCATCCTGTTTATAATATAGGCTACTAGCACAGAATCATAGAATGGCTTAGGTTGGAAGGGACCTCAGGGATCATCTAGTTCCAGTACTTTAAAGCATCTCAAACATGATAACAAATGTAGCTGTCACATAACTATTTCTAAAAATTGCAGTGCTCCACTGCAGTAAATAAAGACTCGCATGTTACACTGCACCGTATTCAGTGCTACCTGATCATTTTCTAGTGTGTTCGTGTAGACGCATTCTTGGAGCAGGTTTGCCTAGGTTTAGAATTTCTGAAGGAACATAGATTAAGGGCAGACAGTTGGACTTGATGACTTTGAAGGTCTTTTCCAACCTTGAGGATTCTATTACAGAAAAATGTAACAGTGAGGTATCTTTAATGCACTACTGGACTGATAATATCAAGAGTAGCTGGTCTGGCAGATTATCTATTGCTTAGAGCAAGTCTGCTTTCCCAGATTGAGACAGGGACTGTAAAAGAGGTTCGAAGGACATTTTGCACTAGCAAAAGTCATTTCACATCTTATAATGCAACAGATGAACAGACATATTCAATATTTACTCAGGCCAAGTCTTTCAAGTGAGCTAATGTCTGAAGTTCTCAATGATTTCATTGACTGTCTCACATGCTGACTGACTGAACACCAAAACAGAACACTTGATAGGCGAAACAGAATTTCTACAGGTACAGCAAGATGCAAGTGTATTCCTCAAGAATAAAACTCTGCAATGCATTTCGGCCATGCTCAAGTTAATATCCAAAAGCAAAATACAATTCCTGGTTTATAAAAAGCCTTCACTAGCAAACATGCCATTGGAAAAAGCCAAGAAACTTCCAGGGAGACACAAAAAATATTTACCATCTTCAGCACTAAATGCTAATTCTTCCTTTGGATTAATTACTTTTCCTTTATCTGTGCAGGAAAAAAGTAAGAGTTAGAAATTGTGCTGTTCAGTAGGGTAAAACAGATGGCAGCGGTAACTGCGGAATTAAATATAACGAGGACAAAAAAAGCCCCAAACAAACCAGCAGAGCCATAGGAATGGTTAGTTCAAGAGACGCTTTCTACCTTGCTCACTACTTCAAGTCTACATCGCAGGAGCAGTCTCACGTTGACACAGTTTCTATCAGCATGCTGTTGAAATGTTAGTGAGTACCTAAAACCTAAAAACTAGTTAGATGCAAGCAGTAGCGTAAGTAGTATTAGAGGAGTAACCTGCCAACAATAGCCAACATCTTTCAAAATCTACACATCACACTTCACACTTCAGTTCAGATCTTACAAATATAAATTCAGATTGTGTTCCTCATTAAACGTGAGATAAACTTGAAAACTCTCAGGGGAACGGTAAAGTGAAACAGGAGTAGTAATTAAAAAAAACAAACAACTAAACCAAAGAGGCTACAGAGGGAAGTCAGGAATGAATTTTAAGTACAATCTCATCCCACTGTATTTATTGTCTTATAGTGAGATTGGTATATTAACTGCTGGAATACACAGGATAAACACCACTAAGTTGATTTGTTCATACTTCCACCCTCTACTGATTTTGACCCAAGCAAGCATCCAGGAGTCAACAGCAGTTGTTGCTCAGTCTTGATGTGAGTAGTGGATGCCAATACTTTTCATACTGAGAAACTATCCTAGGAACAGTTCATCACTGATTAACACAGTGCATTTTTGGAAGTTGTCTGCTTTGTAGACCACTGTTGTTTCAAAATTAGCACACAGCACGGAACACTAAACTGTACAAGAAACGAGTTCAGTTCTGGAGTACAAGCTCCGTATGGCTTGTTGAGAAAGACAAAAACACTACTTGGTAAAGCTGTATGGAGGACCAGCATGAAATACATTAAACCAGACTAGGGGTCATGGGAGACACACACAAGCTTTGTGCTCACTTGAGGTGGCTGATGGAATGTCTTCTAGACTTTTGGAAGGCATTTTCCTATCTGCACTCCTTTTCAAAGCCATCAAAACAGGATTTAATTCTTCTTCTGAACCTGTTACAAGACAGAACATGTAAACACTGCACAAACAGACACACCATTATAAACAAGTCACCAAAAACCAGCCGTGGATTTCTCATGAGAATTTATTTTGACTGTTAGCAAAGACAATAAACATTCAGTGGGAAAAAACAAGTGTGGCTGTCTGTGAGTATATGGAATATAAAGAAATTGTTTCCTTTTTCTTCATTCATTCTGATTTTTCATCGACTTCCATTGGAATCTCACTTTCAAAATAGCTTCAAGAGTAAGCTGGCAGGTCCTGAAAACTTCATAAATTTCTGATTCTCCAGAAGTCATTCCTAGTCTCTCAGCAACACATTCAAAAGGTTAAATTATCTCCTCTATCTTAAGCTTTTAAGCTTTTCCATTACTATTACACTCCATACATTCACTTGAGCTGCCATTCAACCAATTAAGAATCTCGGTAATCAGAGCACTTCATTTGAACAGATGTTTTCTAGCACACCAGGCAGCAATGCTAAATGGTGTTGCAGAGCACTGGTATGGCCTTTATACCCTGCCACCCCACTGGTATTTACCTTTGAAGACTAGCTGTTCAAATTAAAGAATTAACTCAGTCAGCCACTTTTTATAATTGTTGTCCCATCTTTTAATCCAGGATATGTAAAAGAAACACCTGACTTTGAGTGATATAATCCTATTAATATGAAAGAAGTCTTATGGGGAGGAAGAAAAGGGTAAATCATGAAGACTAGTGTGTTTGATTCATGTTGCTAAGCATCCATTACTGAAGGGGCTTACCCAGAAGTAGTACATTTGTCAAATACTTCCCAATTAAAGGAGTTGATTAGTTCTTTCCATGCTTCCCAAGCAAATATCCAAAGCATTCAATAAAGAAAGAAGTATCACACAGATTTTTGGCTAACATATTTCATGTCGGCTACCAAAAAACACCCCAAAACCCCCCAAGCCCCACTGCAGCCATGTTTAGCAACCCAGCACCAGGAATTCTAAAAATCAAACGGCTCACAAGTTGAACTTCGGGTTACAGAGTGGGACTCAGAGTTTTCATCTGAAAACCTGGATCCCAAATTTGAGATGTCCCCTTCCTCTTCATCATTACTTTCATGCTGAAATGTTAGGCAGAGTTGAGCTCCTTCTGAGTGGAGGGAGTTGCTGTCATTAACTGGTGTGCTTGTTCTTATGAATTTCAGTGGTGCTTTAAATTCTGAATTATTTTTAGAAGCATTGAAGGAGGTGCTTTCATCTCTCCTCCCTTTTTCCTTTTGCATCTTGAATGGAATTTCATTAATAGTTCCATGTCTTGTGGGAAGACCAGAAGCCTCAGTTTCACTTACTGCAAGGTCGCTTACTGCAGCTTTGATGTTTTGTTCTGGACCTCCCATGTTGACAGGCATCTTCACCTGTGTGTGACAGCTACGTGAAGCAGTATGTGGCTCTGATACTGTCAAGAACTCTACCTGTGATGGAAATATATGATCCCTAACCTTTTCTTGCTTATGTAACTCCTTGGATATTGGAGATGAAGCTTGAGATGCTTCTTGAAGAAGCTGCTCTAAAGAGCTACGGAATTCACTGAATTTCAAAATGTTGGAAACAGAGGCTTCTTCTATTGTTTCTTGTATTTCTTGAGGGATGTCTCTCTTTTGTTGATGTGGAGCATGCATACTGTGGTTAGTGTCCCTTTTACCTTGTATTTCCTTATCCATATCTTCCAGCACAGAAGTTACTGTTTCAGAAGCCTTTATTGGTAACTTCTGCAATTCAACATCAAATAATTTAGCCTTGGACAGTGCAGGTCTTTCTATGGTCCCACCAACTTCCTGTGGCAACTCTCCATCATTCTCAGAGGTTGGGCTTTTAACTTCCATCTCCGCAGTTCTCCGTACTGTGCGGTTGGCACTTTTTGGTTTTGCAAGAGGTGTTTCAGAAACTTGATCCATCAGCTTCTCTAAAGCAGAGCTCAAGCCACTGACCTTGGATGGGGCAACAGACTTTTCTATGGTCTCACCAATATCCTGCGGCAACTCTCCATCAGGCTCATAGGCCATGCTTTTAAATTCCACCTCAGAAGGCCACAATACTGTGCTACTGGTGCATTTCAATTTACATGATGTTTCAGAGGCCTCCTTCATTAGCTTCTCTAAAGCAGAGCCCAAGCCACTGACCTTGGATGGAGCAACAGATTTCTCTATGGTTTCGCCAATTTCCTGTAGCAACTCTCCATTACTCTCATAGGTTGTGCTTTTAACTTCCATCTCAGCAGATCTCCATACTGTGCTATTGGCACATTTTGGTTTAGGAGGTGGTGTTTCTGAGGTCTCCTCCATCAGCTTCTCTAAAGCAAAGCCTAAGCCACTGACCCTGGATGGGGCAACAGACTTTTCTAT
>VXBP01004455.1:246438-370424 GCA_013400115.1 Rhinopomastus cyanomelas
GGTCGCTTACTGAAGCTTTGATGTTTTGTTCTGGACCTCCCATGTTGACAGGCATCTTCACCTGTGTGTGACAGCTACGTGAAGCAGTATGTGGCTCTGATACTGTCAAGAACTCTACCTGTGATGGAAATATATGATCCCTAACCTTTTCTTGCTTATGTAACTCCTTGGCTATTGGAGATGAAGCTTCAGATGCTTCTTGAAGAAGCTGCTCTAAAGAGCTACGGAATTCACTGAATTTCAAAATGTTGGAAACAGAGGCTTCTTCTATTGTTTCTTGTATTTCTTGAGGGGTGTCTCTCTTTTGTTGATGTGGAGCATGCATACTGTGGTTAGTGTCCCTTTTACCTTGTATTTCCTTATCCATATCTTCCAGCACAGAAGTTACTGTTTCAGAAGCCTTTATTGGTAACTTCTGCAATTCAACATCAAATAATTTAGCCTTGGACAGTGCAGGTCTTTCTATGGTCCCACCAACTTCCTGTGGCAACTCTCCATCATTCTCAGAGGTTGGGCTTTTAACTTCCATCTCCGCAGTTCTCCGTACTGTGCGGTTGGCACTTTTTGGTTTTGCAAGAGGTGTTTCAGAAACTTGATCCATCAGCTTCTCTAAAGCAGAGCTCAAGCCACTGACCTTGGATGGGGCAACAGACTTTTCTATGGTCTCACCAATATCCTGCGGCAACTCTCCATCAGGCTCATAGGCCATGCTTTTAAATTCCACCTCAGAAGGCCACAATACTGTGCTACTGGTGCATTTCAATTTACATGATGTTTCAGAGGCCTCCTTCATTAGCTTCTCTAAAGCAGAGCCCAAGCCACTGACCTTGGATGGAGCAACAGATTTCTCTATGGTTTCGCCAATTTCCTGTAGCAACTCTCCATTACTCTCATAGGTTGTGCTTTTAACTTCCATCTCAGCAGATCTCCATACTGTGCTATTGGCACATTTTGGTTTAGGAGGTGGTGTTTCTGAGGTCTCCTCCATCAGCTTCTCTAAAGCAAAGCCTAAGCCACTGACCCTGGATGGGGCAACAGACTTTTCTATGGTCTCACCAATTTCCTGTGGCAACTCTCCATCAGGCTGATAGGCCATGCTTTTAAATTCCACCTCAGAAGGACTCAATACTGTGCTACTGGTGAATTTCAATTTACGTGATGTTTCAGAGGTCTCCTCCATCAGCTTCTCTAAAGCAAAGCCTAAGCCACTGACCTTGGATGGAGCAACAGATTTCTCTATTGTTTCATCAGTTTCCTGTGGCAACTCTCCATGATTTTCATATGTTGAGCTTTTAACTTCCACGTAGGCAGCTCTCTGTACTGTGCCATCAGCACGTTTTGGTTTAGGAGGTGGTGTTTCAGAGGCCTCCCTCATTAGCTTCTCTAAAGCAGAGCCCAAGCCACTGACCTTGGATGGGGCGACAGACTTTTCTATGGTCTCACAAATTTCCTGTGGCAACTCTCCATGATTTTCATATGTTGAGCTTTTAACTTCCATGTAGGCAGCTCTCTGTACTGTGCCATTGGCACGTTTTGGTTTAGGAGGTGGTGTTTCAGAGGTCTCCTCCATCAGCTTCTCTAAAGCAAAGCCCAAGCCACTGACCTTGGATGGGGCGACAGACTTTTCTATGGTCTCACAAATTTCCTGTGGCAACTCTCCATGATTTTCATATGTTGAGCTTTTAACTTCCATCTCAGCAGATCTCTGTACTGTGCCATTGGCACGTTTTGGTTTAGGAGGTGGTGTTTCAGAGGTCTCCTCCATCAGCTTCTCTAAAGCAGAGCTCAAGCCACTGAACTTGGGTGGGACAGCAGATTTCTCTTCGGGCTTACCGGTATCCTCTTGGCATGTTGCTTCTACACTACAATGAGCTTGTGTGTCATAGAATGTTTTCATTCCCACGCTTCTGTATACAGAGGGTTGAGACGTAAATGTTTCTCTGAGCATGTTCTGCAAACCAGCCTGAGGCCTCTCAGAATCCTGAAGACTATCATCCTTGTCTGCTGCCTGATGTTGTAGACAGAAAGTTTCAAATTCCCTAAAGGGTTTCCTGAGACCTTTTTTGTGCTCATACGCATCTGTTGATGGCACATTAATGTTTCCTGCGATTTTGCGTATGTTTTCTTTTTGGTCAGCAGGAGAAATGCCACGGTTCTGTTCTACTGTTCTTTCAAAGGCACTGCACTGATTTGAGTGAAAAGTTGTCTCTTTTAAAATGTTTTCTTTTATATTCAAGCTAGATGATATCTCAGAAGCTTCCTTTTCTAACTTCTTCAGGCCTAATTTGAATACATCAAGCTTAGGTTTAGGTAGGACAACTTTATCAACAGTCTCTGCACCTTCCTCTTTAGGAAGACTGACACCTAACGGAGTAGTCTTGTTCGCCACTTCTGTAGGTAAACATAGCCACTCACCTACTGGTGTCTCATTTAAAGCATCTTTAGCATCAGGTGATTGGAGCAACTGCAAGGAAACGTGATGCTTTTTTGATGAAACAATACCTTTTTCTATACCTTCTTTAACTTCTTGCTCTGGAAGACCCATCTTTTCCTGAGGTTTTGTGTCCATCCAGACAGAGTCTATATTTTTTGTGTGCATTACATTCATACCACTCAGGATAGGCGACCCTAGAGGCAGTTCATGTACCACAGAATCTAATTTGTGTGGTTTTTCTCTCTCAGATGTGTGTGTTTGTTGTTGAATTAACTCATGCTTATTCATGCTATTCCTGCTTTGTTTATCTTCCTCTGATTTTCTTTCACAGGTTATTGAACTAGAATTATTTGTCAAAGAAGCATCTTCACTGTCAATGCTGTTCTGTAGTTTCACTTCAGCGTTCCAAAAGTTTCTCAGACTCTGGAACTGTGAAGGATCTGAAATCTGATTCTTGGACTTTTCATTCGTTTTTTCTTTCAAAGACAAAACTTGGAAGTTGGGCTTCTGTTGGGAGGAAGGGGCAAAGTTAAGTGTTTCCCCCTCAGTTTTGTTTTCTGGGGAGGCTGAAGTGGCATCAGCTCGTGGCTGCAGATGACTAGCTTTTGGCAATTCTGTATATTTATGAATTTCACCATCAGATGGAAATGTTCTTTCTATTTTTTCAACTGGTCCAAACTCAAAAAAGCTTTGATGTTTGGTTTTTGAAGCCTGGCTTTCTTCAAGGCCCTTCAAGGCACCGCTACCTGACACATTAGTATTCGCACTACCTTCTTTCTCTCCATGATTGGGAGTAGTTTTATCACCTTCCCAGAATGCTCTAATCTCCTTTATTCTCCTTTTTTCTTGTATTGCCTTCTCTAATTTGTGGTTCTGAGCTGGTAGTTTGTCTTCTTGGTGTTCCAAGAAATGTGATTTTTTATCGTGTTGCTTCGTTTTTTGATCATGTGCTCTTTCTTCAGCTCTTGCACATTCCAATTCAATTTCATTTTTCTCTTCATTCTCTTCCCCTTTCTTAGGTTTCATTCTCTCTTTTGTCAGCTGTGAATCTTCTGAAATTAATGATGCAGGTGAAGTAGTGTTCTGTTGTTTGAACTTTCTGAACAGTAACTCTTCTGTTACTAGCGTTCTCTCATCCATGCCAGGCTCATTGTGTTCTGTAGGAGGAACTGTTCTGAATGAGAGGTCCACCACTTCTTTGGGTTCCCTGCCTTGGGATGTGGCTGATACATATTTTCTATCTTCAGTATCAGAACTTCTTTTAAACCAATCTAAAACTTTCGATACAGATGCATCAGTCACTTTCATGTGTTCATCAGCATGTTTGTCAGGCTTGGCAGCGGTTTTAGCATCTTGCTCCTCAACAAGATTAGGCTTACCTTGTTGAAGACTTGTAGAACTACTGTTTGACACCTCACGTGCTTCTGTCTTAGCAAAAAGCTGATGTCCATCTACAATGTAAATACATGCAGAGTTAGGAATCAGACACACAACTCTACAAGTGTTCTATCTTGAAAGAAATCTCTCAGATTCTTCTCTGTTAACTGTTTCAAAAAAAGAAACCTGTCCTAGCAGTTTTTGAAAGATAAGAATGAAAAATAAATGCCTGTGCTGAAATTTCCTACTGGAAGATTAATCATGTTACTTTTGAGGGTCTAAGCAGTTAAGATCTGCTATCCCATTCCAAAACAAATGGTTACATCAGGGTGGGGCTGGGCACTGGAGAACAATCCGGCATGTTTGTATTGAGTCCCATAAGCAAGTCCCCAAGCCACAACTGTATTACTACCTAGGACAGTAGAGAGCAGTACGCCAAGAATTCTTCTGTTCCTGTGCAGACAGACCTACCAGACTTTATGACAAAAACTCTTGCCAAATGCTATCAGTTCACCTTCAACATCCACAGCGAAGGTGTTATCCAGGTTCTGATCTGATTGTTAATTCTTAAGAATACCAATAGAAGATAATCTAAAAATATATTGACAACATTACAGCATTAAAATACAAAGAAGTGATTTAGAATTTAATTCTGCAGCACGCGGCACATTCCTAGTTTCTCGGTAGGTAATTCTTAAGTACAAGTGATTCACTGATGAGTATGTGCTGCATGCTATTGCATTCTGTCCTTCACTCCTGTTAGTTTCTTACCAGCATCCTTTTTGCGTGGCTTTGATTCATGTCTCATAATCTGGTCAGATTTGTTTTCGTACGTCCCATCACCACTTAGTTCATTATTGCTGTTTGGTGGGATATTGCTGGAGGTCTTCTGTGGAGTTCCAAGTATCTTAGGGGTAACTGTCTTTGTCTGTGAGGTTTCATTAACCAGAAAGACTGACCTATTAGTGTCACAGGGGCTGGATGCTGATGTATCTTCTTGGAAGCCATCTACTGGTTTTACTTGTGATGGTGATTTACTTGTGATGGTTCCCAAAGGCTTTACAGCAGGTATTTCCTTATTCCCTAGCGAACCTGACCTAATAGCATCACTCTGATTACTCTTCATTTCATCAGAGTCTAACAAATTAAACTCTCTTGTTTCTATACCATGGTGTAACTGTGGGCTTTGCAGTGGTTCTCCTATACCTGTGCTAGAAGAAAACCTCACTTGTTTTAGTTTTTCCAGTGAAGTTTGTGTGGAGTCTTCTGTTTCATCTGTAAGAGAGTTCTTCTCGCCTTCTCCTTCAAAAATAGTTGCAGTAGGAAGACTATTTTTCTTCTGAACATCTAGTATATGTTTAACACGAACTTCTGAGTCAGTGGAACTTGAACTTGAACTGCGTTTCAGAATGCCCCTGGGCTGTGTACCAATGCCATTAATCCTCTTGGTCCATTTGGCTGGCTTTGGGACCAACTCTTCTCTTTGTGAAACAGGATCTGGTGCTTTGTGAATTATTTTTCTAGCTTTTGGAACAGGACGTTTAACTAGTCCTTTCTGTGATGCATCAGTATGTTGTACAAAAGGCTTCTTATGTTTCTCTGTGTCATCATTTTGTAAGTTTGGTTTAGGCTGGGTCTCTTCTGAGAGTGACAAAATTTCTGTAAGACATGTAGAGAAAAAACAATGAATTGATATGACATTCATCTGCATAAATAGAGAGGTATGGCAGTGCCCATTTGAAATGCAGGTATTACACTGGTTTATTAAAAGCACCTGCAGGAAAACACAGGCAGAAATTCAACATAGATGCTGATTTCATTTATATAAGGAGGTTTAATAGATGGAAATTCTGCAGTTATTTCATATTCTAGAATGATTTGATTATTCCAAAGATAGAGAGAATGCTAACTTTTTAATTAGAATTATTCCTGCAGGTGACAAAGTTTGCAGGGAAGGGCAGCTTTTGAATACACCTCTTCAGATTCACAACATAAACATTAACCTATATAAATTGAAACAGGCTATTTCCACATCCATATGGAACAAAGTAAAATGCAAAAATGATTTCATGGTAAGGAGATGGAATTCTTTATTCCTAATGTGCACATCTTCCTTTTTCCTGTTAGCAAGCTTTGTTACAGAGACAGAAGAGTTATTTCAACACGAGTCGATGTATTTTAACGTCTAACGCCTGTCTTGTAATAGCATCACTCAGCTACTTGTTTGCAGAGACTACTGTGGGAGAGGGAGGCTTTGAAAATAAACAGCATTGAGAAAACAAAGGGAAAAAATAAAGATCAGAGAGTTAAACTGATTCTGCTGAGCCCATAGAATCAACAACTGGAAGGTCCTACATTGCAGTTCTAAACGAAAATAAATGTTTCTCTTCTCTTACCAGCAATTCAAGACAAACAGCCTTTATGCAGAGTGCTTAATACTGACTAGAACTGTGACTAAAAGAAAGGAAGCAAAACCCATTTACTTGCATAAACAGCCATTTCCTAAGTATATTCACATGTTTTATATGGGGTTGGAAATAAACTACTTGGTAACTCTGAGTAGCTAAGATAAAACAGATTTTGATAGCTTACAAAGTAAATATAAGTAAAAATAATTTCTACATAAACCACTAAGAAATTCATATGGTAGATATCTGTATTTACCTTTCTCTGTTAGCTGAGGTAGAGTGGCTGGTTTGTTTTCTGATTCCCCACTGTTCAAGTTATCACCTGATGTAGTGGAATCAAATGGATTTCTCCTTTGCTAAAAAAGGAATGAGCATTACAGTTGAGGTCAAATTGTTTTATCAGTGCAGTCTGGACAAAGTAAATGAAAGTAACTGGCAGATGAAGTCACTAAACCCCTCTCTANGATCCAAGTGGAGTACAGTGACAAGCGGAGTCCCTTAGGAATCAATCCTAGGACCAGTCTTGTTCAACATCTTTGTCGGTGACATGGACAGAGGCACTGAGTGCACCCTCAGCAAGTTTGCTGACAACACCAAGCTGGGTGGTGCAGCAGACATGCTGAAGGGCAGGGATGCCATCNCTGGAGAAGAGAAGGCTCCAAGGTGACCTTATTGTGTCCTTCCAGTATCTGAAGGGGGCCTACAAAAAGGCTGGGGAGGGACTATTTAGGATGTCAGGTAGCAACAGGACTAGGGGGAATGGAGCAAAGCTGGAGCTGGGTAGATTTAGAGTGGATGTGAGGAGGAAGTTCTTTACCGTGAGAGTGGTGAGAGCCTGGAATGGGTTGCCCAGGAAGGTGTTTGGGGCCCCGTTCTTGGAAGTGTTTAAGGCCGGGCTGGATGGGGCTCTGGCCAGCCTGATCTAGGGTGGGGTGTCCCTGCCCATGGCAGGGGGCTTGGAACTGGATGATCCTGTGGCCCCTTCTAACCCTGACTGATTCTGTGACTTGGTCTAGGTGATCCTGCTGTGGCAGGGGGATTGGACTAGATGATCTTTCAAGGTCCCTTCTAATCCCTAATGATTCTATGACTCTATGAAAGCACAGTGATTTCCTGTGTCTCAAAACCCTATCCGTGAAGAGCCTGAAACCATGACTCTTCAACTGGATACACGACAAAAACCTAAATAGAAGCCATGGAACTGTCAGAAGGACTGCTGATAGCTTGTCCTGTTCCTTTTGAAGTCACCCAACAAGAGAGATAAGCCACCACTTACAGACACTTGAAAATCCCATGCTCTTACAAGTTAAATAATTTTGTCTCAAATTCTGCTATTTTAGAGACATTGGAATACAGCAGGACAATTCTTTTCAGGGGCTGAAGAGGTTGACCCAGCACAGCCAGCCTCTGATCATATCCACAACAGCATTCCAGTGCTGAACTTTTAGTTGTATCCATTACCTTCCTCTGAAACATACAATAACCCTTTTTTCCCCACAAAGTTATTATCTTTCTTCCTCAAATATTTAATTATCTTTTCCACTGAAGCAAATAAACACACCAAATGTAAATGATAACTTCTGCTATGTTCAATACCAGTTGTACCTTTGCTGGTGAGACTGCTGCTCTCAAAGGTCTTCCCTCTGGCTTGTCTATCACAGAGGTTACTGTTTTAGCACTGCAAATAAAAAGAACATAACTTCAGCAATCAGGACATTGCTTTAGGACTTTCCAAAAGAGCAAAACACAGATCATTTATACATACTTGAATCCAATCTCTCAGCACGTCAAGATTTCATTTCAGCCTGTTCTCAGTGTGGAATCCCAGAAACCCCAGAAATTTCAGAATTATTTTGGTTGGAAGAGACATTCAAGATCATCAAGTCCAATAATTTCTTACAATGTTTGATAACCCTTTCAGTGAAGAAATTCCTCTTAATATACAGTCTGAACTCCAGATGCAACTTGAGGCCACCTGCTACTTGGCAAAAGAGACAGATGCCCACCTCACTACAACCTCCTTTCAGGAGGCAAACCTTCTCCTTTCATAGCAAGGGGATATTCTTGGTGCCTTGCTTCTTTTGAAAAATATAATGTTAAGAATTCACCTCAACTTAAATTTTGCATCACAGAACCCATATTTTTCATACCTTTAATTATTCAGAGCAAGTTATGTTAAATACAGCTACTCTCCACACAATAGAGTTGTCTTCTCTATCCGTGTCCTACATTTATTCTCCTAGGTCTGAAATCAAAGTGAAGGAAACTGCCAAAATCTGACAAAAACACTGTTCTGCAAAAATGCCCATGTCAGACAATTTGAAGTAATCTCACCATCACCACAGCAAAGATGTGACATGCCACAGCTGACAACACCTCCCTTAGGAGGGACAGCTTGTAATAAGCAATTCTTTCTATTAAGGTCTATAAAATTTGTGGCATGACAGAACACCTGACGTTATTCCTTGTCATCATGACTAAGTATAGCCCAGTTAAATAGAAACTAAAACAGCTAGAAGAGACCACATTATATCAATCCACAGAATGAGGCAAGAGGGTTTCTCCAATACAATCAGATTTTTATCATTTCAGTTGTAAACTCTTGTGAGTATCTAAACACCTCAGATTTGAGTAAGCATTTGGTTTGAAAGGTGGAAGTTATGTGCTTGTGACATGGAGAACAGGGAAAACAGGACTAGGCAGGCAAAATGACCATTCTCCAGGTAGAAGGTATGACCTCAGGCTAGGGAGGAAAACAACTCCTGTGGGTTTTTCTCAATACAGATGTACAAGGTGATTCCAATACTGTATATTTCTTCAGTCAATGTTCTTTGGTACACGTAGAAAGCCTTTCAGCAACTGTTGGTATGTAGCAAGGCCACGTGACAACACATCTGAGGGCAGATGTGGTATCTCAGGACAAGAAAGAAGTTCCCAGCTCTTGTCAAGTTCCAAGTTCAAAAAGGATGGTTTAAACCATCCAGGTTCTTACACAAAGATGTCTCCAATCAAGTGACTGGAAACAGTCTGCCCGACTGAGGAGACAGATGTTTTTCCATCTTCCCCAGGTTGTCATACAGTTAACCTCAAAGTTTAGAAAACACCCAAAAGGCTACAGACCTCTGGACTGATAAAGGTGTCTGAGAACAGACAATGGAAAACTGTTATTATGGAGAAGACGAGATGGTACTGAGCGCCCTGAACTAGGTAAAAAAATTACCAATAGTAATCTGAGCTCTAAACTTCTATCTCTCTTGCTGTTTTGTTTCACCACAGCCTTGAAAGAATAAGGCACCATGCACAGGGATACAAACCTAAACGACATTTCCGTTACAAGAGCCACGCAATCTCATGGCTGATAAAATAAGCTTTTCTTACTGTTCTTCAACACTCATGCATCAGTCTTTTATGTGGACATGGCACTTGTTAACCCTAGTTCTACTACGAGTTTTTAAAGTCTGAAAATACATTTTTTTTTAAAATTGTTCGGCTGGAGTTTGTGTTCTTGCTTTTATAAGCACTTGAGTTTATACTTTTGTTTTTATGAGCACTTGCACTCTGAGTCTCATCTGCACTATCTCTTACCCAACAGGACAATCATTTAAAAAAAAATTCCTTAAAAAAGAAACTTTTTTTGAGATCTTGGTCATGGCCACTTCAACCTTTCCCTCATTTTAAACAAGGAAAATATTTGAATATACCCTGGCCTGCAAGAAACCAAAGTGATTCTTCAGTCCATAGTTTTTATAGGTGAGGATGTAACTTTTTTCCAAGTCTTACTGAACACACACACTCCCACAATATTTTAATGCAACCCTACTTCAGGCTTAGCCTAAAATAATTTAAAAATTGTTCCTTCGACATTATGTGTTGAAAACGCTGCCCTAAAGAAAATAAAGAGAAAAAACCCAAACCAAAAGGCACTTACATACATAAGTTTCACAAACTTACGTAAGTTTCACAAACAGGGATCTGAAAGTAAGAGTTTGCCTACCCATACAGGTGAGCTAACTGAGCAAACAGCTCCCATATAGGCTGCAATACACAAGGCTAATCTGAAAGAGTGCATGAAGCCAAACTGATAAATACACCCAGATTAAAAACATTCCTGTGCTGCAATCCTGCAAAACAAAGTGCTGAGAACCACAGTGATTGTCTGAACTCCACACAGATTGGACAGCACTGGACAGGAACCAAGAGGTGACAAGGTGAAGGCAGGAGCAAAGCCAGAGAAGGCAGTTCCAGACTCTGGATTCCAGCACTGTCAGTGCAATCTCCTCAGAAATAAGCTTTCCTGGGCTCGATCTAGAGATTAGATAACTTCGTGTAAATGCAGCTCTTACGATTTAGCGCTACTCCATAAAAATGTCCTTATCCAGGTATCCCAGCAGCCCTATTATTCCAGAAAAGCTACATAGATTTTTAACAATTAGATGTTTTGTGTAAATTTTTATCATCCAGAACTCTAGGACCCGCTCTTGTCACCTGTTCAATGTAGGCTAAGAATACTGCTAGCCTAAGGAAGACAACAGTCTGCAAATCTGAAATGGAAAACCCACTAACATTGCCCTTTTTTGAGATTCAGCATACAGACAGATGGTATCACTGAACAGAGGTAATATTGACACTCTGAATCACCCTGTGGAAATGTTCTGTGCAAGGTTACACCCTCAAAGATACTCTGCCCTCCCAGCCTGTAAAGGCTTTGGTATGTAAGAGGAGTATCAGAGATATAACACCCAAGAAAAAAGTAATTCATAGCTTCATTACTGAACTTAAGTATTTGGGGCAAGAGGATGAAGTTCACTACGCTAATTTTAAGAATATAGTTATGGGCTAGTTATCTCTTTCACCTTATATAGCAGCACCCTGCCCTACCAGTGGTATAACCAACTCCAAGGCTGCATTTGACCCTGAGCTTTTTACAAACGAGTCTGCAGAACTGAGCTTATTTTTCACGTTCAGTAACAACTATTTTAGATTAAGAATAGGATACAGAACAAAATAAATTCTGGGAAATTTTTTACCATGTATCTTCTGGTCCAGGTGCTCAGGTTAGTGTTTGTTCAGTTTATGCAAAGCCTGCAAGACAGTGCTGGCCTGAAGCCCACTCTTGGTAGAACAAAGCAGGAAAAAAACTCAGAACTCAACCCCCTAAAACACACAACTCCCACAAACCTGTCTTTAAAGTAGCACTTTTAAAACATTTTAAGGTTGAAAGGCTTGAACCACATGTCCCATTTGGTCACTAGAAACTGTAAAAGTCTGCAATCCCAAGCTCCAGAATGATACTGTCATCCTCCTGGTTCTAGCTATGATGGGACTACTGCATTACAAGAGGAAGAGTCAACTGAATCCTCATGACACTGCTGTCCTATCAAGCCAAATTCGACGTTTGCACTCACTAGGCATTCCCTTCCCACCTCAGCTGCTGGGTTTATTGCTTTCCCAACATTGTGTTTCCTCTTGATTCCTGATCAGCTGTTGCCACTAGAGACTGGTCTGACATGACTACAGGCCTGTTTCTTTCAAAGCCCAGTATCAAAAAACCAGAAAGGAGTATTTAAAAAAAACACATGGCTCCTCCTGCAGCTTCGTACATGCAGTGCTATGGAGGCTGATCTTAAAGCTGCAATGGTAAGAATAACATGACAGAGCTGTACTTCTTTCAAAATCTTTTCCTGACACGCGAGGTGACATGCAAAATATTCAAAAAGATATTTTCAAAAGCAGCATGCCTTGTGCTGTTCATAAAATAAACAGCCCCATAACAGTCTCCTGAAGTTAAAAGACACCTGTAAAAAAACTAGATTCAGTAACAACTAATTCTGTCAGCATTACAGTCCAAGTTGGTGTGGGGGGACAACGATGGACACACAACACCTAAGCTCTTTCTTGTGATAAGGAATCTTTATAATCCCTAATGTATGACTTCATTTTGGGAGTATTCTATACCAAAGCAACTTTTTTGAGCTTTTTCAGCACAATTTGAGATGTGGGGAAGACAAATATCCTTTTGAAGTCACTGATAATGATACACAAAACAAAAGAAAGACCAGTCACGCAAGCCACAGTTGTTGAAACTTACACCAACCTTTGGTGCCATTCATCATGAGTGTGCATGCCCAGTTTGCAGATCATGAAAGCAAGAGAGCCAGCTGCTACTAGATACTGTACAGATGCAGAGTGGGAGACAAGGCTTGCTGCAAAGAAAAAACAGATTACGTACAGCGAAGGACTCAGAAGACAGACAAGAAAGTGAAAGGTTACAGAGTGGATCAATGGTGCAAACAGAAGTAGCACAGCCATCCTAAGAAGACATTTTGGCTCTTACCTCATGCTGTTCACTGATTCACAAGCAGTAACTATCTGTGTTACACCCTGGCTCTTGTCTCCCCAATGGTGTTGAGGAATTCAGCCATTTAGAGACATTTCACTTCCACCTGCTGCCGCTCATACTTTTCAAATGCAGAATGCAGGCTTTTTGAAAGCTTTTCACACAGCCAACAAATTACCACATGTAGATATTTTAAAGAGAAGACATGTTTCCTTTTTTTGGGAATCAACCCAGGATTGTTCAAAACAAAATGAAGCTGTTTGAGATGTCTTATAGTTTAGAAACTACTCATCATCCAATTCCTCTGCAACGACTATAGCTATTCAGGCTCTTCCAAGCTGAGTGTCCCACTTACTCTAAATGAAATCCTCTCTTTTCCAGAAAGGCATTTATTTTTCTAGCTCTTCCCACCTAAAATACATTTATTCTCCTTGAAGTCTCTCAGGCCTTAAAGTGTGCATCCAAAATTCTGTAAAATTCTGAAAACGATTCCTCAGTCTGATTCTTCATATGATCCAAGCTTAAATTTAGGCTGGATCAATAGTCTGAGCTCATTAAGTCTCTGAAGAGATGCAGAGGTTATTGTCTACCTACTACAAAGTGCAGAGGGCTGATCATGGCCAATGATTCTAACTAGAAAATCGTGGTCTCAATTCTGGGAGCCAGACCAAAGTTATACAGGAATATGTTTGGGACCATTCTATACACCATGGACAACTTTTTCCTTGAGAAGACAAGCAAGATTGCTCTGCATATGAATGCAGGACAGTTAATAATGGGCAACTACGATTTGTCAAACCTTCTCACATGCACAGATTGCTCATGTGATTCTGAGGAAACACGTGATGACCTATGAAATAAGAGGCAAGTACAATATTGTGGATGGAACTTACTGCCCACAAGTGTCACCACTCTCAATATACACACATGAGGTGTGATTAAACAGACTATTTACCTTGAACTAGATTTGAATTGTTCATCCTCTTGATATTCCGCAATGCCATGTAGCTCTGGTGGCACAAAGACTTCTTTATTAACGTTGCTCACCCAACTGTTCTTTGCTTTGTTTGATTTGCTCTGACCCATTTCAGCTGTAACACAAAGCAAGATTATTGCTATATATATATATATTAAAGTGATCCTAATATAAGGAGTTTTCTACAACAAATTGACTGATTCTATAGTTCTTGCAGCTAGATAAACATAGAAAATCCAAAGTTTGTGTCCTGAGGAAACAAAAATAATGAAACCAAAGGCCATTTGATATATGTTGAAGTTCAGTTAATCACGTCAATCATTGTCTTCTTACAGAAGTAAATTCAAAGTTGGTCATGACAGTCATTTAAGCAGGTGGCTAATCCTTTCTGCCACAAGTGCTTAGAAAGGTAAAGATTAAAACAACAACCAGCTGAACACAAAGCCCCACCTCATTCAGAAAACCTATCCACTTCTGCATTTCTTTTTAAGGTAGGACATAATCCTAGTCTAATAACCCCTTCCAGAGTCAAAATTTTGTTTGCATTATTTTCTTTAGTGCTTTTTTATAAATAAGGATGTTCTTAGTGTGCAAAACTAACAATATTTTTATTTTCACTTTTGCTATCCATAAATGCAAGCAAAAATGCCTTGACATCCAATAAGCCACTGAAACCAAGCAATAATGTGTGGTTCTGAACGTATCAGTGTACCCTTCTGTTCAGGTAATCAGATCGGGCACAATTAACCTGTCCTTAAGATAGCATGGCTTCAGCACTTTCCTTTAAGCTATAAGTTACTGCAAAATTTAGCTAGATTTTTACAGCTGATTTTCATAACCTTTAAGTTCAAAGCCAGCCAAAACCACAACATGCCACACTAACCACCTGTGAATCCTTGCATGCCTTTCTGTTTCAGGCCTTTCCTTGATAACTTAAAAACCTTTAATCATCACACAGCACCCTCAAACTGACTAAGCTGTCACTCACAGAATCACTGTGGTTGGAAAAGACCCCTGGGATCATGGAGTCCAACCATCTACCCTTACAAGTTGACCCTTAAACCATATCACTCAACACCTCATCCAAACGCTCTTTAAACACATTCAGGGATGGCAACTCAACCACCTCCCCGGGAAGCCTATTCCAGTGTTTGATGACCCTTTATGTGAAAAAATTTTCCTATTATCCAATTATCCTATTTTTCCTATTATCCAATCTCCTCTCTGGGAATATGGAATTGAGATGGCATAACATTGCAGGAAAACAAGGCTAAGTTATAGCTACAAAATGCATAGAAAGTAGCATTCAGAGTAGAGAAAGTCCATTCAGAATGTTGACAGAGGTGCCTTGGTTTGCTAGCACGCAGTAAAATCCCTTAACACAACTGAAAAGGAGAAAGACTGCAAGGTTCAGTACAATCTGGTGAGAATACAAGTCTTGCCCTTCTAAGTCAAAAGGACTTGGTAGGCCAGAGGAGGTTCAGAAGGGACAAGGTTAAATTTAAGAAAAATAAAGAAAGGATTCACTTTCTGCACAAAGGCTTTAACAGTCCCTTCTAACAGATCATTTGAGGGCGCTCACCATGATGTGGTGAATGGCTGGTGCACTTACAAGTGTTGTGGACAAAGGATGCCACTTCTAGCTAGCAGAACTCCTAGCATTTATATTTCAGTCATTATAACTACTAGCTCTAGTTCATAGTGCCTACTATTTCAAACCAGCTTGAGGTACCTGTGGACTTCTTAAAGAAATACAATTAAACAATTAAGCCTCAAAGGTCTCAAACTGAGCACCCAAAATCTTGACAATCCATATGAGAGAAAAATTTCCTCAATCTCTGATCCATTACATGTTCCAGGGTAGCTTAAAGGACCTCAGAAATGGAAATGAGAATGCCACCCAGGAGTGTAGAGGGCTTGTAGTCCCACATACAAACACGAACCAGTCCCTCCTCTTAGCAGTTCTCAAGCAGATTTCTATCTTTAATATACAGCATTAGGGGAGAGAAAAGCTCACACTGTAAATTACACAAGAAATCTCTCTTTTGCATCATTTTCTTCTTGTAGATACTAGCATTATACTTGTATTTACAGTTCATTCTTACTATTAGGGTTGAAAGGGGCCTTCAAAGGCCATCAGGTCCAACCTGAGGCCATGCAGTCCAACCCAACAGGCAACAACATCTAAGGTTTGCTGAGTGAGGTCCAGCCTTTTCAAAATAAAACAGAAGTGAAACACTTACCAAGAGTGATGGGCTTCCGTCGCATGGAAGCTCTAATAATATCTGCTCCATGTATCTTATCTCTGTGCCTTTTTGACTTTGCTTCATAAAACCACTGCCCGCTCATATTCTTTAGCTGAACATCATCCTTGACTTTTTCTGGTAAATGCCTGGAGAAATAATTTTTTTAAAAAGGTCAAATTAAATACACACACAATCTGCTCACCTGTGTAACCAGTAAAGAAGCCAGACTTTTGGGTGGGTGTTCTATTTTTTGAGGTGTGGGGGGGTGTGTTTCCTCTTGGTTTGGTTGGTTGAGTTTTTCTAACGCTGTCTCAGCATGCTGTTTCCACAATCTGACCTGTTACTCTCCTCATTTAATTATACAGATTCACAGTGAGCAGAACAGAGCCTGATCCCCTTTCCAGTAAGAGCATCAGTTGAAGGAACATTTCATTAACGAAACAAAACAAAACCCCAAACAAACCAACATACACTTTGCTATGATAAACTCTCAAGCAGAGACAGCTCTGCAGATGCTTCCAGCAACTACAGATATTCTAGTCTCCAAAGACCACTTTTGCAAAGTTAAATTGACATAAACTAGCAGAGAAGCATAAGAAATCTCTGCTAAAATTAAGTCCATGGCTGCTTTGGGGCTCTAAAGATGCCTCTTCAGGGTCACACAATGCTACTTTTAGAATCACAGAATAATTTAGGTTGAAAAAAATACATTTAAGATCACCGAGCCCAACCGTTAACCTATCTGTGCCAAGCCCACTGCTAAACCATGTCCCTGGGTCCCACGCAACTTTCAAACACATCCAAGTATAGCAATTCCACCCCCTTCCCTGGGCAGCCTGTTCCAATGCCTGACAACCCTTCAACAAAGAACTTCTTTCTCAAGTCTAACCTACATTTACATACCCATTCCAAAAGTGCACAGGAAAGATGCTGCCTTTTTCCACAGGTTACACAGCATCACAGAATGTTGGAGGTTGGAAGAGACCCTGAAAGATCATCTAAATCCAACCCCCCTGCTGGAGCAGGATAAGCCTACAGTACTGTCTCAAGATGTCCTACATGGGGCTCAAACCCATGACCCCAGGAATTCAGAGTCCCATGCTCTACCAACTGAGCCAGCCAGCTTCAAAACACAAAAATCCTTGTACGTGTTTTAACAAGAGTTAAAAAGACAACACCACAAGAAAGAAACAACAAAATGGGTTTGTTCAGCTCATTAAGCTCCCCGTAGCCGTTCCATGAACTGCAGCCATTGTAGATCCCATGAAGCACATTTTTAACAATTTGTTTTCAGGTTTCAAGGTTTATGAAGCATCCTTTATCAGAATGAAATGTTGCTCTCTGGAATTTGATAAACTTTCTTTCCTTGTTAGGCCATCAGGCATTTATATGGCTTGGAGACTAACTTCCAGACCAGGGAAGTCACTACGCAGATTTAGCAGATTTACTTAATAAAATTTAGCAGATTTACTTAATAAAAAATAAACAAACAGCTCAAGTTAGGCTTCATCCATCTTCTCCTTTTGTCCTTTCCTTTGGCAAACAAACTAGTAACGGCCCATGGGAGAAATCAAAACAAATGAAGTTACTCAGAGACTTCATGGCCGAACACAGTCAGCGCTGCTGTGGGATGGTGCTTTCCACACCACTGGATATAGCACTAATGGTGCTATGCATAGTGGCCAATCAGAGAATGGTTTGGGTTGGAAGGGTTCTTTAAAGTTCATCTAGTCCAGCTCTGAGGAGGTTCATGCCAGTTTTTATATTACTCATGAGTTTAGGAGAAGGAACTTCTAGTGCAAACAGGTAGCTGTTATGACAGTCCTTTTATTACAGGTTGCAGGTTCAACTGTCAAGCACAGACAACCATTCACAGAAGAAGAAGGACACTGAGACAGTGTCCCAGCATACCCCCACAGAAAGATAGGCCATTCTCACCTATCAATGAAGTTCTCATTCATCCTTATATGGCCAGAAATGAAAAGGCTTATTTAAATACATCAGCTGTGTTAGAATTTGAGTACCTAAACTTGTCTTTGAAAGCTGTGTCTGTCAACAGTCAGTTCCTCCTAGGTGTGTAAACAATTTACTCTCTCTGAATCAGCTACGCATAGTTGAGGCTGTCAGGAGTTGAGGTCACCATTAACATTTTGATTGCCAAGATTTGACTGTGTAGCCAATTACTGGGCCACTAAAAGTTTGGCTGCCCCACATCTTGCTTATAGCTCTGTGCTTTTCCAAGAGCCAAAACACACTTTGGGTATGCTGCATGCATTCCAAGCTGGAGCAGGAGCACAGCAGTAGCTTCCCTCTGTCCTCAAGCAACTATATTACTTAGTTATGAGTCAACCCCTCATGGCTTTTAGCCAGTTTATGAAGAGTCAGCAGGAACAGTGGAAACACATCATGTAAGAACGGTTTACACAGACAACTGTTTCTCTCTTCCACCTTCTTTCCCATATGTTATTTGCCTTTTCAGAATAGATGTTCCTTAGGGCTAGGGATTGGCTCTTCAGTTATTTGTTCAGCCTGCTGGGCAGCAGAGCTCTGACCACAGCTACTCCTTCAGAGCAGTATGACAACACACACCAAGGGAGGTTCTTTAGTGGGAAGGTACTGAGTCACAGGGCAAGTATTCAATGCTTGAATTCAAACTCACCCTGTTTGATTCAACCTTTTTAACCCAAATACTGCTCACTCCTTTCCTCTTTGTATCCAAAGACTGAAACTAGGGTGTGGTAGGAGACCTTTACAAGTTAGACCAGTCGTAGAATCAAAATTATTTAGGTTGGAAGGGGTATCAGAGATCACCTAGTTCCAACACCCTTATCATAGTCAGGGACACCTCTCACTGGAATAGGTTGCCCAGAACCCCATCCAATCTATCCTCAAACACCTTCAGGGAGGACACATCCACAATTTGCCTGGGCAATCCATTCCAGTACCTTACCTCTCTCATAGTGACAAATTTAAATCTACCCTCTTTTAATTTGAAACTGTTCTCCTTGTCCTATCACAAGAGTTCCTCATTAGAAGTCCCTCTCCAGATTTCCTGTAGGTCGCCTTCTGGAACTGGAAGGTTGCTTCCTTCCCTGGAGCGTTCTCTTCTCTAGGCTGAAAAACCCAAACTCCCTCAGCTGGACTTCATGGAAAGGTGTCACTATGGCAGTGAACAGGATCCCAGGCTTCTCAGCTGTTGTCTGCCTGCTTACTTGCTTTTTGAACTCTCAGATCTGTGACCTATTAACATAAGGAAAAGAGAGACATGGGTATGGATCTCTCACGGCTCTGGACTCATTAAATGTCACCCATGGCCAATGTAGACATAATTTTGCTGAAAGTTAGTGTCAAGCACCTTGCTTTCACTCCTGTTCACTCCCTACAAAAGTCAAGAGTACATTAATTCCAACACCTCAGCAGCCCTTCCAGAATTTTAGAGATACTTATGCTTCCTAACAAAGGCATAAACCTGCTTTCAATTTACACTATACTTCTCTTACAAATGACCTGTCCGCTTGACAGAGCTTGTAGGGTAAGAAGTGGGAGAAGCTCACAGCAGCTGATTTACAAACTGCTTTTGCCTTCTTAGCTTGATAGCACTTGACTTATGACTTAATCATCTCATCAAGAGAAGTATTTAATCTCTAAGTCTCATCTCTCGAGGAACTAAGAGCAACATAAATATTAAAGCTATTGCCAGGGAAAGACATGGAGTTCTAGGTCATGGCAGGGGAAAGAAGCTTTGCAGAGGGCTTTGTTCACCAACACATCACAGACTGGTTGCAAAAACCACTGCTGAGGCTACAAATGCAAATTTTTTACACGTTAACTTAAACACTCAAACTCTGCTATGAGCAGACCTCGGCAGTAACATGCCTTAGCTTGCATTTTGCGTGCCTGTTTCCCTGGTGGGTGTCAGATTTAGATGGTGGTTTCCCTTAAAAGGAATTGAGGAGAACTCAGAATGCAGCTGTGGCTTTCACTGCTGCATACACCTCCCTGCAGACCACAGCTGGATTAGTAGCCAACAGCTGATTCTGTGCCAGCTTCCCAGTCAATAGAAAGGCTAACCAATTTGTCATTCCACTATGTTCTGCTTGATAACCAAAGAACTAGTAGGCATCCAGACGAAGACTCAGATTGCAGATACAGTTGCCAAGTTTGCAATTAGAAGAAATGCAATAACAGCCTTACAGGAGATGTTAGCATGCATTTTGGAGTCCTACAGAGCTTGGTGAAAATGCCAGCTGGCCTATGTGGTGGTGTCCAGAGTGCCTAAAGTTATAACAAAGCTAGTGCCTGTTTCCTCTCTAGGAAAATTATGTTCCTTCTATAGGAACTCAAAAAAATGAAGGTATATAATTATAAAGCAGCTCACTCTAAAATCCTCTTTTAAAATGAGCCTGAATTGTCACATTACTTAATATAATGTTTCCACTATGCCTAGGTGAGACCTTTGTGATGACAACATGACAAATGTTTCATCCCCCTAGCGCATGAAACACACACAGGATGACACTGCATGGCCATACCCATAGAAGGCGGCTGCACAGCACTCTGCAGGCAAACAGAAAATCTACACATGGATTAATTCAGGTTGTTTTTCCCCACCTCAAGAACATCTGATCATAAGCGAAAGCATGTTGTAGTACTGTAAGGCAGGAAATCTGCTCTGATAGAATCAGTCCCTGTCAATCTTCCTATCAGCAAACTGAGAGTGCTTGATCTTGTTTCTTGTAGGCCACTGTAATAGCTCACTGTGTGTGAGGACAAGGTGGTGACTTCTGTTTCTTTTTGTTGAAACACTGTACCTAGTAGTACATACTTGTACCTACAAGTGTTCAGCCACACCTCCTCAGCATCTCTGAATTCCTCCCTCTGTGTGCCTCTCACTCACAGTGTATGTTACAAAACCACCACAGGCTTTGCAAGATGTGACAGCTGACATCTCTAGCAATTTTTCATTGCTTTATTCCTCAACCAACAGCTTAAATTGAACTTTTCACGCAGTAGGGTCCATGTGATGCCAGACCATTCTAGGACCCCTAAGTAGGATTTAAATCAGGGTTTATGTTTGGCTCAAAGAGACAAATTCAGTAGTTCTCACACCACCTATTCTGAACAAACAGAAAAAGGACTCCAGTTACTGGGGGCAAAATAAAGGCTTCAAAAATCTGATACTACCATCTTACCTATCAATTCACCTCCAAACCTTCCTTCCTACAAATGAAATATCAAATGGATGGAGAAGGTGGAAGGAGAAAAACTTTAGGGAAACGTATCCTGAATTCCATTTGCTAGAAGCCTGATCACAAACCCCAAACCAACAAAAAGACAAAAAACAACTTAGGGTCTGGGTCAACTTCCAAACATAGACAAGGTGTGGTTGAATTACCATCCCTGACTGTGTTTAAAAGTCATGCAGATAGGTAGTTTAAGGATATGGTTTAATGGTGGTCTTGGTAGAGTCAGATTAATGGTTGGGCTGGATGATCGTAAAGGCCTTCTCCAACCTCCACAGTTCTGTGATTCTGTAGGGCAAAAGTTTTGTAGTAGTCATGCAGGAACAGAAGTAATTGATTAGTAATTGCTGACTAGAATTTTTTTGTCTTCTGGTAGTGGGAAACTGCCATAAAAGGTTTACAAAGCAAAAGGAGTAACTGTTTAAACATTCTCCTCTGCATGAGGATTGATATTTGCTCTGCGTGTACCTAGATAAGGTGCAGGGGAGAAGTCTGTTCTGGCATTTGCTAGAGAACTACACCCAAAACACTTCAATGGGCAGCTCCAAGTTTGGAAAACAGACCTTTCCTTTTGTATAGTAGTATCTCACATACTTTTGAAAAAAGGTTATTATTTGATTGGCCTAAAGGAAAATAATTTTAAATTGGTTGAAGGCTACACTAGGAAGAATAAAGTCAATCAATGGGGTTATGCAACATATCCCTGTCCTTGTCATCACGATACCTCAGCAGCAGCATCACTTTAATCCTTGCCTTTCAAGTCTCTCTGGATAGCAAGGTTTTCGGTAGGTAGAAATAGGTGGAGCCATGAGGAAGAGCCACTCTGGTTCTGTTTGCAGTCATGCATGTTCATGCATTTTATGCCTGTTCAGAAGTCTGGGTGTGTTAGCTCTGCCAACAATGTTCTAATAAATTAATCTGAGCTAGCATCTTGATTTTGGATCCTTGAAGAGCTAACTAGACTCCACAGCAATATGAGAAGGAACTTCTTCACAGTAAGGATAACAGAGCCCTGGAATGGGCTGCTCAGGGGGGTTGCGGAGTCCTCTTCTCTGGACATGTTTAAAACCCACTCAGATATGTTCCTGTGCAACTTGGTCTAGGTGGCCCTGCTGTGGCAGGGGGGTTGGACTAGATGATCTTTCGAGGTCCCTTCCAATCCCTAATGTTTCTGTGATTGTGTGGGAAATCAGTGTGGGATGTTATCATAGAATGATAGGATGGCAGAGGTTGGAAGGGACTTCTGGAAATCATCTAGCCCAACAACCTCTACTAGAGCAGGTTGTCCTACAGGAGATGACACTGGAAAATGTTTCTCATTTTAAGCCACACAGACTTTCTGCACTGAAGACAAAGTCCTTAATTTTTCTATGCTCTTCTATTACATCACCTGCAGTCAGCACTCAGACTTACTCTCCTGTTAGTAGTTGCACCATCAAGTATCAAGCCTAATTCTACAAGCACTGTAAGACATGTAATTAGATACTCCTAGGCAGACACATAAAATATGTAAATTTATGCCTTTTTTTAACTATAAGGAAGCGTCACTTTATTCTGTTCAGGGATTCTGTAGCAAGACTGTTGACAATACAGAACACAGGAGGTAGGATTCTTTCAAGGTCTGTCAGTCTTCTCAGGTTCTATTAGTTTCCACTTGTTTCATCTCTGTAATAGCCTTACACTGCTTAGCTTGTCTGCTTGTTTGAAAGGATTTGCCTGGAGTCTCCCCAAGGTCTTCCCCTCCCACTTCATTCATAACCCAGGTAAATCTGCAGTGGAAAAAAACCTTACTGAACAAACAACAAAACCTGCACTGTGAAGAAAGAGCTATCCTGTGACAGCACACTTTTGGGACTAGAGTCAACCAGCACAGCAACACAGGGTGACCTGAGTGTGGGAAGGTATATGCATCCACTGACAGTACTGCTCAAACACAGTGTTCCCACTAAAAACCTTGAGCATTCCCTCTCAGCTTGAATTTTCAGGGAGAGAGCTGAAGCCACCTTACAATACAACAACCCACAGAGGTTCTATTTTTATCACTAAAGGGCAGAGTTAATTTCAGATTATAATAAAGCTTCGCTCACATTGTAATTCAGGTCCTTGTTGACATAAACGTGTGACTTCAAAGTACAGGAATTAAATATGCTGCAAAGGGAGTGCAGGGTTATTTTAATGTGTTTTTTAATATCAGCTCCACAAAAACTGGTAGGCTTTATTTTCTTATTAGTAGCATTCACTTATTACTAGACTACTTTGAATCTGCTAAGGCTTAAGGATAAAACCAGTACCCTGAGATGAATCTCAGAATCATGTTGCTAGAAGGGGTGATCTGACAGGATTGTAAGGGATCCTTAACTCTAAATTTAGGGAAAGTTTTTTGTGACATCCCTGACCTAAACCCTAAGAAAGCTTCCAAAAAAAAAAATACATTGTGTGTACCGAAAGGGACAAAGGCCAGCCAGAGAGATTTCCACTAGACACGCAGCGCAAGCCTGTTTACTGGCCAGGCCAGAACACAGAGCACAGAGAAGCATACTGTGCTCTTACTTGCCTGTAAGCCACACTTCTTACTCCAAGTGTTATTCTTCTCTCCATTCATAGATGCCCAAACTTTTGTTATGAATTAGTGCAAATGATGTACACAATATACCCTAGAAGGTTCATAAGCAAGAGTAAAATGAACTTTTTGCAGCAAATTAGCTTTAGAAATAGTCATTAAGTGTCATATGGCATAAAAAAGAGTGACACAAATTACAAAGTTATAATCCTATACAGGCACTGCCAAGCCAAGGGGAGATCTTATTGCTGTCTACATAGCTGAAAGAAGTTGTAGAGAAGTGGGTGTTGGTCCCTTCTCACAAATAACAAGTGATAGAACAAGAAGAAATTGCACCAGGGGACGTTTAGGTTAGACATTAGGAAAAAAGTCTTTATTGAAAGGCTCCTCAGACCTTGGAACACGCTGCCCAGGGACATGGCTGGATCATCATCATCATCCCTGGATGTGTTTAAAAGTTACCTAGATACAGAGCTTAAGGACATGTTTTAATGATGGTCTTTGTAAAGTTATGTTCATGGTTGGATACGATGATCGTGAAGGTCTTTTTCAACCTAAATGGTTCTATGATTGTAAGCTGCTAGTCATTTTAGTGAATACTGAGGACATATTTTGACATTTTCTAGAACATTTGCATGACATGTCCTAGAAGCAGAACAGGAAAAACAGATAATTCTTTTCTGAGAGAAGAATGTTAGCTTTGTCAGCACTCCTACAAAAGCATCGCTGAACTCTGGCAACCGTGTTCATAATCATCCTCACCAGTACCCTTGCTTCTTTTACAAAATCATAAAATCAAAGGATCTTTTTTGCTTTGAAGAGATCATTAAGGTCATAAAGTCCAACCATGAAACCAGCACTGCCACATCACCAGTAAACCATGTCCATAAGCACTATGTCCTAGACACAAAATACCTCCAGGAACAGTGACTTCATCACTGTTCCAATGTTTGACAACTCTTCAAGTGGAGAAATCCTTCCTAACAACCAGCATAAACCTCCCCTGATCCAGCTTGCAAGACATTTCCTCTAGTCCTATTGCTAGCTTCTAGGGAGAATAGGCTGTCTTCCTCCTTGCTTCAACCTCCTTTCAGCTAGCTGTAGAGAGCACACCCTGTTAACATCTATCAGGAAAGTATTTTATGATTTTAAGAATGAATTCTAGTGAAGGTCACTGAATGTCAGTCTCACACTGCAGGGGCAAGTCCAGCTCAAATGATGCAACTATTATCAGAAGACTTGAATATTGACAAAAGCAATATTTAGATCACCCCAATAACTTAAACACACCCCATCCTAAGAAACAAAAAACACTTTTTACAATCTACAACATAAGGAAAAGTGCCTTGAAAAGTGACTGAAGAGGATATCTGTTAAAGCTGACCAGAATCAAAAGGCTGTTTCACAGAACCACAGAATTGTTCGGATTGGAAGGGACCTCAGAGATTTTGTATTTTGAGCCCCTCTGCCATGGGCAGGGACACCTCTCACCAGACCAGGTTGCCCAGAGCCCCATCCAACCTGGTCTTGAATGCTTCCAGAGAGGAGGCATCCACAATCTCCCTGAGCAACCTGTTCTAAGAGTCATTCACTCCCCCAACACTGCTAGAATGGTTGTGTGGAGCACCCAGCGGAATTAGACCCCTGGAGCTCCCTTTTTTTTTCCCTACAATGCCACACCAGTGTGTGTATTAAAGGGGTTTGGCACACAGCTATTACCACCCACTACACAAACACAATTTCGCCTCTCATTACCCTCCTTCAGTTTACACAAAGAGCAAACAATCTTAAGCATGGCCAGCAACAGCCTTGCCAAGATGTTCTGCTGGGAAGGGCCAACAGCCGCAGCAGAGAACCCTGTCACAAAGGTGACCACAACAGCTTTCTGCCTCAGACATGCTGGTGCCAGGGGCCAGACACTTCACCACAGAAGAGTCACCCAACCACAATCTAGAATTTCAGACAGACGTATGTCTGTTCCACGTTACTACCTCCAGAAATAGCCTGAAACTGTGTTAGCTGAACCATACATCCATAAACAGAATGAGGGGCTATGCTGTAGCTACTGCCAGGAAATTCAGAGATCTTCTTAGTCCATTTATTTACCTAATACCTGAAACCTGGCTAGAACAGGGTATATTAGCAATTCCTGGAGAGGAGTGAGGACAAAAACAAAAAGTTGTCAGCAAGCTGAAAACAGCTTCTAGACTCAACAAGCTGCTGCTCTCTTCCTTTTTATGCTGATTTCTCCCCTCCCCAGCAACACTGACAATCAGGGGCTGGCTCCTGGGGTAGTGAGGCAATGAAAGGCATCTTCACAGAACACAGAATCACAGAACACCAGGGACTGGAAGGGACCTGGAAAGATCATCTAGTCCAATCTCCTGCCACAGCAGGATCACCTAGACCATGTCCAGGCAGGCTCCAAACCTCTCCAGAGAAGGAGACTCCACAAACCCCCCTGGGAAGCCCCCTCTAGCGCTCCGTCACCTTCACTGGGAAGAAATTATAGAATCATAGCATCAGTCTGGGTTGGAAGGGACCACAGGATCATCCACTTCCAACCCTGCTGTGTGCAGTGAAACACCTCCAGGGATGGGGCCTCAACCACGATCAGAAGAGGAGCCACAGGATGGAGCAAACACCTATCACAGCACTCAAGAAATCAAGAATTAAAGTAGGTCGCCTAAGCAGGGTGTGTGAGCCAGCCTAATCGGCACAGTTTAACTATAGATAAACAATAGTAGACAATGTCAGCAGAGAATGAACTCCATCAGATTAATTCTCCTAGGAAGCTGCTCAGGGTATTTTGTCATGTCACCAGTTTGTCCACATTCCAAGAACACATTATAGACATCAGAAAAGCCCTTCAGAGCTCTGAATTCCTTCTAGAGGGAGAGGGATCACATTAAAATATTTCCATTTCATACCCATATAAATAACACTCTCTGGGTGGGATGTTTGTATGACAACATTTAAATAACTCTTTCATAGAATCATAAGGGATTGGAAGGGACCTCGAAAGATCATCTAGTTCAATCTCCCTGCAGCAGCAGGATCATGGAGACCAAGTCACACAGGTATGCAAGGCTGTGAAATTTAGGCTAAAATATTCTATCTCCTTGGCTGCAGTTACATATCAGAACACTGCCTGAACTGTAACACATAAAATGCAGCTCCATGTGCCATGTCTCTGCAGAAAAAGCAGTTTCAGATGTAAGCTTCCAGCGTCCCAGAAGCTATAATATTCAGAAGCCAGAAGAGACATTATTATAGGTACAAACACGCTGATTACAGGCTGCTACACCATGCAGTCTCTTGCATTTTCCACCACACCCTCTTGAACTAGAATTACAAGTGGCAAAAGCAAAGTTATATGGACAAAAATATTTGTCAACTGCCCTTTCAGACCACTGCTCAAAGTGTCTGTATTTATTTTCTGCTCTGAGAAGGGTTCCGCTCCCCAGATACCGTTTTCAAATTCACATCTACAATTACTTTCTCTGAGCACTTTCAGACCTGGCACCAATGTACCCTTCTAAGACTACAGACAGTGTTTTTATGCCTACAGTAAAGACAAGTGAATGGCCATTCTGTTACAGTAAAGTCAGTTTACTGCTGTTTGAAGCAGGAGACAAATTTGTGTAGTGAAAACATGTCCTCCTCAGAGTGCATTAAGACAGTGGAGGATAAGAAAGACCTTGGAAAATTGCCTGTAATGATTTTACCTTCAGTCAAGCAAATGCTTTAAGAGAGGAAGCCTTAAGAGACGAAAACATTTGAACCAGGAGCGGGTACCAGCGTGCCCTTTATTGCTCTCATACTGAAAGGAACAAGGAGAATAACTCAACAACGTGCTGACCAAATGACTGCACATAAGGCTTAAGGGTGCACAAGGCTACTCAGCAAAATGCTGTTCCTGTGGCAGATGGCAGGCTGCTGTTCTGTTTGCAGGGTGCATTACACCTACACAGACGGTATTCGTCAAAAACCATTTCTCCACAGAAGCAGCAGCACAGGTGTATCACAGTTGGAGTCACTTAGAAACATTCAAATAGAAAATGTGTCTTCACAAGGAAAGGCACAATGAGAAGAAATTTCGTGTACCCTGTAATGAGATGATTTCCTTCACTCTCAAAAAAACCAGCTCACGCTGTATTAGCTGTAACCACTACTGGATGCACCACGTGCTGACGGCTTTCTCAAAGTCATATGGATAATGCTGCTCTCCATGCAAGAATTTCTACTCGTTATCCTAATAGCAGCTCTAGGAAAATCTCCCAGCACACAAAACTTTTCAGACTAACAATGTCTTGCTCCATCTGTGATACCACAAAGAAAACAGGGAGCAATATTCTTCTCTTGGCAATAGAGCATAGTGTTGGTATCTCTNCACCACAAAGAAAACAGGGAGCAATATTCTGTGTTAGCCACAGAGACTTCTCTTGGCAATAGAGCATAGTGTTGGTATCTCTTCTGAACAGCAGCTCCAATGCTCCGTGTATTTGAGGCATAATATTATCATTCAGACATTTCTGACTGTATCTTTGTCTGCGGCACTAGTGCTTATTTTGAACCAAATCTCCCCTACTGCTGTACACTAGATGAGTTTGCAGAGGTTTTGATACTTGCAAACTGAATCATTTCCTAAGGAAACCAAGCCAGATGCAGACCAGGTGTCCTTGGTTCCTTAGGGAATTCTAAAGGTCCAATCTACAAGTTAGTCTTTTGGCCAGTAATGAATCATTTGTGTTGTACAGGCATTTCACCCAGAGCCTATGCTAAATGTAGTCCAGAATAAGAATCTCCAAACCACATATACTGTAGAATGTGAGGCTCCCAGTAACAACTGCTTTTATCTACTCAGAGCATAGAAGTAACTCAGTACATGAATCATGGAGGACAACCCAGTGTGCTACACCTCTTACCTGACTCTTTCTTCTTCAGCTTTTTTAAGCTCTGCGTCCCGTTGCAGCACCTTCATTATTGCCTCTTGTTCCTCCTCTGTTAGGAAGCTTAGGTCGATCATTTTGGTGTGTGTGTGCAGTGTCTCTCCGGGAAGATCTTAAATCCTCCTGAGGAGGACAGTCTTAAAGTCCACTTTAAAGGTACAGAAGAAGCCCCTTTCAGCATGTACTGAGAAAGCTGGACCAGTGGTTTAATGACCTCCAAAACTCTGCCTTCTTGCAGTAGATTGTGTGCATGCTTCCCTAGATGAAAGAACTCTGGGAAACTGTTGCATTCCTTCTTGCCATCATGTCTTCTCAGCTTGCCCTCTCAGCTCTGCTTCCTGGAGTGACAGTTGAGTGACCCAGCACATCCAGTGTTGAAGAACAAACAAAGCATCCCCTAAAACAAGAGACAAGGAAGAACAAGCTGTAATATCAGGGATCAGAGAAGTAGAATATGTATGCATTTTTAATTAAAGAAACAAGTTTTTCAGTGTGATTAAACTGCTTTGTGAAGTTCAAATGGTCACTTCGAGTCAAACCTGTTTAACAGGCCTCTTGAGGAAGATGACAGCGAAAACATTCCTTTTCAATATGAAAACTCACACCCTAAAACACAAAATCAGGTGTAATTCAGATGAAAACATTTTAAAAGTAAGTGCACGCTAAGTTGTCCTTGAAGCCAGCAGAACAATTTGGAGGAAAGGGAAAGGTAACTGCACCCCTCCCAATCCTCTACCCCCCAAAATACCAAGAACAATTATCACATCCACTTAAAGCACAAAATAACAAAACCAAATAACAAATGTGTAGTCACAAGTGATGATGTTATAGTCAAGAGGACACAAGAAATGTTCAGAGACACAAAAGCCAGATGTCTTGAAAGAAGAATTCCACTGCTGCTTCCAGCTGTGATTCAAAGGGGTCAGAGCAAGATGGCCCAACCTGCATCTGAAGTGTTCAGCAGACTTGGGTCACATTCATGAGCTCTTCTCACAAGGGCTAGAAGTTGGATTTTCTTAATTTAAAGAAAGATCACCTGAACTCCAGAAGCAGAAGTGTTAAAGCTCCCATTTGGGCTAAAACTCACGAGCTTGCCATGCTGGTTTACTTATCACTAGCCCATTTCTAAGACACCATCTTTGGCAAGACACCAACCAAACAGAACTAAAGAACCATCCTATTAGGACAAGCCATTGAACTTTTGGGCCCTACTACACTCTTGCCAAACAGCACGTCTTGCCCTTCACACCTGCCTTCCCACTCCAAGCCTTCAAAGCCTTCTTTCCCCTTCCAGGAAATTGGTCAGTCATCCCAAGCCCTGGAGGAAAACCCTGGAGGAAAACCCTGGCAGAAGGCTCAGAACCCTGCCAAATGCAACAAGCTGCAGCAGTGAAATGCCAGGAGGCAGGAACTTGTTAGAGGAATTTCTGTGCTCCAATAAAGACCTAGGCAATGTGTTCCCAAATTGGTACAGTGCCTCTTTCTGCAAGACTTTCATCTTCCATTTGTGACAAGATATCTATCACTCATAGAAGATTTTCACATTATACTCAATACCAAAAGCAACAGGTTTAGGAGCTTATTTCTTCAGAATCCACTCAAATAGGAACTCCAGAACAGACTTTTGACCAAAGTATTCTTTCCCACAAAAAACCCCCACAGCACTCCTCGCAAAAAGGTCAGGTATTAGGTTTACAAAGTCAAGTTTGCCACTGTAAGCTTTTTCAACTTTCTAGAAGCTGCTGTTAGCTGCTGGACGGAGTCAGAACTGCTACATCCCTCTGACTAGTTATCTTGTGGTCAAGAGGAAGGGAACCATTTGAGTCATTTCCCTTTCTTTTGTACACGCCCTGGCTTTAAGAAGGAAAGTCAGGGTATCTATGGTCACCATAAACTGCAACTCAACTTAATTTGCAAGATATAAACATAACTTTAACTCACAACATTTTACCACTAATAGTGTGTGATGATATGATTCCATGTAGGCCAAATCACTGTCCTAGGGAACAAATGGAATAAATGTGAAATAAATTCTACATAACCATCTTGATTATGTGGAATTAGAAGTCACACAATAACCAAACTGCATTTACAAGCAGTGATTTAAATACTGTTTTCCTTCTGTTTCACAGGCCAAGGTTCCATAGGACTATTCACGTACTAGGCCACATTGATCTAACCAGCACTAAAAATCAGGCAACAAGTCATTGCACTTGCTCTCCAGCCAGAGTTCATCCAGGAGTTTAAAACAAGCTATTAACACTTCTCAAAGGGAAATTCTAAAGACAACAGCATTTCTTACAGATGTGGAAAGCAACTGCTGCCACATTAATGATCGTCCCCAACAACCCCAATGTCCAACCACCTTCTGCACGCAGTTATGTTCAGCTGGCAAGTTTATCTTCTCCATGAATCTCACTGAGATTTTCTTCATAGAGGTTGATAAAACAGTATCTCAGACATCCTGGCATCTGTAGCTTTACTTACATTTAGAAAATTAGGAAGAAGTAAAAGGTGCTGAGCATAGAGCTACCAACAAACCTGAATTTGCTGAGGAGCTACAACCATACTCTTTCCTACAAACAGGAATGAGTATTTGGTTTGACTATCACATGGAGACTTTTAACACCATCTGATAACTGCAGTGCAAATTCAAAGCCCTGGGCGCTGCCTGGACGGCATGTGTGCTACTGCCAACAAGCGCAGAAGCTTAAGTTGCAACAGCAAAGCCTGGCCAGCTCTGAACTGGAGTTGTCAAGCATGTTTTTAAGCAAATCAGGCAAGTTTCTTGCCTCAGGTCAATCAGGTCTTAAGGAAGTTTTTGGAGGAATTATATCTTACCGTGACTTTGTGTTTAAAGGTGACTAAGGAAGCAAGTGTTATGCTGCCTATTCATTAAAAAATCTAAAAGGAATATTTGTACAGCCTATACACAACATTGTATAGGCTTCATCTTTATCTCACAGTATACAAATTAATAAAAATACTGGAAGCAGTGCTCCACAAACAATAAGCAGTTTGCAATGGTGAAGCATCCACAGAGGCAGGGGAAGCTCAGAGCAAGCTACACTGCTACCAAGTGTCCCAGATACCATCATTCTGTAGAGCAGTTTCTGCAACTTAAGATGCACTCCCATTTTGGTTTTGATCAGGTGCAAGATAATACCCATCCTGGCAGGCTCTTAACCCTTTTTTTCCTGGTTGAAATAATACAGTATAGTTCCACAGCTCACAAAGGCTGCATTTTGGTAAGTTTAGTGTATTTACTATGCCTGGTTTAAGTGGAGCATGTTCTCTTCTCAACTCTTCAGTGGAAAATCTTACAGTAATTCTGTTCTACTGATCCACTAGTACACATCCTGTATTCAGATTTACATGTCACCACATTAGTCTGTTTTGCTGCCACTCTGGATTATGATTAAAAGCTTCCTCAGTCTTGAGCAGTACAGCTGGGACCCCCTTAGGTTCCTTCGCAAAGCAAGCAACATAATGCTTCAGCTAAGGTACGTCTGAGTACCTGAAGAACTGGCCCCTGATCTCCCTTGACAAGCAGCTAAAGAAAGCCAGCAATAATCAGTTGAGGTGGGGGGAGTTCAAACCATAGTGCAAATCATGCCACATTTCACTATGCTAACAAGTCTTTAGTCACTGGAACTATGCCAGGCACAAACTGAAACCGGAGCAGTTTTTAGACTATGTAAACAAGAAGAAAAGCTTTTGTACTTGGCCAACCTCATGAGACCTGCTGATACAAGCTACTTGCAAGGCTGGCTTTCTGTGAGGGACTGTTAGCACCGATTCCAAGCACAGATGGCAAGAATTGTTGGCTTAGAGTATAGCACCTGTTATAACACCTAAGGCTAAATTAAAAAAAAAAAAAATTAAAAAAAAAATCAATGCCTTCCCTCCACTTCAAGTCACCCACCACCCCAGCCTCAGCTGCTTTTATTTCTTTAGCTTTTTCTGGTCTTAAAATCCCCTAAAGATGGCAAAAAGACCTGAGACATCTCAATAGTTTCTTTGGTGCCACTGCAAGTCCGATGCAAGTTTTCCTTTGCCAGGAAAGTTGTCGGAACTAAGTTTCCATTAAAACTCAAAGATCCCTATCAGACATGGAAACTGATAGAAATATCATGGTGACTGATTTTTGGAGAAATGCTGTCATGTGGTATGGACTAACATTTGTGAGTTGCGGGATACTTGTCATGACTTTTTTTTTAAACCTCAAATTGAAGTGAAACCAACCACAGGTCTTAATCTTTTATAAAGATTTCTAATCCCTGTAATATGCAGGAATCCAAAATTATGTTCTATGTAACTCACACATAGAAACCTCTGTGTTTCAGCAATACGACAAAGACCTAAAGTAGTGTTTTCCTCACACAACATCCACATGCTTCATACCAGGCACTCAGGCAGTTGTTCACCTCAATTGCTTTGGGTATGGCTTCACCTTTTTCTAAAACACAAGTCATAACAGAAAGACAACCCTTGTTCAAAAACTCGTTTACCCTACAGAAAGCTCTGTTTGCCCTGCCTGCTGCTTTCTCCCAAGTACAAAAGGGGAACATTAATTTGAATACTGAATTCCAAACATTACAAGGCATCACATTAAGCACTCGAAGCATAGTGTAGGTATTAAAGTTTTTATGCAGTGTGTACATGTAGGATGTAATGAAGGAGAGGCAAGAAAGAAGTTGGAGCAGTTTGCCGTAGCTGACTTGCATAGCTGTTCATCAACAGGATCAGAAAACAACCCCAAACAGCAAAGCCAAAGGCAGTTGTTCCATCCAAACCAATAAAATTTCACTTTGCATGCAGAAACCTCATAATACCCTAAATTTGCATTGTAGAAGTACTTTCAAGTGCTCTTTACACAGTAGTGTTCAGCTGAAATAACTATGCTCAAATGAGTCTTGCAGCCAATGCCTTCTAGCAAGAGGAAGAAGGTGATGGCCAATCTTACACTTTTCAACAGAATCACAGAACATTAGGGATTGGAAGGGACCTCGAAAGATCATCTAGTATAGTCCCCTCGACACAGCAGAATCCCCTAGATAAAGTCACACAAGAACATGTCCAGGTGGGTTTTAAACATCTCCAGAGGAGACTCCACAACCCACCCGAGTTCACCCTCACCATGAAGAAGTTGCGTATTTATGTGGAACCTCCTCTGTTCCACCTTACACCCATTGCCCCTTGTCCTGTCATCGGTTGACAATGAGAAGAGCCTGGGTCCATCCTCCTGACACCCATCCTTCACATATTAATGGGGTCACCCCTCAGTCTCCTTTTTTCCAAGCTAAAGAGACCCAGCTCCCTCAGCATCTCCTCATAAGGGAGGTGCTCCACTCCCTTCATCATCTTTGTGGCTCTACTCTCACTGGACTCTCTCCAGCAGTTCTGTGTCCTTCTGAAACTGAAGGGTCCAGAACTGGACACAATAGTCCAGATCTGTACTCAGGGCAGAGTAGAGGGGGAGGAGAACCTCTTTTGATCTACTAACCACCTCCTTTCTAATCCATCTCAGGATGCCATTGGCCTTCTTGGCTACAAGGGCACATTGCTGTTTGCCTGCCTTTGCACCCGTATTTCTACCAGTTCCTCCAGTTTAACAATTACCCTGCAGGCCTGGCTGATCCGGCTGATCTGTCTACATGTTCATCCCGTAAAGCATTCAGTTGGAGTTAACACATTGGCTCTTAAAAAAAGAGAGGGTTTCCTTTCATGCCTTTGAAAATTACATTTTTTCCTTATTTTTCCACTGCTACAACATTGGCAGAGTTAACAAGGAGGATGAGTTGGAAGTCCAGACATAAGGCAACAGGAAGCTGCAGAATCCAGATAAGTGGAATTGTGAGGTACAACAATTTGCATCTGCAGAGAAACACATTTTCAGAAGAGAAGTAACTAAGTTTGGCCTACACCCATGCTCAGGAAATAATTAACCTTTATTTTGAAGTAAGGAAGCCATGAAGAACACTAAGATAAATAGGAGCTTTGCAGATTTGGCACCTATTACACTGGGAGGTCATATCAGGCAGTAACAGTGCCTCTGATTATGAGTCCTACAAACTCCAGATTTGCAACAAACTCTCTTGAAGAAATTTGCTTCTCCAGACACAAGTACTTAAGCAGTACAGTCACAGGTAATTCAGAACCATCCTAGGCTTAGAGAACATGGTATTTCTGTAAACACAAGGTAAACCCCACAAAGGTAAAACAGCTAATGAAGTTAAATGCCAGTGTTAGTACAAGCACAAATAGCTGAAGAAGGTCATGAATATATTTGTTCAGAAGATAAGAGGATTATGGATTTTTATGGCTTTCTGTTTGAGTAGTGGAGAATGAAAAGCTGCCAATTTCCAAGACAGACCTGGGTCATCATTCAAGAGACTCGTTAACAGGGTTGCCTGCAATGGTAAGGACCTGAACTTAAACACAAGAAGGCCTCTTTTCATTTTAATTTTTGCAGAGGCATGAAGACATCATCCAAATAAATACCTGTATCTGTAGGCAACCCAGCTGCTCTTTCAGGAGATGTGATCAGAGCATTTTCAAAATGCCAAGTATACCCAGCACATTGTATTGCCAGCAGTCTCAGAGATGAACTTAGAGACCAGTAATTCCCAACATGCATGTTTAGAGGAGCTATTTATTATCTAGCTAGTTGTGGAGTGTTGGTGGACCAGGGACCTTTGCAGAAGTGAGGGATACCCATAAGACAACACTGCAGTTTCTCTTGCACACACAGCAGTACTTCATTCTGTTCCAGTCATAAACCTACATGCTGTCCTGTGCTATATTCATTACAATACAGTTAATGTAAAGAATCTACTTATCTGTAATTATAGGACCAGATAATTGCTTAAAACAGCTACAATGGAGGGGGGAAAGTAAAAATCTTATATACAACAAGCCTTGCTCACACCTTACCTTTCTTTGACAGTACCAAAATGACCCCTGTTGGTTTTAACCTGCAAAATAATTGTAATTTTAAAATACTCTCACTGACAGCCTCATATAATAATCTTCAGGCAGCTGGAAGAGGAAGAAACTAAGCCAAAGTAATACAAGCACTTGAAAACTTTCCACTTTTGTCCAGTAGCAAAAGTAGTTTTTTTTTACAAAAAACTGATACTTAGCAAGAGAACAAAACATTAATAACAGTAAGAGGAAAAATGGTAACAACTGAAAATTGCAAGAGAAAAGATTAAACTGCTTTTATTGTGGCCTAATCCCTCTAATCACGTATGGCAGCCTGCTGTTTCTTTCACGGCGCTCGGGTATTCGCAGCAGTGCCTATTACAGCACACAACCATTGGAGGATGTGTTCTCTGGAATAAGAGACTTGTAAATTAAAGAGATGCTTTGGAGAAAAACAGCTAAATTTTCTTTTCCAGGTAACCTCTGTTTGTCAAACTAACTGTAGATGTGATGCCACTTATTTCACATCGAGAAAGAAAAAGAATTTTGAAGCAGCTTCAAAGTCAGATTCCAGCAAGTTAACAGCAATAGAATTCCCTCCAAAAGCAGAACAGAGTTGGGTAAGGGAAGTGGGGCTCACAAGCTCAAGCTTCCATTGTCACATTCTCATTCTTCATATCCACATTTGCATTAGACCACACAGGGTCTGGTTTAAAAGAGTGGTTTTATGTCTTGTCTGAAAACAGATTTAAGTAAAACACAAAAAACATTTAAGAGAGAGTGGAAGTAAACTGATTACTTGATGGAAAGGTACCTCCTGACCATACACATGTTTGTTTATCTGGCACANTAATTTTTGCAGAGGCATGAAGACATCATCCAAATAAATACCTGTATCTGTAGGCAACCCAGCTGCTCTTTCAGGAGATGTGATCAGAGCATTTTCAAAATGCCAAGTATACCCAGCACATTGTATTGCCAGCAGTCTCAGAGATGAACTTAGAGACCAGTAATTCCCAACATGCATGTTTAGAGGAGCTATTTATTATCTAGCTAGTTGTGGAGTGTTGGTGGACCAGGGACCTTTGCAGAAGTGAGGGATACCCATAAGACAACACTGCAGTTTCTCTTGCACACACAGCAGTACTTCATTCTGTTCCAGTCATAAACCTACACGCTGTCCTGTGCTATATTCATTACAATACAGTTAATGTAAAGAATCTACTTATCTGTAATTATAGGACCAGATAATTGCTTAAAACAGCTACAATGGAGGGGGGAAAGTAAAAATCTTATATACAACAAGCCTTGCTCACACCTTACCTTTCTTTGACAGTACCAAAATGACCCCTGTTGGTTTTAACCTGCAAAATAATTGTAATTTTAAAATACTCTCACTGACAGCCTCATATAATAATCTTCAGGCAGCTGGAAGAGGAAGAAACTAAGCCAAAGTAATACAAGCACTTGAAAACTTTCCACTTTTGTCCAGTAGCAGCTCTGCCTATGATTTAATTTTACTCTTGTTTGGCAAGAAGTCAAGACCTTCATCACTCTAAAGACTATATAGAAAAGTAGTTTTTTTTTACAAAAAACTGATACTTAGCAAGAGAACAAAACATTAATAACAGTAAGAGGAAAAATGGTAACAACTGAAAATTGCAAGAGAAAAGATTAAACTGCTTTTATTGTGGCCTAATCCCTCTAATCACGTATGGCAGCCTGCTGTTTCTTTCACGGCGCTCGGGTATTCGCAGCAGTGCCTATTACAGCACACAACCATTGGAGGATGTGTTCTCTGGAATAAGAGACTTGTAAATTAAAGAGATGCTTTGGAGAAAAACAGCTAAATTTTCTTTTCCAGGTAACCTCTGTTTGTCAAACTAACTGTAGATGTGATGCCACTTATTTCACATCGAGAAAGAAAAAGAATTTTGAAGCAGCTTCAAAGTCAGATTCCAGCAAGTTAACAGCAATAGAATTCCCTCCAAAAGCAGAACAGAGTTGGGTAAGGGAAGTGGGGCTCACAAGCTCAAGCTTCCATTGTCACATTCTCATTCTTCATATCCACATTTGCATTAGACCACACAGGGTCTGGTTTAAAAGAGTGGTTTTATGTCTTGTCTGAAAACAGATTTAAGTAAAACACAAAAAACATTTAAGAGAGAGTGGAAGTAAACTGATTACTTGATGGAAAGGTACCTCCTGACCATACACATGTTTGTTTATCTGGCACAGTTCTGCACTGAACAGCTAGCTCTTTCCCAACAGAAATTACAAGGCAGTTTCATATCACAGAATGGTTCAATTTAGGTTAGGAAAGACCTTCAAGATCATTGACTCCAGCCATTAATCTAACTGTACCAAGTCCCTAGGCTTCGTATCTACACAACTGTTAAACACACTGAGGGATGACAATCCATCTCCCTGGGCAGCCTGTTCCAGTGCCTGATGACCCTTTCAATGAAGAAACTTGAGGCCATTTCCTCTTGTACTATCACACTCTACACCTTCTTTCAGGTAGTTGTAGACAGTGATAAGGTCTCTCCTTCAGTCTAATCTCAGCAAGAAAGTCCCACAAGAAATAGCCAAAAGATTGTCCCCTCAAAACCTTGAAACTCATAACTCAAGTAGTTGATTGATTCCATTTAAAACATTTTGTTAAGACATCAATGACTTAATTTTATGGGAAAGAAGTGCTCACTCTCTTCTTCTGAAGCCTTGCCATCTTAAATGTGTAGGTGCAGTACAAAACCCAACAGTGAGAAAGGGCCAACAGCACCCCCATTTCCTTCTTGTGAGCTTTCATTGCAGAGTAGAAAACAAACCTGCCCTTCCTCTCACCCACCATGTGCCATACAGAACATTTGCATATAACCAGGAGTTGCCAAATCCTTTCCCTGTTCTTTCCTTGCCCTATTCTTCCAGAAAAATATAGGTTTGGTGTTCCCTCACACTAGGCCAACAGGCATTGTTTAGTGACACAAATCAAACAGAATCCTCTATTATACACTAGAAAGGGTGGCAAAACAAAACAAAAATCATAAAAATGGGTAAAGTAGCAGAATTCCCCCAGGCAGACTAAGTACACTTCTCTCATTCAGCTTAGGCTTTCCATCACTGAGCTGCCTGTGCATATAATAAAGATGAAAGGAACTTCTCTGCCCCCAAAAAATACCAGAACAAGAAGGCATATCTGCCCAGTTTCTAATTTTCCCTGGGCTACTGATATTTTAAAATGCAACTAACCCAATTTTCCCTTCCTCTGTGCTTAACAAGAAATCCCATATTCTGTGAGCAGCTAGAACCCTCAGTAAATCACATAACGAGTGATTTAATTTGCTCTCTTTTCTTCCCGGGCAGGTGTTCACAAAGTCTTCATTGTACTTGTAGGATTTCTTTTCTACATTAATTCCCTCGATATGGATGGTCCAAGAGCAGTGCTGTGGAATTTATGAAAATCCCTGTTCTTAAAGATATTATTCTTGGTTTTGGCAAAGTTTAGCCATAAGCAGATCAAAGCTACAACACTGCCAATGTGGAGGTGTTGGCAGGTTTAGTTACTGGAGAGTTTAAGGGAACTATCCTATTTCTGCCCTGCTTCTCTGCTCTCCTTCTATTTATTTAGCAAGTACCTGAGTAGCTAGGACTCCACTAACACAGTGCAACCCATTAACAACTGGGAACTGGCCACTGGCAAGGGACAGTCTTCCTGCTTCTTGATTAGATAATCTTTGCTGTATGAAAGCAAAGAAAGCACACTACTGCAGGGCCTGACTCTGCAAATGCAGAATTTCCAGCAGGAGGACTTTACTAAGGGCGTAGCAGCACCGATGCAAAGAAATTCATGCTACAAATGGGAACATGAATCTGCATTTAAATTATCAGGCTAATGCTCACATTGGTGACGAACAGAAAGACACGCTGTGGAGCAGCTGAAGTATATAGTTTCTGAAGAAACTTTGAAGAAGTTCTGTTGTGAAGCCTGTCCACATGACCTCATTCTTAAGGAAATTCATTAGTCAGTATCTGTTACATCCCTGTGACTTTGCAAGTCCCCACTGTCCCTCCTGATTTGAGACAGGGGATGAGCCAGCTGAGCAAGGACAGAAACAACACTGACAGACTGGCTTCTCTCCACTGTCAGATAAAAGGAACACATAGGTTGATAGGTTCCCCCTTTTATGCACAGATGTTGTAAAGCACTGTCCCAGCCAGCTGCTCAGGTCACTGGTGATAGCACATTGCCTCTGCAGAAAGGGGGCCAACAGAGCTTTGTGGTACAGGTTGATAACAAAACTGCCAAATCAATTCTTTGAATCTGTTTTCAAAGAATCATTAAATGGTTTAGTTTGAATCAACCTTAGAGATAATCTAGTTCTACACCCCCTGCCTTGGGTGGGGACACCTCTCACTAGACCAGGCTGCTTTTGCGTCATCTTTGCATCTCCTGAAGGAGGCCACCAATCTCAGCTTCACCAGAGCAGCCCAACACAAACATGAGATCACGCAGAACATTGCAAAAGGCACTCCATCACTCTTAGACAGGATTAACTGTATAAAGAAGTAGCTATGGCAAACAAAATCATTCCTTACTCACCTAAAACACTTCAATTTGTCACTGCAGCCTTTTCTACTTTTCAACCAGCAACCCTGCTATTGTAAATACAGCTCTATTCTACTGATTAGTGATGTGCACAAAGAGCTAGCAAACACAACAAGCCCTTTGGCTGTCCTTTCTCCTGACATGACGGACTAAGCACTCACCGTAGATGCTCATTTGTACACGTTTTTAAGGTTAATTTTACCCACCTAATAATTGGTGTAATTACCAAGTTTGCATCACTTAATAAAGTCCCTGCTATAGCAGCCAAGCATGTACCTACCTGACACAGGTCCCTTCACAGAATTCAGTCAGCAGCAGCAATCAGGTGCCAGGGGGGGAAAAAACCATTCTTTAGAAGTACTGCAGTCAGAAGTGAGCAAATAAAGGAGGTGAAAGAAAAAGCACTTTGGAGAAGCTTCCAAATAAATCAAAAAAAAATCAAAATGAAGTTTTTATTTCTGATTTATTGTTGGGTTTTTTAACAGGTACCTTTTCTAAAAGGTTACTACAGTTCCCTATTAAGAGGAAAATCGTTCTCCTCTCCCTGTGCACAATGATGTTGTAATGGGTTGCCCCCACAGTGAGTATTCCACTTGCTAGCAGGTCCATTCTAGCAAAGCTGAAACTAGCACGGAGCAACATCAGTCCGCCTCAACTGCAATATTAAATCACAAGAGTAACAGGAAGTCTGTCAGCCATGAAAACTTCACTCACAAGGTTGTTTGCACTGCTGGGTTGGGCTATGGCATGCAACACCCAGTCTTTTCCCTGACTGGTACCAGTTTCACCGAATATTCATGCTCAGAACCAGAGCACTCTGGCACTGACAACCACAGAATCTCTATGACCAAGAAACTTTTAAGAACCTTCAATCCAGCACTGTCTAGTTGCCACTAGACCATGTCCCAAAGCACCAGGTCCCTACATCATTCAAATTCCCCTGGGGATGGTGACTCCACCACTGTCCTGGGCAGCCAGTTCCCATGTTTGGTAACACTTTCAGTGAAGATATTCTGCCTAATATCTAGCCTAAGCCTCCCCTCATGCAGCTTGCAAGCATTTTCTCTAACCCTACTGCTTTTCACTCCAGGAAGAAGAGGCTTTTAAGGTACCCTATGATGCAAGGAGCTAGAAAGGGCATGGTGAGTGCTAAACCTAGTTGCTGTCACATGTCAGAAGTAAGGAACAGTTTCTGTAGCTGCCTACACTTGCACTACGTAAGTAAGGTATGGTGTCAAACCACACTGTGTGAATGGAATGCACCCATAAATGCTGCTGAAAAAGAAGGAGAAGGTTGTCACTCAAACAGCTTCTCAAACACAGGTAGCAAAATCTGGAGTTTAGAGTTTTTGTGAGGCTAGGGTTTGGAGTATAATGCCAGTCTCTGAACACGTATTTAGTTTTGCAGGAGTAGCTTGCTCCTTGCGCGCACAGCTAAGCAAGGTGCTGACTCCATCTTGCCCAACAGCTACAGCACATACCCAGGCAGCAGCCAAAAACAGAGCTCCCAAAACCATTTAGCTATAGAGAATTCAAACTCACATCCCACTATTTACCAAAAACATACACCAGCCTCTGAAGGCTTCACATGGTTCACTGCTAACACTTCCCAGGACTGCGCTACTAAGAACTAGGCCACCCAACTCACAACCTTGCAAGCAGAAATAGGAACCCATGTCCACTTTCTCTCAGCCAGGTCAGCACATCACATATCAGGTTCTCTCTCCTGAACCAGCCAGCCCTACATTCCTGGCTATGCAGCAATCTAGTTCTTGTAGAGCAGAGGGAACAAAAGAGTAATACAGGGATATTAATTTTTAATCCAGGTTTCTTAATCTCCAGGGAAGTACTGTAATCACTACAAAACAAAACAAAATTAACTGAATTTCCATTAGCATAAATTACCCCAGATCTTTTAGGTCCAAAAAAATCCCAGCCCACACTCGAATAGCTCTACACCCATCCAGTATCCAGGTGGAACATGGACAACCTGCAAATTCAGTATGGTCAGAAAGAGAAACAGTAGCAGTTTTGTGGGGACAGGACCAGAATAGGTCAAGGGCTCGCTACTTGAACTGTAGAACCATTCAGGGTTGGGGAAAAACCTTAAAGTTCATTGAGTCCAGCCACTAACCTACATGGGCCAAGCCTACCACTAAACCATATCCCTGAAAGGCAATGTTATATGGACTTTACTGACACCCAGATCCCTTTGCAGGACAAAAGCATCTGGCCATGAGTCTAGGATATTTTTCTGCTGGTTACTCTGCAAATAAGCACCACCTTTACTTACCTTTACTTACACAAACACGTATTTACAGAGGACAGGCTGAAATGCAGAAGACGAAAAAAACCCCTACTTTATAGACAATTTGTACTACAGAAGAAAAGGAGTACAGCAAGATGGAGGGAAAAAAGGCCAAATGAATTTTGATGTACACAGAAAATCCTGAATGGCATTCGGGTCAAACACAGTGTGGCATTATGCTCTAGATAAATAGCTACACACAAAGAAGAGGGAAGAAGTGATCTTTTTCTCCCCTCAAACATACATTGCAACCCTTCCCACTGTCACTTTCAACACAATATAGTCAAGTTACCAATGGCAAGTAAGAATCTAGCACGAAGTAAGAATCTAGCAGAGCCACTTGCTGGCCCCAGATGAGCCAGAACAAGTGAAAGAACTGCTAATACAGGAAATGCAACCATCACCAGCTTGACTTACAATGGGTTGTAAATATTCTGGTGCTGAAAGACCCAACTGGAGACTCACCTTAAATTGACTTATAAGCAACCTAAATAAGCTGACTTTAGAGGTTACATTACTTTTTTACTGCGGTTCAAAACAAGCCACTATTGAATAAAGACTGCCTTCCATAGGACTTCTTAACTGAATAAAAAAAACAACTTTTTTTCCTACTGAGAGACTATGAGTTACTTTCATGTGTCCTTGCAAATAATATGTTCTTTCCAGACTTTTGTCTGAAATCTCTTCCATTCTTTTCTGTCTTGAACACTGTAAACAATATATCGTTGAAAACAAGTAATTCCTTTTACTTTTTCTTATTGTTCAGCTTCCTAGTTAAGCCTTTTTCCTAGATGCAGTTCAAATCTCAACTTTTGTGAAAGCCTCCGATGTTTTCTACAAGTAATACATGGGAGTAGAACTTTTACCTGGGAACCTGGGAAGCGTCTCCTGCAGAGTAACAGGAGTTTACTCCAGAGAACATACCTGTCCATGGTTTCTAGCCACTGCCTTACAGAAAAGACACTCATCTTTCTGACTTTTATTTTTGGGGTAAATGGAACCCATGTCCTGGGCTTCATCAAAAGAAGCAGTGACATTCAGTCGAGGGAGGGGATTCTCCCCCTCTACTCACACTTGTGAGACCCCACCTGAAGTCCTGTGTCCAGTTCTGGAGTCCCCAACTTCAGAAGGGCATGGAGCTCTTGGAATGTGTTCAGAGGAGAGCAACTCAAGTGATCGGAGGATTGGAACACCTCCTCTATGAGGACAGGCTCAGCAAGTTGGGGTTGTTCAGCCTGAAGAAGAGAAGGCTCCCAGGTGACCTTCTAGCAGCTTTCCAGTATCTGAAGGGGGCTACAAGAAAGCTGAGGTAGGGCTTTTTACATGAGTGCATAGCAAGAGGACAAGGGGAAAGGGTTACAGACTTGAGGAAAGGAGATTTAGATTGGACATTAGGAACAATTCTTTGCTGTGAGGGTGGTGAGATGCTGGAACAGATTGCCAAGGCAGCCCATCCCTGGAAGTGTTGAAGTCCAGGTGGGATGGTGCCCTGAGTAACCTGATCTAGTGAAGGTGTCCCTGCCTCTGCAGGGGCATTGGAACTAGATGATCTTTAATCCCTTCCAATCTTGGCCATTCTATGATTCTGTGATGGTTTACTCTGGCCTCTGTCAGCACTGGTAAATATTAAGACCTCTTTCACTGAATTTTGAAGTGTCAGTGAAACCGACAATCACAGAATGCTCTTACGTACATTATTCTGGGCTGGAAAGAAATTTCTTTACAATGAGACAGGTCCAATGACAGCTTCAGAAAAGTCAAGAATGTACTTTGCAGCCAAAGCAGAGGCCTGATACAACCATAAGGTAGAGACAGACTAAGCAAGATGATAACTATTTTCTTGCCTTAAATCCAGACACAAGCACACTAAAATATGGCAATGGGTAACAGCGGATAAGTGCTTTCTAACATTACTAGCAGTATTCTGCAACCTGTCTACATGTAAATACAAAAATAACACTGAAGTGCAAAACAGACAGAGACTTGCAATATACTTGCCCAGATAGTGCACAGAAAACATGCACAAAGTTAAATCTGCATGGTAAGAGTAGAGGATATAAAGTGAGCAGGAAAGATGTCAAGGGAAACAAAAAGGAGGTATTTACTTTGCACCATTATTCTGGATCCATCAAACATAAAAGACATGCCTAGAAAAACTAGGGTTGAGTTGAGCCTCACTCCCCAAAATAATGTTAACTATGCCAAAGGTAGACAAGACGAACTTGTTTTCTTCCAGGAGGGCAGCAAGGTGCGTAAAACATTTACAATAATCAAAGAGAGAATTTATGAAAACAGAATTTTTGCAGTTGATGAAAACTGATGGCAATTTATGAAAATCCAGAAGTGCTCACTTTTGAGTCCAGCTTCTCTTGACAAAGAGCTTCCAAGCACCTTCCTCTGACTTTGGCAGCTGTCGTCACCAGCACTAAACACAAGGCATCGGTTCCAGGGCACTGTGCACTCATAGCTTTACTACCACCTACAAATCTGACTGCTAAAGAACCATTTGGAAAATGACTGATGATAATTAAGAACTAATGACTGGAAAGCTCTGTTGTTGATGTGTATCACCTTAGTAAAGCAGCTAGATTCATCAGTCTTTTAAACAGTCAATCACAGACAGCTCCAACCCTCTGACACACTCATTTCATCAAAGAAAATCGAAAGGGTTTTTCAGCATGTTTGAAGTTTGCTCCCCTTATCATTTGAGAGAGTTCAGAAATACTTGTCCTGCCACTTGGCCCTCTGTCCCCAGATTTAAGTGACTTTTATCCTGCAGTGCCAATCATATAAACTGATCCTTCTGCTCCCACGGGAAAGACACAATCGAGAGCATTAGAATTTAGGGACAGGTCCCATTCTATGAGACATTCCAGACACAGCATGGAAGATGCAATTCATTTCGTTTTCTGAAATGAAAGCTTTTAATATTGACACAAAGCTCATTGTAATGAGTCAGCTAAGTGCCCTCTTTACATAAAGAGAGTCTTTTTGTTAGGGCAGCCTTCACAGAACCTGGGTGTGGGTCAGGCTTGACAGTCACTCAGCTCTCACCAGCGCACTCAGCAGAATAAGCAGGTCCCAGGAGGGACATTGCATAGTGGGAGTGGCAAAAGCAGGGGTGGCAAGGTGGAGGGGTGACAAGGAATTTGGGGTGATAAGGAAAGGGGTCGGGGACCAGAACAGTCTTGGTGGTTAGTGGTGGGGTAGGGTGACAGGAGGGAAAGACACCTGTAAGACACACACCCCTATCCCCAGGCGACAACATGCGAGCACAGAAGAGCCGAAAGCCGGGAGATGATCCTGGGACACCTCAGCGGAGCCTCACCCCTCCCGCCGCCTCTTTCGCGCGTCCCCCCTGCCCGTCTCCCCAGTCAGACCCAGCCCCAGGTACCTCGTCCGGAGCACAGACGCTGCCCCGCCACTGTCTGAGGGAAAGGAGGAGCAGCACAGGCAGAGGCGGCCCCGACCCGCCCTCCCCCGGCCAATGGCGGCTCCCGCGCACCGGCCCCGCCCGGCTCCGCCCGGCCCCGGCCACCTGCAGCAGAGCGGCGGAACGGAGCGGGGACGGCTTTGGGAGGCGGCTCCGCTCCACAACGGAAATCTCGCCTAAAGTGAGAATTCACTTCTGTTTCATACAGGGAGCATTGGCCGGACCTCGTGTGAGTGCGAGCGCCGGTCCCTGGACGCGGTGAAAACGCATTAACGCTTTGTGGAGAAATTTTAGTCTAGAGTACGTGGCGTGGATATAGAGCTTTGGAAAGCTCTGGAGGAACTTTTTGCTAGGGCAAGGGGGAAGGGTTTCAAGCTAAAAGAGAGCGGATTTATATTAGATCTTTGGAATAAATCCTTCCCTGTGAGGGTGCTGAAGCACTGGAACAGGTTGTCCAGGGCAGCTGTGGATGCTCCATCCCTGGAAGTGTTCAAGGCCTGGTTGGATGGGGCTGTGGGCAACCTGGTCTGGTGAGAGGTGTCCCTGCCCATGGCAGAGGGGTTGGAACTAGAAAATCTCTGATGTCGCTTCCAACCAAAACCATTCTATGATGATTCTATGATTTCATGTATTTTAAATATTGCTTTTCCTTCCTAATGACAAAACTAGGGATTCAAGCATGCTTTATCCATTAAAATTCTGGCTTAATAAGCCTTGTAATAAGTCTTCCACTGCGTTCATGAAGATAAAAGTTAATTGGAGACCTTGTGAAAACTTAAAACCCAGGTTTCCCAAAGGACGAAGGCAGGCGTAAGGCAGCCTTTCTAAACTAGACGTGCTGGGTAAGTCTGGCCTCTGTTGGGTGGAGCCAGCAGTGGTGAGTCAAATGTACCCATGTCCCAGAGCAATTGCCCCTTTACCATGGAGTTTGAGCCCAAGTTTAGGGAAGAGGAGCTCTTTGCTTCTAGGAGCCTCCTAGATGCAAAGGCCCCCAGCACTGAGACAGGTGACAGCTGAGAATCTGTGTATGGGGTGTGGGCTATGTCTGTTAAAAATATTTAGATGTTCTCTCCTGACATGCGGGAATGAACTCCAACTCGCAGTAAGAAAGAGCAGATGTGATTTATTGCAGTGCTGGGCACACAGGGGAAAAATCCTCCGAATCACGTGCCCCAAAATGTAGATTTCATCAGGTTATATAGTCTTTTCATACATATGCATAAACAGGAGGGGACATTGTAATTAATTGTTATCATCCTGTTCACATCTGCGCACTTGGTCTTGGGGGTCTCAGGTGTGGTCTCTTGAGACTGACTCTTTTTCACAGTAACTTCACCTCCTTGGCAAGAGTGCCAAGCTGTTACAGACCCAAGCCTGGGAAAATAACCTTGAACATCTTATTATCCACCTAACTCTGCTGTTTGAAGATTAGTTGTTCTCTTCTCTCCTCTTTATCTTAGTTCAAGGCTGGCAACCAGACACTTTTGTTTTACTAACCCACACACATTCTTCTCAGCCAGGCTCAAAAGCACCCACATTCCCCTTTCCCTGGTAAAGCAAAACTATGTTTCACAGCACATCCTCACACCCCTTCACACAATTCTCCTTATATCGATCCCCCTTTTCTATACAGTTAGTGAATTCTTTTGCTATTTTTCCAAAGTATGTACCTGCTTCTACCTTTTGCCTTAATTGATTTCTTTTCCATTATATATATATTAGTTCTTATTATGGTTAGTACACCAGAGACAACATATAAACAATATGCAGATAAAAATCCCTAAAACTAAAAGTTAGTACTAATACAAATACTTGTCTTATCCACCCAAAATTGGGCAACCATGAGGTCAACTTTTCCCACAGCCCTTGGAATTTTCCCTCGGTTTTGGCTTGTGCTACTTGGTGAAAGGTTTTAGCCTGTTCCCCAATTTTCTGGATGTCAGTCTCTATTTTACTTGATTCATCAACATAGGTGCAACAGCTTCTATTAATTAGTGTGCACACTCCTTCTACATTAACTGTTATTATATCCAGTGCCATCCTATTCTGCAATACTACCCCTTCCAGAGATTTTATCTCTGCACTCAGATGGGAGAGGGCATCTGCAGTCGAGTTTGCTATTATTTCCATAGCTGCAGAGATGTTCACCATAGCTTGTTCTAATTCATGCAGTATGCCGGGCTGAGTATCAAATCATTTCACTAGAGGTATCTCAGTCCGCTCTCCCAATCAACTGATGTTCTTAAGTTTTCTCAGTGACTCTCCTGAAGAGCTGTATTTCATATATGGGGTGGAAGAGTTTACTAGCACCATTTGATATGACATCATGCTATTTCCCTGTCTGTGAGTAGGTTACCGGTACCCCCCTTTTCTGGGAAGTTCTGAAAAATGAAGTTTCCATTCTGTCCAGGGATGTTTCCCTTGCCTATCTGACCTAACGTGAGCTTATTCCCAGTTTTTGGATTGTTCTGCAGACATATCTCACACTGCTGGGTTACCTGTCTCACTATGGTGTACAAGTTCCTAGCAACTATACTTTTGGTTAAATACCTATATAGTGCTTCAGCTACCCAGTGGGCTTTTCTATGTTCCACCTTAATGAGAGCCCACAACATCATGAAAGGTATTATGATCTTTCCCTGCGGAGTAATAGCCCACCCATCCTTTCCTACTTCCCCTTTCAGATCCTGAATAAATTTTCTGTCTTTGAGTATTTAAGAGGCCCCCCACCCTGGTCTGTCTGTATCTCACTGTCTGGGACCAAGGATTGCACGCCTACTGAGCCTTCCTCCACCACTTTTTTAGCTTCTTGATCATCTAAGGAATTCCCGATTTCATGAAGAGTTGTTTTCCCTTGGGGAGCCTTGCAGTGCATGATAACTACCTTTTCTAACAGTCGCACTGCGTCCAAGAGCCTTAAAATTTCTTCTGCAGGTTTTATGTGCTTTCCCTGAGTGGATAAAAGTCCCCTTTCTTGCCACACCATGGGCGTGTACCACACTGAAAGCATACTTTGAATCAGTCCAGATATTGATCTTCCTTTCTTCTGTTTTGACAGCTCCAGAGCTCTTGAAAGAGCTACTATCTCTGCTTTCTGTGCAGAGGTGTTTGGGGGTAGAGCCTTAGACTCTATTACCTGATCAATTGTGCTGATAGCATATTTCTGTTCATCTCATTTGACGAAGCTGCTCCCGTCTGTGTACCAGGATTCTTTGGCATCGTCCAATGGTTCCACCTTTGGGTCTGGTCGGCTGGCATACACAGCTTAGATGGTTTGTGGGCAGTCATGGGTTACAGGTTCCCCTCGCACCCTGCTAAGAAAAGAGGCTCCTTTCAGGAAGTGTCACGGTTTAGCACCAGGTTAACACACAAAATCATAATCTGCTCAACTGTGCAGACGGAAATGTCCTCTCACCCCCCGGAGTGGGAGAAAAGAGGTAAAGTAAACACACGTCCGGAAACCGGAATTAGAAATATTCAACTTTATTAAAGATTTTATTAAGTAGAAAAAAAAAAAAAGGAAAGGAAACGGGAAAAAGGGGGGGAAAAGTATGTTCTTCTTCAATTCAAGTCCACCCCTCTCCCTGCCCAGACCTGATATATCCACTCAATACAATGTTCTCTAGCCCAATTCTTGACATAATTATTCTTGAAATGAGTTCCGTGGTCCGACTCGACCCTTTCTGGGGTGCCGTGTCACCACAGAATTTGTCTCTCGAGGCCTCGGATAGTATTTCGGGCAGATGCATAAAGTACAGGGTATGTCCCCACCCCACTGGTGGTTGCCTCCACCATGGTTAGCACATACCGCTTACCCTGATGGGTCTGAGGAAGGGTGATACAATCAATTTGCCAGGCCTTCCCATATTTATACTTAGACCACCTTCCCCACACCACAAGGGTTTCATCCGTCTGGCCTGTTTTATAGCAGCACATATATCACAGTTGTGGATAACCTGTGCTATAGCGTCCATGGTTAAATCCACTCCTCAGTCTCGAGCCCATCGATAGGTAGCATCCCTACCTTGGTGACCAGAAGTATCATGGGCCCACCGAGCTACAAACAATTTATTTTCATGGTCCCAGTTGAGATCTATTTTGAAAACTTTAGCTGCCTGGTCTATCTGGCAATTTTGCTGCTGTTCTCCAGTAGCCCGGCATCTAGGTACATGGGCATCTATATGACGCACCTTCAACCTTTTTAGCCGGGTGGTGATGTCCTGCCATGGATCAGCAGCCCAAACTCGTTTGCCTTTACACAACCAGTTGTTCTGCTCCCAGTGTTTAAGCCATCCCCAGAGTGCATTCGCTATCATCCACGAGTTGGCGTAGAGGCAGAGCAATGGCCATTCCTCCCGCTCTGCTAGTCCCTTGTCCTGTCACAACAGCCTCTGCTAAAGTCTGTCCCCCACTTTCACTTTCCTACTCTGAGAACCCCAGAGCAGGAGTCAGGGGGTCCCAACAGAGCGGAGCAGAGGGGCAGAACCCCTTCCCTGGCCCCCGCAGCCGCGCACTCGGCGGCCGCGTTCCAGCTGCGGGCGGTGTCTCTCGCGGGCTTTTCCCCCGCGGCAGCTCCCTCGCGCAGCCGCCAGGTGGCGCGGTCACCCCTCGGGACAGCCGTGGGGCGGGACCTGGCGTTGCCGCGGCGACCAGCAGCCGTTGGGGCAAGCGGGTCCGGAGAGGGGCCTGGGGGTCGGAGGCGAACCGAGAGGGGCGGGTGGTGCAGCGGCTGGTTGGGCCTTGCGGCCGCAGGTATCCACTGCCGGCTGTGGGTGTTGGATGCGGGTGGCGGCGGCGTAAGGGGAGAAAACGCAAAGTGTGGCCCTACAGGGAAATGCGGTGGCTGGGGAGGGACCGTGTGGGGGGCTAGGACATGCGGGAGCGGGCTGAGGGAATTGTTCTCCTGCTTGGGAACAGTGTATCCAGCAGGAGTAAGGAAGTGATTGTCACCCTGTACTCGGCACTGGTGGGGCCACACCTCGAGGACTGTGTTCGGCTTTGGGCACCTCGATGCAAGAAGGACATCGAGGGGCTGGAGCAGGTCCAGACAAGGGTAACAAGGCTGGGGAAAGGGCTAGAGAACGAACCTTATGGGAAGCAGCTGAGGGAGCTGGGCACGTTCAGTCTGAAGACAGCAAGGCTCAGGGAAGAACTTCCTGCTATCTACAACTACCTGAAAGGAGGTTGTAGAGAGGTGAGGATTGATCTCGCAAGGAGTAAGTTTCAGGACAAGAGGAAATGACCTCAGGTTGCACTAGAAGTTTAGGTTAGACATTAGGAACAACTTCACTGAGAGAGTCTTTGGGCCTTAGAACAGGCTGCCCAGGGAGGGAATTGAATCTCCATCTCTGGATGTGTTTGAAAGTCATGTAGTTCTGGAGCTTAGGGACAAGGTTTAGTGGTGGGCTTGGCATGGTTAGATTAGTGGTTGGAGTTGATGATCTTAAGGTCTCTTTTCCAACCTAAACAAATCTATGATTCTGTATTAGTCACAGAACCAGTTCATATCAGTTTTAGCTATTAGAGCAATAATTGTTAGACTTCAGAAAAGCAGTTTAAGAGGAAAGTAGTTTGTATGAACTACTGTGGTGTTGGCATTTGATTTTATGATTAAATCTTCATAAGTACCCCTCTCTTGTGACTTTTTTATTTTCTACATTATACACTACCAGTTCTGTTGCAGAACTAGTTGGTTTATTGAATTCTGAGATTGGTCGTTGTGACAATACATGCAGGGAATGCTGCTGATGTGCTTATCCCTTCAGAGAGTTGTTTTGTTCCAGCTCTGACAATGAAAACAAGCATCAGAGTTGCAGTGAAAAGCAAATATTCATAGTGCTATAGGAGAACAGAAGGAGAAGGAAAGACTTGCATATTAACAAGCAGCCTTATAAACAAAGACAGAGGACTGGAAAAGGAGTAACATGTTTGATTTGCAGGAATGTAAAGCACATCACACAGCAAGGAAAGCTGTAACTAACTGGTGATAGAGCACCCTGGTCACAAACATATCTTTACTCAGGACAACAGCTTCATGGTATTCCCAAAAGCCGGGCCTGAGTGCTACCCTAGGCAGGATTATTGCTGTCTAAAAGCATCTTGTTTTCTTTCAGAGATGTTAGGAACTTGTCACAAGTGACAAAGTCTGCTGGTCATATGACATTATGTAAATCATTCATTTTCTATTTTTTTTCTACTTATCTGCTTGCCCTTTCCTCCATTTAGATCTAACTTCCAGCACAAGTACAGCAAAAAACATGGAAGAGACGAAGAAAGAGGAGAAACCAGAAGAGCAACTTACAGATCCTCAATCAGCTGTCCCAAAAGCCTTGCTAGAATATCAGTAGGTTTAGCAGATCTGTTTTTTCACTCATATAGTATATATGATTGGATCAGCACACTCTGAGGCTACAGACCACATTTAACTGTTATTTTTGATGATTGCATAGTATTCACAGAGTTACATAATCACTAGCCAGAACCTCAAGGTCTATAGTACACCTGAGAGCAGAGCACTAAGGAGAGCATGGAGGGATAGCTTAAAGATCTCTTAAAGGCAAACAGAGAAAAATAAGAGCCAGGAAAGGAATATCTGAAGTAGTTACAAAAATGTCCAATTTATTTGATCTCTCATCTCTTGAGTGGGTGGTTAAAAGAGAAAAATTAAGTTCTTTGGTTACTTTTATGTGAGACAGAAATTCAAAGGGAAAAATCCCAACAGCATCCAGTATTCAGTGATTATTAGAATTTAGGGTGCAAGGAGACATGCCTTGGTGTAGAAATGAACAGGAAACTGTTCTGGTGCATAGTTCTAGTGACATCTGTAGGGTTTGGAGGGTTTATGTGGGATTTTGAGCTTCATTTCACCAAAAACAGAGTGCAAGTTTCCATAGTGAAACCAGGCAGGTTTAGCTGAATCACAGCACAAATAGTATTTATTAATATTTTATCCCAAATTACAATATTTTATCCCAAAAATCAACAAACAAAGCCATCTATTTTGCTAAGAAATAAGCAAATTTTATTACTATGCTGAGAAAAAAACCAAACCTAACCTTTGCTGCTTTCCAATAATATTATTGTTATGCATATTCAAATATTCAAAAAAATGACTTATTAGCTGTAAAAGCCTTTCACTGAAACAGGTGGTAGACTGACATGGGTCTACTTGTCTACAGTCTGTTCTACAGCAGTGGTAGGGGTATTTTTCTGTCTTCATCTTCCTCCCTCTCTCTCTCTTCACCTCTGTAATCCATAACTTCTCTGTACCACTTGGTTGAACAAAGCAGCATAATTATACAAGTCACATAATTATACCTGTCACATTCACACTTCAGGATTTATCAAGTGTGTAATATTTGTACAGCTTCTCTTTCTGCTTTTTCTTTTGTACGTTGAATAATAGTTGCTGTTCATAGCAGGGAAGTTATTTTGCCTTTTCAGTAGATTTTTCTGTTTCAGGATTGGTTAGGAACAACAATCTCATGAATTATTTGAACTAGTAACATGCGACTGATAAAACTGTCATCGTATTGGAGAGGAATGTTATTTCTAGATGATTAAATCAACTGGATGAAACCTGGTATACAGAGCTGAGAAAAAATAGTGTTAAAGGAATCATCAGTCTAGGTTCTTTATGGCTTTAATCTGAGCCGTAGCACAGAAAAATAACCTAAAGAGAAAAGCTCCAGTATGTAGCAGACAAAATAGCAAATTATAATCATAAAAATCTTTGACATCAACAAAGTGACAGATATAGACTGCCACTTCATGGAAAATCTTAGAAGCAGCAGAAATGAAGATAAGCAGCAGTATTCAAACTACAGAAATGGTTAAAATGGCAGGTGATTTAAGAGGCTGGGCCATGTGGCCAAGCTGTTGCCTCTGTCTAGTAAGTGGTATGTATCTGCTGTAGCCATCACCACAATACCCCCATGTCTTTGTTCTAGTCTCTCTAACTAATATCCTTGTACACTGCAGCACGCTGACCTCAGAGGATGCAAATCTAGCAACCAGTGATTTGTGTGACTGAGTAATCCAAACTTAGCCAGGAAAAAGTGGTCTTTTAAAACAAAATACAATGGGGAGGGGAAAAAAACGCAAAACAACAGACCAACTCTAAACCAGAAACTCAGGGAACAATAGCTGTTGAAACAGTAGAAAATATTGTGATAATTGTAATACCTACCTGTGGTGTGTGAATTCTGGGAAAAGAGGGGACGTTCTCAGAGAATTTTATAAACAGATACCATTTGCAGTCTAGTGCTTCTCATTCTAGAAGAGAGGATGCCGAAAAAGAATAGTTAATTTACAGCTGTGATAAAGGAGATGACAGGTGGTCTATGAAAATTGTAAAAGCAGTGAGCTTGTTCTTTGACCACAATGTGTGAAGATACTTAGAGGATACTCCTCAGACTGCAGACCCTGTTCCCTTACCACTTCTTAAAGGCTAGCAAGTATAAATGTAATTTATGAAGCTCAACAAATTCACATTTTTAGAAGAACCAAATCCCATTTAATTGTCCAGTTTGGAATTTATCTGACCTATGTCTGATTGAGGTGCCATGACTTACTCTGCAGTGAGTAGTGTGTAATAAATATTTCTGGAGCGTAAATATTTTTGTCCTGTGCAATAGGTCAGCTGAACCACATCCAGAAAGAATTAATCAGCTTAATCCTCTCTGGTGGGTACAAAAGAAGGGAATCTGTTTCGCAGCAGCAGCATGAGATCCAAACTCAGAGGGTCCAGATGTATTTGGGAAATCACTTCTTTATGAGTAGTAAGGAAACAGTGGTATCTACCCGAGAGACTCAAGGAACATGGCACAGAAATAAACATTTTAGTAGCATTGGAACAGACTGCCCAGGGGGGTTGTAGAGTCTCCTTCTCTGGAGACGTTTAAAACCCGCCTGGATATGTTCCTGTGCAACTTGGTCTAGGTGATCCTGCTCTGACAGGGGGATTGGACTAGAGGATCTTTCCAGGTCCCTTCCAATCCGTAACGTTCTGTGATTGACATCTAATCTAGTTTAAATAACATTCCTCCCCATGTTTTCTAACAGTGTGTTTTTTTGCTCTTTCTCCACAGAATTGAGGCAAAAGAAGCTGCGATTGAACAGATTTTGTTTGATCTGAAACAAGTGTTAAAAAAGAACAAGGAATGTAATGAAAGAGTAAGTGACCTCATTATCCTTCTCCCAGCACATTTGCTCTGTGGTATTTTAAATCACCAACTCAGTGTACTCTTTTAATCCTAACACTGCATTCACTGAAACTAGTCAGTCGCAGCAAATTTCTTACAGTCAGTGAAATTCGAAGTGAGTAATTCACTTTATGTGCTACAAGTTTAACTGTTACCTGAATTCAATGTTACATAAAGCACCAATATCCTAAATATAACCATGCAAAACAAGGAGCTGCAGGACCAGAACGCTGCGGAGTGGGACAGAACAGTAAGGAGTGAGTTCAGAAACTCACTCAGAAAGTGAGTTTGCTGAAGGTGTTTTCCATTGCCCATGAGATCCTCAGTAACCACCTGAATATTTAATGTTACTCTGCAGCAAACACAGGGCAGGAAGCCCCTTTCAGCAGGTAACTACTGTAGAACATTGGGATGTGCCTTTTTACACAATCTTGCAAATACTTGATGTTTCAGCGCACGAAGAACAAGCGCTATCAAGTTATTTTTGTCAGTAGTATTAGTGAACGTAACCAAGTACAGGTTCACTTCTGAGGTAATGAGCATGCACGGGTTTCTGTGAGAGTTGTTTTTGTGAGGTTAAGTTACAAAGAAAACTGGACAAAGACGACAGAGCATGACAGTTGTCTTGGTACAATTTTTACCACTGCTTGATGAAAAGTCACTATCTTGTGGATTAAGAGTTGTGTTGGGTCATTTTTGCAACAAGGTTATGTAACTACTGATTACAGATTCTTTAAAGAACTTGTTAAAGAATTGATTCTTTAAAGAGTCGCAGGCACTAACTGTACATAAAGAACTGTATGTAAAGAACCATGATATGGCATCTGATGACTGAGAGCAGCCAACTTGCAAAGTAGATGCTTAGGCAAATCACCTAATGAATTGAATTCAAATAGCTCAATAATGCTTAAACTGAATCTCCTGATTAAAATGTTGCAGCCTACACTTCCCAGAGTAGTAAAGCAAGGAAACAAGAAATATCTCTCTGTTCCTCCCATGCCAGATTCTTGCCCTGTTTTTTTTTAAGTATCCGTGTGGCTTTCCTTGGTGTTCTTTTTAGTTTTAAAGCCTAGCTGGTGTTTCATTTGTGATCAGTGGAAGTAGCATTTTGCTCTTCTCTGCATAGACATCTGAAGCTTCTTATGGTTCTTGTCTGAAGTGGCTGCTCATTCATGGTCTTTCAAGGACTCCTTCATAATTTTAGTCTGTGCAAGGTACCTCAGGTGATGCTTGAAGTGCTATTTGTGTAATCTGAACTCCATTTTTTGTTTCCTGTTTAGTGTTTCTAAGTGGCTTAGAGTTAGTCCTGGAAGTGAGGAATGCTGAGGTGGTGAAGAAGGCAGATTGCATCATGGCTTGTATCAGATATAGTGTAGACAGCAGGAACAGGAAAGTGTCCCTCTGTACTCCGCACTGGGACGGCCACATCTCACACCTCCTTTCGACACAAAGGACATTTTGAGGCTGAAGTGGGTGCAAAGAAGCTGGTAAAGGAGCTGGAGAACAAGCTGGAGCTTGGTCTGAAGTATAGAAGGCTGCGGGGAGACCTTGTTGCTCTCTCTAGCTACCTGAAAGGAGGTTGCAGAGAGCTGGGGGCTGGTCTCTTCTTGCAAGTAACAGGTGATAGGGCAAGAGGAAATGGCCTCAAGCTGCACCAGGGGAAGTTTAGGTCAGACATTAGGAAAAGCCTCTTCACTGAAAGGGTCATCAGGCCTCAGAACAGGCTGCCCGGGGAGGGTGTTGAATCCTCATCCCTTGATGTGTTTACAAGTTGTGTAGATATGGAGCTTAGGGACAGGGTTCACTAGTGGGCTTGGTACAGTTAGGTTAGTGATCGCATGCAATGATCTTGAAGGTAATTTCCAACCTAGACTGTTCTATGATTCTATAATGTGAAGTAAATACCTTCCTCAAGTAAATAAATTTGTGTTAAATTGATCCACAAGGAACTTTCTTCCTAGGCACTGGAGGACTATTGATTTGCTGCATCGAGTACATGTCTCTCATTTCCTTGTGATGGTCACTTTGAAAACTAATCTGAAAGTGTTTTCATACAAGCTTTTTTCTTATGTTGGTCTTTCACAGAATGACCTGCTGAAGGAAGAACAGCAGAAATGCATCAAGCAAGTACTGAGAGAGATAGAGGAGAAAGAACAAGAAGAAAAGGAAATTGTAACTAGGGATGATGTGGAAGAGTCACTGAAAGAAATTTGGCAGTATGCTAAGGACAAAGAACAACTTCTGAAAGGTATGTTGTGAGTATATAGCTAGGACTGAATACTGTTTTCTTTTACAAAAAATGTAAATATTCTATCTCCTTTCAGTACACAAAGCTCTCTCAATGTGGTATGAGGTTGTGGAGGATTTAGAAGTAAATCTGGTGTGTGTTATTGTGCGGGTATGGAAGCTTCATATTTTCTGTAAAGTTTAAACTCTTGAAAGTGCCATGCAACGGCTTTACTGAGAGATTAAACAAGTAGTATTGACAGCAGAAAAAAGGACCAGTTGTGATTGTTGAAAGATCTGGCTGCCACTGCTGTGATTCTCTGTGGGAGACACGTGTGTCTTTGGTTATAACATTTCACTGAGACCTGCTGTATCTCCAGGGCAGGGTAATATCAAGCTGTTTCAGTCATGGTGGCCCTTGATGCTATGTGAGGCCACCATGAGGTAATGCATTGCAGTGTAGAAGGATCACTTCCTTCTCCAGTTCCAGTGAAAGGGTCTTTATTAAATAAATTAATTGATTTGTAAGAATCATGAAGTATCAGGAAATGGTAACAAACTTGGTCTTATGATGTTCTTACTTTAATAGATCTGCAGTTCCAAATTGAAGAGACTGAACAAAAACTTGCAGAAAAGAGGCGTGAAAGAGATTGTTTGATGGAGTACAAAAATGTTGGAAGTAAAATAGAGGCCAGCACGGTTCTTAATCTGGAAAAAGACATTAGAGAAGTTGGCAAAGATGACCACAGAATTACAGGTCAGTTTGCAGCTAGTGTAATGCAAGTCTTACAGGCTCTTTGTGTATTATTTCCAGGAATTAATGAAATTATACATTTCATTTGAGGTCAAGTTCCAGTAATATCTATCAACTTTTCTACCTAAGGTGGGCTGTGTAATCCTGTAAGATAATAGAATATAGAATAGTTTAGGTCAGAAGGAACCTCAGAGATTTTCCTTTTCCAAATCCCCTGCCACAGGCAGGGAAACCTCTCATTAAACCAGGTTGCCCACAGCCCCATCCAACCTTGCCTTGAACACTTCCAGGGGGGGGTCATCCACAGCCTCTCCGGGCAACATTTTTTCAGTGCCTCACCACCCTCACAGTGAGGAATTTCTTCCTAATATTTAATCTAAATCTGCCCTCTTTCAGCTTGAAACCATTCCCCCTTTATCCTATCCTTAGAGTCCCTTATAAAAAGTCCCTCTCCATTTTTCCAATAGGCCCCCTTCAGGTTCTGGAAAGTTGCTGTAAAGTCCCCCTGGAACCTTCTCCAGGCTGAACAGCCTCAATTCTCTCAGCCTGTCCACACAGGAGAGGTGCTGCAGCCCTCTGATCATCCTTATTGCCCTCCTCTGGTCTCACACCAGCAATTCCGTGTCCTTCTTGTATTGGGGGCTCCAGGTCTGGACACAGTACTCCTGGTGAGGTCTCACAAGGGCAGAGCAGAGGGGGAGATTCAGTTCTCCTGACCTGCTGGTGGCACGTAGAGCCAGCTGGAAAAGCTCGCTCTCTAGCCGTGTTTGTGGATGCATCTTTCTGTGATTTACTGCAGAGATGGGTAAAGTTGCAGAAATTCACAGCAGTAAAAGCAACTGATAAGCTTGCTTCTTACTATTTTCTTGTAAAATGCAGGCAGCTCATTTTTTAAAGCATTACTGTCACTGTGTGTTATAGCAGTTTTCTGAAAATCTATCTACATATATTTAGGTCACCTGTTCACATGATGCCCTTACTAGTCATACTTGAAAATGTTGACTCTGCTGCAGCTGCTTGTCATCATGCTACAAGCACTTCACATGCTTCTTTGACAGGACAGTATTGTCAGCTCAATCTTGGAACAGTCTTTCCAGCTGATCATACTGGTTTAAACGCAGGATTAGGGAGAGCTGTTTAGTCAGTGGACTGAACTTCACCTAGTTGCACAGTGTCTTGCATGACCCTCTGCAAAAGCTGTCAGTACAGCCACACACAGATACTGGGAACCATTTCAATACTCACACAACAGTGGAATGAGTTTGAGAGACTGTCTGTTCTGGTGCTAAGTGCTTTACAAAGATTTCTTTACTACTGCATTATTTTTAAATATTTTAAATATTTTGCTGTTACACAAGCCCTGGTTCTAACGGGAGGAGGATGTGCTGGTATTCTTCCTTTATGTCCTGCTCAGTATGCGTGACCACAGCCAAGCAGCTGGTAGTAACAGGCAGTGACACTGCTCTAAGGGTCTCTATATTCCCTGCCAACCATTACGAGGCATCAGGCATCGAACACAGCCAGCTAGCTGTCTTTTTGTCTCTTGAAACCTATTTTATCACAATTAAGATGTACATTGTGTTTTCTGTGTTGCCACACAGCTTGCCAGTCATCCATCTTCACATTCAGGAGAGGCTGATATTTTTTATTATTCAATTTTTTGTGTTCTTAATCAGTTTCAAACTCTGCTCTGCATCCATTGACATACAAAGTTCAAAAGAGCGTGGGCTTCATATAGAATGTCAGTAGGAACATTCATTCTGACCTCTGCATATCACAGGGGACAAAGATGCGTGTTGGAGCGGAAGCATGTTTCTAGAAGGCTTGTTACAGATGTTACAAAGGTACATAGAGCAGTTCCCTCATTAATCCACCGCAGAGCGATGCTGCCGATACTGGATGGTAGCACAGTTTTACTCAGCAACCTAAAATCAATGTATGAGGTGTCTGGGATGTACAGAGCCAAAAAATGTCTACAACGCTTCCAAACTGATGTGGCAGCAAATTTGGCTTGTTCCCTCCCCGAAGGCATGTGGAGCATCTATGCACAATGTGATGGTGAATGATAAGTTCCAGTGTAGGAGCAATAGGGCAAGTATCTCTTTGTTGCTGGAAGTAGTTGATGTCAAATATTGATTTCAGGTTTATTTTTTTAATATTTTGAAGAACATTACAGTGATGTTTTGAAAGCAAAGGAAGAAGAATATGACAGACTGTTTGAGAAGTACACAGAGTTGTGTAACGAAGAGGCCCTTAAGGTATTCCTTCTGCCTTTTTACAAAGTGCTAACTGCTTTGTGTTGATGTACTCTGCAAGAATGAGTATTTTAACTCAAATTAAGACTTGAAACTTTTCAAATAATTTAAGAGTGAAATAACCTGTAAGCCTCCTTGCTAAACATGGCGTTAGTTACTGTTATACCCACGTTCTTTTTTTCTTGCATCAGAGTAGATGAGGATATTTTCTAAAGAGATACGGGAAACTGCAGCACCATGCCCTGGTAGGACTTGTTCAAGAACATGACCTTGGCTTTGACATTTGCTTAATCTTCAAAAAACAACAACATGCTAGGAGATTGTTTGCATGGAGGTACATGTTAATTTGAAAAAGAAGAGTTGGTTTATACTTGTAAAGTGCAACAGTTTTAAAATGCCAAACCAGCGCAGCCTGCAGTACAATTTAGGTTTGTTGATACATAGATCTTTGATGTCATCTTTGCCAACTTTGATCTACAAACATGATTTACCAGGTATTTATGGATGATGACTTTTACACTCATGAAAAGCAGAGCACACTTCAGCACAGATCTCTGGTTGGGCCCGTCAGGTGTTTAAATTCCCTGACTTCTGTGCTGGAACTTTCAGTCATATTAGGACATAATGCAAAGGAGAGTGTTTATGGTGACTTACAAAGCCATCTTCTCTTCCAGTTGCTCCTTTCTGTTTACAGACATCAATAATTAAATTGTAGCTTTGGCTTGTTAGCAGAAGCCTCTTCATGTTTTAGCCACTTGTCACAGATCAGCACTGACTCTTTTGTGATTTTGCTTGGTCTTTTTAATAGCTAAAGTTTTGATTTCCTCAAAGAGAAAGATCTGACCTGTAGTGGGAACATAGCAGGACTTCTTAAGCAAAAAGGAAATTAGGATTTCTTAAGCAGAAAATATCACATTTTCTGTGGGAAATCATAAAACATTGGTAAATTGCTTGGCATACAAACGGTGCTAGGCGGGAGGAGAGAGAGGAAACAGCTGGCCTTGTGGAATAAATCCCCTGCTAGACAGGATTTATAGTAGGCAGCACTGTCAATGTCCTGCTTTCAGATGTGAGTACCTTAAACTGTCTTTTTCTTAGATGGCTGTAAAACACTTAGACAAGAACAGTCTCAGAGAAATTGAAGAGAATGAATGGCTAAAAAAAGAGGTAAGTCAATCGCCTGTGTGCACTTGACCACAGTAGTGTGAGTTTGAAATGCCATGGCCTGCAGGCATATGTCTTTCCAGTGATGGGCCTCTGAAGACTTCCACGGGAAAAGGAGAGCAATTTTCCTGTAATTAGTCTGTAATTCTGAACAGCAAAGTGAATGTGGTGAATGAAGGTAAAAGGTGAATATCAGCCTTCACACTGAAGGACTCCTTTTACAATCCAGCAGTTATATGAAGGACTGCAAAGTTCCTTACAGCAAAGTGGTGTTATCTAACGAGACTGGGATACCATACAGTGTAAAGGCTCCATCAGGGAAGTATCTGAAGATGAACTTCAAATTGTGTTGCAATTCTAGTGGTGCCAGACTGAAAGACAATTATATGGATGTTGGAGACATTTTTTGAGAAAGGGCTGAAGACAGTTAATAACAAAACCCTAGAGATTCGTACACTGATGAGAGGAAAATCAAGATCATATATAGTTGTGACTTCCTAGTGTATAGCTTTCTAGTGCTCTAATGACAGAGTGGAGTTAACCATTGGAACTGTTGGTGTCAAGAAAAAACTGGTTTTGTGAGCCAGCCTTAGGAAACTGATTTTTCCCTGGTGAAAGTTTGATGTAGTTTGTTCAAATCTATACAGATTCTTTACTGGCAATGAAATCTAAGCAAGAGATTGAAGGGAGAAAATACCCTTCCTCACCTTTACAGCCTCACAAAGCAAAACATTTTTGGAAATGATCTTACTGGTTTTTAGTGTTGCATCAGAAGTCTGTCAGAGATTTCTCCAATTTTACTTGCTAGTTGGAGACACTTGCCAGTACTTGGGGATATGATTTTGCTTCTTTCCCTTAATGAGCTCTGAGACTACGTCTTTAACTTTCTAGGGAGGGTGTCCAAACCACAGCTGAGGCTATGGGGCAGGGGTCAATAGGAAAGAATTATTCTTTTAATCTGTACACAGAGCTTGAATCTATACATTCTGTCAGAGAATGGGTATCAATTCTCATCTCCCTGTCTCACTGAGTGCTTAAGAGTTTTACAGACAATAGGCAGTGTCAAGACATTGCCCCAGTGCTGAGAGACTTGGGCTTCTTTCGTCTCAACTAGAAGTTTCCTAGGTTAAGAATTAGTGCTTTGAATTATTGTGGAATACAGAACTGTTATCGTGAGCCTCTCCAGTCCTCTGAATGCACCCATTCATTTTCTCTGCTTGTCTTAGACAGATGAAATCTTTTCTTTCAGGCACGTGTTTATATGCAGCAGACAGACTTTTCCAGTGTTTTCTCCTGGGGGGACAAACAAAAGTTTGTCAGTTTTATCTGGGTTCAAAAGGGATCATTTTTTTCACTTTGGCCACCGCACTGAGAAACTACTTAGCAAACCAGCCCTTAAGCTAGTTACTTCCAAACTTCAACAGATTTGGTGACCTCAGTTGCATTTTTCCAAGATTACTGTGTCACACCGAGATGGTGCTAAGCTGTATCGCCTCATCATGCCAAGCCACATCCTGTTACTGGGGAAGGTCCAGTCATTTTCACCTTTCTTAATCCCTGGGAAAAAGGGGAACTAGTTTTGAACTGCAAATTTAGAGGATTGTAACTGGGTTCATTTGGCTTTGGTGAGAATAGATGCATTCAGGTCACTAGAGATCATTTTAAAATGGTATCTATGGCTAAGATTTCTGGGAAGGCATCATCCATCCCGTAGTGCGTTCCATTTCCTAGTGAAGGGATAAGAACTTGCTCTTCTTACTTGAGGAAAAATGAGATTTGTGGGAACAGAGTAACTAGCACCCTTTGTTGAATATAACTTCATGGTAACGTGGGGCAGTTACAGTCCAAAAGAAAGTAGGACCCGGGGTCTAGCCAATGTTGTGGGTAATTCTTGGTCAGCAGGTTTCGTTTGTAAGTAGGAATGAGAAAAGCAACACTTGCTGAGTTTAACTCTACAGGAAAGAACATTTTTCTCTAAGCTGTGACATGAAAGCAAAAAACCAAAATTCAGAGCTTCTGTCTCGCAGAGCTGTTGGGCTGCATGAGAAGGTTGTGCTGTCAGGGCTGCACATCCCAAATGGAAGGCCGTGCCAGTCAAGGGTTCTAATTTAATATGGTGACTGTGAAAGTTTTCCAGAATGGGAGGAGTCTTTTTAAGGTGATTCTTATCTTTATTCTTTTTCAAACTTGTTCAAAGATCAAGAAGTATGAAAAGGAAGTACATGAATTGGAAGCCTCTGTTCAGCTCCTGCAAGAAGAAAATATCAGTTTAGTGACAAAAATGATGGATGCCAAACTGCAGAAAGTACCCAGGTAAAGTCAGCCCTTCCCAGACTTAAGAGTTTTTTTAATTTTTGTTTTAAAATACCTCTGGAGCTGTTTGGTTTCTCCTACAACAAAGCCAACGTCGTTTGTTAGTGGAGGGGAAGCAGCACTTGCCTGAGTATGTGTTGGACTTGTGTGTTTGAAGGTTAAGAATGATGTTGTAACCTCTTAAATACCAATATTGAGGGAATAAACTGGTTTCTTTAAGAATCTGTTAATCTAGTAACCTAATAATCTGTTAAGACCTACTGACCTTTCTTTTTGGTGGGGATACGCTGGGGGCTTGGAAATAGTTTCTTTCTATTGTAATTGTCTCAAACCCAGCTAACTTCTCAGACCAAGTGCTCAATAACAGATTTTTCTTTTACTGCTGAGAAAGTGTTTAAGGATGTGAAGATTAATGTGCAAATACATGGGGGTTCTGCAGTCTCGAGTGAAACAAATTCACGGATGACACCATGTTGTGGAGCAGTGTCGATCTGCTGGAGGGTAGGAAGATGCTGCAGAGAGATCTGGACAGCCTGGGTCAATGGGCAGAGGCCAATGGGATGTGGTTTAACAGGGCCAAGGGAAGGGTCCTATGCTTTGGCCACAATAACCCCCTGCAGCTACAGACTGGGGGATGTGTAGCTGGAGAGCAGCCTGGCAGAGAGGGACCTGGAAGTACTGGTTGATAATTGGCTGAATAGGAGCCAGCAGAGTGCCCAGGTGGCCAGGAAGGCCAATGGCATCCTGGCTTGGATCAGCGATAGTGACATAATTCTCCCCCTGTACTGAGCACTGGGGAGGCCTCCCCTTGAGTACTGGGGACAGTGCTGGACCTCTCACTTCAAGGAAGAGATTGAAGGGCTGCATGGGGTCCAGAGGAGCAGTGAGGCTGGGGAAGGGACTGGAGGGAAAGTCTGATGAGGAGGAGCTGAGAGAGCTGGGGAATGTTTAGCCTGGAGAAGAGGAGACTCAGAGGGGACCTTCTCTCTCTCTACCACTCCCTGGAGGGAGGTTGTAGTCAGGTGGGGGTCGGGTTCTTCTCCCAGGCAAATAGGGACAGGATGAGAGGGCAGGGCCTGAAGCTGCCAGGGGAGGGTTAGGCTGGATATTAGGAAGCCCTTCCTCATGGAAAGGGTGATCAGATACTGGAATGGACTGCCCAGGGCAGTGGTGGAGTCCCCATCCCTGGAGGTGTTGAAGGACAGCCTGGCTGTAGCCCTTAGTGCCCTGGTGTGGCCGATGAGGAGATGTTAGGTCATGGGCTGGGCTGGATGAGCTCAGAGGGCTTTTCCAGCCTCAATAATTCAGTGATTCTGTGAGTGTCCTGGTACTGAGTAAGGAAGAGGCCTTGGGATAGGTTTCTTTTATATTGAAATTATTTCACTTGTTCCCTAGAGAAGGATTAATTTATCTGCAGAATGTCAACCCTAGTGGTATTAAAAGCAAAATGTAATGATGAGAATGATCCATCTTCCTTTCCCAGTCTCGTCAGTGATTTCAGGCATATTGCATTAAAATTTTTACGTCTGAAGAAGTGACTGTTTTCTCTCCAAACACTGGATTGCTTTTCAGCGAGAGCTGCCAGCTGTGGTTTGAATCTTGGGATGACTGGAGACTGTAACATTTGTTTTCTGTTAGTCTTATGGACATAGTTGAACTCAGGCACTAAGAATGAAACACAGCAGCTTATGAGTCACTAAGCTACCTGGCGGCTGCCATCGCATGGTTAAACCTTTGCACTGTTCTGCATTTGCACGTAAGCAGCAAATGGCTTTCAGAAAGGATGCCCTGGCCTTCACCCCAGAAAACTGCACAAGACATTTAGAGAGAAAATTCAGACCTCTAATACCAGGTTCACTTTATCTTTTTAATTTCACAGGCATTTGCTTCTTACCCAGCCAGCTGGCTTGCAAGATGCATTTCCTAAGGGTGAAGTGAAAGAAGTAGAGTACAAAGACTGTTCAGGTAATGTTCATCTTATAAGAACTGATAACTACTTCCTTTGTATTTCTTAAGCTTTTTATCAAACTGCCTGTTGGATGTGTTGAACACTCAGTTTCCCATTCAGTGGCAGCCAGCACAGCAAAGGCTTTGGTTTGTGTTAAGAAGACAAAACCATAATCTAGCTCTAAAATGGTTATAAAATTGAAACTGGTGTTTGGATAGTTGAATGCATTTGCTCAGACAGAACTAGCCTGGGATGCAGTCAACAGGACTGGCTGCCTTTTTTGATGATACTGCTCATATCAAGGCTTTTTCCTGGTTTGGCTGCTTTTCCTATGTTGTTAAATATTCATGACTGTATAGGAATGAAGTTGAGTAGATAAAGCTAAGTTTTCACCCTGCCCTGTCCCACAAGACCTATTAATTCTAAGTTCCAATCAGTTTCTGTTCTCAATCTTGATCAAAAATTGCTAACAGAAAAAACCACAGAAAAATCAATGAGCAAAATCAACATTTGACTTGGATTGATAATTAAAAGTCTTAACAAGCTATTCTTTTCTGTGATGCTGTATGTAGTATTATTGAGGCTGGAAAAGCCCTCTGAGCTCATCCAGCCCAGCCCATGACCTAACATCTCCTCATCGGCCACACCAGGGCACTAAGGGCCACAGCCAGGCTGTCCTTCAACACCTCCAGGGATGGGGACTCCACTACTGCCCTGGGCAGTCCATTCCAGTATCTGATCACCCTTTCCATGAGGAAGGGCTTCCTAACATCCAACCTAACCCTCCCCTGGCAGCTTCAGGCCCTGCCCTCTCATCCTGTCCCTATTTGCCTGGGAGAAGAACCCGACCCCCACCTGACTACAACCTCCCTCCAGGGAGTGGTAGAGAGAGAGAAGGTCCCCTCTGAGTCTCCTCTTCTCCAGGCTAAACATTCCCCAGCTCTCTCAGCTCCTCCTCATCAGACTTTCCCTCCAGTCCCTTCCCTAGCCTCACTGCTCCTCTGGACCCAATGCAGCCCCTCACAGTGAGGGGCTACATCACTGCCCAGCACAGTACTCGAGGGGAGGCCTCCCCAGTGCCCAGTACAGGGGGAGAATTATGACCCTAGTTCTGCTGGCCACACTATTGCTGATCTGAGCCAGGATGCCATTGGCCTTCCTGGCCACATGCTGGCAAACCACTTTAAAGATTGCAGGCAATGCTCATACTGAGTCCTAATACTGATCTCCATAAACCTGAACCATTACATAGATGCCATTGTTCTTCTCTTTAAAAAGTGAAAGCAGATGGACGTGGAAGCGTCAGAAGTACCTCAGTTCCATGTCAGAAAACAAAGACCTTTGCAAGGATTCAGTCGGACATTGAGAATGAGAAGCTTCGAGACAGTGACAACGAGCTGCAGGGAAAGACTTTCACTCCAAATCTTGATAGCTTGTTGCATGGAGAATTCCAGGTATGAGTTAAACTGATCCGGTCTTTCACTGACACAAACACACTTGTGTATTGTTTTGGCAACCAAAAGGTGCCCCAGGAATCAGCGTTTGTGAGTGTCAGATTCCCCCTGGAAAGAATTCCACGCGTTGCCAAGGGCCAGTTTGCTGGGGTGTGGGCAGATCACTTGCCTGGATGCTGATGCCTTCAGAACTCCCATTACATAGGAACACCACAGAACCATCAAGTCCTTTCAACAGAAAGCCAGGACGGAGGGGCTCCTGGGGCCAAAATACAGGGTCTGGAAAGATGACAAAGGACAGGTTACATGTAAATTGGGCAGTTTGAGGGGCTCTCAAAGGAAGAGTGGCACCTACTTCAGGAGATCATGGAATCATGGAATGGTTTGGGTTGGAAGGGATCTTTAGAGATCATCTAGTCCAATCTCCTACAGTAAGCAGTGACAACTTCAGCTAGATGAGCTCAGAGGCCTGTCAAACTTGATGGAGGCCTCTACCACCTCTCTGGGCAACCTGGGCCAGTTTCTTACCACCCTCAATAAGAAATACTTCTTCCTTATTTCCAGTCTAAATCTCCCCTCTTTTAGTTTAAAATCATCACTCCTATTGCAGCAGACTGCCAAAAAGACTGGCCCCAGCTTTCTTAAAGCACCTTTAGATCCTGATCCTAGGCCGCAAATGGATGTTTCCCGACGCCTTTGATCCTACACTCAGAAAAACTTGAGTACAATTACAAATAAACCAGTTGCTTTCAGAAAATACATTAGTCTGCATCACAGACTTCTACTGCAAACTAAAAATTGCAGACCTGGCGCAGGATCGGAGAAGCCTTGCTGTGTAAAGATGTGTGTGTGTAACAACCCTTTACTTGTGAATAGTCTACTCAAACTTACTCAAAAATGGGTTTAAAAGAAAAACCCAACTCTTTCTAGAGATGGGACACTAGTTTGATCAACACCCTGCTGCTGGTGTTGCAGAGTGGCCTTGTCCTGAAGAGCCATTACAGACAAAAGCCACTGTGTCCAGGTGTTTGGTTCTGTGCAGTTGTTTCCTTGGGAGAGCAATCCTGACTTCACCTCTTTCTTCCTGCTGTTGGCCTGGTACAACCTGACCGAGGCCCAACGGTGCTGCCAGTGTCCCTGCGTTCCTAACAGTGGAGCTGTAACTGCAGGCAAGAGAGTTGCATTGGCAGTGATTATGAAAGCGTTTATTACCTGAGGAGACTCAGGAGCCAGAGCTGTAGGGTTCTTGCTTCCCTCTACCCACACTTGCCTGTATGGTCCTGTTCCTGCCCCTAGGCAACCTGCAGTGCACGCTGGCCTGGCCTGCCACTGAGTCATGCACTAGCCCAGCAAAAAGCTTGTCTTTTCTTCTGATCCTGAGCCAGATTTCTCCTGGGTTAGTCAACTGAATTGACTCAAGTTGGGTTCAGCTTTGCGCATCTCAGTCCAAGAGGGACATTGAGGGGTTGGAGCCGATCCAAAGAAGGGCAACAAGGCTGGTGAAGGGTCTGGAGAGCAAGTCTTATGGGGAACAGCTGAGGGAGCTGGGGCTGGTTAATCTGAAGAAAAAAGGAGGCTGAGGAGAGACCTTACCGCTGCCACAGCTATCTGAAATGGGGTTGCAGAGAGGTGGGGATTGGTCTCTTCTTGCAAGTAACAGGTGATAGGACAAGAGAAAATGGCCTCAGTTTGCACCAGTGGAAGGTTAGCTTGGACATTAGGAAAAACTTCACTGAAAGAGTCCTCAGGCTGTGGAACAGGCTGCCCAGGGTTGAATCCCTGGATGTGTTTGAAACTTGTGTAGCTGTGGAACTTAGGGATAGGGTATAGTGTTGGCCTTGGGACACTGAGGTTAATGGTTGGACTTGAGGATCTTGAAGGTAATTTCCAACGTATTCTGTTCTATGATTCTATGACTCATAGGTTTGGAGATAACCCGAGCCAGCACAAACATGGTGAAAACACATGGCTGGGCTTGGGCTCTCTCTTTTGGTAGTAGTGAGCCGCAGGATAAGTTTAAATCTCCTCACTGAACTGAATTTGGCCTGCAGAAGTGTTACTGCTGAAAACACACAGGAAAATAAGCAAGCAGCAGGGCTGCAGCCTCCAAGAGGAGCTTGGAAACCAAACCAATGCACTGGCATTGCCAAACAGCAGCCCCAGGGCACCGTTTTCCTTTTACAAGGACATTTTTTAGTTTGGGTTGAGGTGTTTTTGAGGAAGGGCTGCTTCCTGGTGTAACTACAGAAGAATACTGTTCTTTCTTCTTAAGGAGCGCTTAAAACTGGATCCAGGGCTGCTGTGCGTGGTTGGAAGAGCTATGCCTATTCACAAGGAACCAGAAGAAGCCACAAGTGGGAGCCATGGAGAAGGTGGCTTTGCTGGTCAATCGGAGGGGCGCATCACAGCTCAGATGATAAAAGCCTTATCGGAACGGAAGATTGATTTACAGTAGACAAGCTGTGCTCTTAACAGAAATGTCATGTTCTCAGTTCATTAGGTATTTGCTCTGTTCCTCAAGAAGCACGTGGCACTGGCCTTTGGGGACACTTACTTCTCATGCGCCAGAACCATGATTTACCCCCACAGGTTTAACGAGAGCCCCCTCTCTCTGTGCAGACAGCTGGTTGGCAGGTTTTTTCCTTCCCACTGCGAGAACTCTTGTGCACATCTCATGCTTCTCAATCCAAGCAGCTGCACACGTATCTAATACACGATTGGTGACAGTATTTAGGTTTCCTGGTGCCCACCTGTCCAGTCTGTGGAACTGCCTCTTTATCTGACGCTGAATAGACAAAGGCAGGCTGCCATGGAAGCACAGAGCTGACACAAAACACTTCATACTTCACTAAAGCAGACTTTATCCCTAAACCCTTGAGTTTTGTCTCTGTGGGGTTTTCCCACTCCAGCTGCACATCCCAGACACCTGATCAGGCGCAAGCACAGCAGTTACTTCCCACAGGTTCCTGATCCATGCGTTCTTATGGAGAAACTTGTGAAACATTTAAATAATCACATTTATAGCTGAGATGGGATCATCAGCTGTTTGAAACACAGCTTGTGAAAAACATTACACATAGCCCATGCTTGTGGTGTGTCTCAGCTTGGCCTGTACTTCAGCACCAACACTTTCAAGTTTCCAGGCAAGTTCAGATCTTCCTGCGTGGCAGCGTCTCCTTGAGTTGCAGGTGAGTTCTCTGGGCTCCACTGACTCAGGCTCACAAGTGAACATGTAGAGGGTGGCCCCTTAATCTCAGACTGAATCTCACAGAAGCCTCTTCTCAATCACACCAGCTTTCTTTGAGTGAAGTGTAAGCCCTGTGAAATGGCTTTACTTGGACAAGAGATTACTTGGCTCAGGGGTTGGTTCTGTCTTACGCTCAACAGTCTTTCTTTCAGTTAAAGAAAGGTCTTTCCTTCCCACCACTGCCCAGAGGACATTTACATTTCTGAGTGATGTAGCCATAGGGTCCATCTCTAGGCTTCTCCTCTGTTACACCCATATCTTGTACCAACCACCATGTGAAGAACCTTTTAAAGTCACTACTTAGCCTTTACCAGAAATATCTGTGTGGATGAGAGGGAGTTAACAAGAAATTTAAACATGCTGATTAGGGTGCCAACCGCAGGCAGCCTGCACAAGCCAGAAGCAACAGCCTGTAGCAAAACACACTTCACTTCTGCAGGACTGGTATTAAGGCCAGCATGAGGCTTTTATAAGGAGAGAGCTGGTCTTCAGCACATGAGGCAACTGGATTTGATAGATTCATTTTTGGCAAAAGCTCTCAGAAATGAGCAATGTTTTGTAGAATGAAGAAGTCGATGCTTCCCACTTCTACTTCACTGGTGTCAGTCTGGGTTCAAAACTTACAGGAGTGACTGCAGTTCCTTGTATATCTGCTGTGCAAGACACCTGAAGGACACCAGTTGTGCTACAAGATGCAGAGAAGTATCCATGTGTCCCTACAACTATAACCCGAGCAAAGCCTTGGCTGAGCTGGAGTTCTGTATTCAGCTGGCACACAAGATAAAGCTGTAGCTTCAACAGAAAAAAGCAACTAGCAAGTGCTCACTGGAAATGGAAATGAAGGAAATATGAGCATTACCAAAACTGCAAGTGTGCGCTAATAAAAGCCATTTTCATAGAACTGACATCTCCGTGCTGAAGCCGAGAAGTACCAATCCATCAAATATCTAAAAACCACAGCCGAGCAGGGTGGACTGAAAGCCACTTACCTCAGCACCCTACAGGTTTGAATTTCCCTACAAAGCCAAGCAACTGGATTCTAGAACTTTAGAGTCTGGCTGCACAAGAGCTGCAGGGAATGGAGGTCACTTAACCCTTGTTCTGGTTCTTGAGAGGCTTCCAACCTCGGCTGCAGCTACATTCAACAACAAGGACGCCTTTCCACAGGTTCAGACCTGCATGGTTTGGGAAATGAGGGTAGGAGCCTTGGTCTGCCACGTTTGTTCTTGTTTGGCTGCTTTCTGAGCAAGAAGTTATTAAACTCCCTGCCTCTGGGGGCTAAAGGGAGTTTGCCAGAATAAGGTGAAGGCAGGAGCTAATGGACTGAAAAACTCCACTAGTGACAAGCAAGGAACAGAGAATCCAACGGTATTGGCATCTTAAGCCACTGATGTTCTTCTGACAAAGACTTTCCCCTGCATTCTGAATCCTCTGTGAAAGTAGGTACGTCTCTTTGTAATGCTACACCTCAGTGCTCACATTCTACACAGAGCACTGTTTTAAGACATGACAGAGTAACAAGACGCCAACAACTACTCCTGTAGGTAGCCCATCAAACATCCCCACGGGGCCATGGAAAACTAGAATCTGACACGAGGCTGGATCTTTTCCTTTTTTAGCGATTAAAGTGCAGGAAGAAACTAAAATTGCATCAAATCAGGCTTTTATGGGAAAACAACACTTGGGCAGTTGCTGGCTGAGGGGAGTTAAGCAGTTACCACTGTGAGTAAAGCAAAGATCTGGGCCATGAAAATAAACCCAAGACCTCGGCTGAGCTGTCAGACATCCAGAGCAATGTTTGCTCTTTGTTCCAAGTCTTTTTGGTCTTTGCCCCAGGAAGTTTCACCAGCAAAGCAGGAACAGAACTAAGAACTCTGCTTTATTCTGCTCATGGACTGGTTTGTTAGCTAGAGCAAGTCATATCCTTGCTCAGCCTTGGGTGCCACAGTGAGGGGCAGGTGAGTGGCAGCAACTTTATACCTTCTGTAGAACCTGCTCAGGGTTCTCCTCTCATGATCTAGCCACGATGTAGCATTGATCAGCCAAGATCCTTCATTTTCCCATGTGAACACAGACAATGTCAGCATCTCACCAATTTTTCTTGTTGAGCAAATTCAGAACAAGGTGTCAAGGCTGTTTCTGCTCCCTCCTCTGCAGTGTGAGCAAGCTGCAAAGGTCAAGGGACAAGACTGCACAGGCCAGGGAGGAAGCTCTCGTTTAATTTCCATATGGTTCAGTCAATGGTGACTTTTTTTCTATATTCAGCATGTTTTTTCACTACCCCTCGCGTTACCTTGTCAGTCTTTTCCCATCAGCGTTTCCCTAGTGGTCTTTTTTCTCTCAAATCTGCCACAGTATCTCAACTATGTCATGGCCTTCAAGTTACAACTAATTTATCATCACTGCAAAATTTACAGCAGGGTGAAAACAGGGGCTTTCGGCCTCATACAAGATGTGAGGTTTCACCCTGTCCCTTCTTACTGAAAGGCTGCTTGGCAGCAGGGAGAGGCTGTGACGTATCCCAGTAGCTGGTTAAATGGACCGGCTGATGTCACGTAGTCATGCAAAGGCAAGTTTCAAGCATTTCCTGAGGTACCGTCAGTGTCCATTTACAGAACAGTTTTAGTCTGTGGCTCTGAAACAACAGATCTAAGGCTGCCCAGGGTGGTTGTGGAGTCTCCCTCACTGGAGATATTCAAGACCCGACTGGATAGGTTCCTGTGTGACTTGGTCTAGGTGATCCTGCTGATGCAGGCGGATTGGACTAGATGATCTTTTGAGGTCCCTTCCAATCCGTAATGATTCTATGATTCAAGAAAGCAGATCTTCCTCCGCCAACAGCCTCAAAACAGACTGAAACTACTGTGTAGAGCACCACAGACCAAGGAAGATGACACAGTTGAGTCTGTTTCAGCAGCACTGGGCTCTGGGAAAGGAAACTCTACCTTAATCTGTCACACAGGCTCTGGACTGTTTCAGACTAATTCCTACTCTAAATGAGTAGCCGTTACTGATTTAGCTAACAGGACACAGGTGTTTTTCCCAGCCAACCTGAATGAGATAATCTTGTCTGAACAGACTGCAAAGATGTTTCTCTGGTGTTTCTCCTGTATCGACAGCCATCTCCAGTATCATTTGTAGGAAGGTAAAGATGAACACAAAGGACATGAAACACCCCAGATCTAGGCACCTGCACTATATACTCTACAATGGTGAGGTTTAGGGGGGTTTTGATTCATACTTTTAGAAAGAAGTCTCAGATCTACTGTTCTGTACTGATCACTTAATGGTGGACAATCTTCAGGCCAGGCCTCCAGATCAGCTTCTGAGACCAGGAAATGTCAGCTTCTATCCAATCTCCCTGTGATGAACAGTAGTGCCTAACTGCAGACAAGTCTCCACAAGCTGTTTGAAGCTCCTCCAGCATTGCCTTCTGCCACCAGGGAAGATACATAAATAACTTTGAGGGACATATTCATGTTTCTTGTTCAGCTATAAACAGTATGAGTTTATTGCCACAAATGTTTTGGAAAACGAGAAGAGAGTGCAATACCATATTAGGAAGGAATCTGGCTCTTAGCAAGAGCTCATACAGTGGAACTAAGGCCATCTGCCACAGCATCACTGGGAAGATGCTGAGTAGGTCACGCTGCTCACCGGCTCACAGTGCTGTGCTCCCTGCAATACAATATGCGCATATGAAATACATTTGGTGTTTTATTAAAGAAAACAAAGCCATTATCAGTGCACAATTGAAGCAGCAAAAAAGAAACAAAGCACCTCAGACTTTCATACCGTAACAAAAGTTTTGTGGAAGCTGCATTTTATTCGAAAATCCACCCAGTTTTGCTAACATACATTTTAATATTTTAAACAAAAATAGAATCTGCAGAGACAATGCAGCAAGTATGCTTAACTCATGTACAGAATTGCTTTCATATAAGCGACTGTCCTTCTACAGGCCCCGCTCCACCCAAAACTTAAGGTGTATTTACACGACGCACCGATCAACAGTGCTGCTTTAATTCTTCTTTAACTAAATACCCACTAGACAGACGAAAGGCAGCTACTTACCACTTTCTCAACTTTCAAAAGGTATGTGGATCATAAACACGGTAGTAGCCAAATGAAAAGTTTTTCCCTCCCCAACACACACCGCTTTGATGTTTTTGGTTTTTTTGCAGAAGAGAAGGAAAGTCTTAAAGTGAAAGCAATTCCTCACATTCATTTTTGGAAAGGCCTTATAATGTCAACTGTAAAAATAATGACATGCCAAGCACAAAGCAAGAAGGTTCCTTCCCAATGCACTAATGCTGAATTTAAAATGTAGTGCTTCATCTAGTCAGTAACTGTTCCTTTGCAAATCCTAGGCACAGAATTGACTATAAGGATTAATGCATTGTACAGCTGTTCCCTAATTCCCACATACACTGAGAATTCATTCGATTCAGACCTTTACAATATTTAGTGCTCTGTATGTCAAGCTGAACAGCGTTCTGAATCAGATTCATTCTGTGTGGATAAAAATCAGACATACTGTATACATCCATACTCGTTTTCCTAAGAAGGTTGGCTTTGTTTCTGTTGATACAATATTAATGTTAAATCGATAATCATAAATAAATACAAACAATAATACATAAGGAATGTCTACTGCAAACTGAATACGGAACCTTTAAAAAAGTTAATTTCCATTACTGCTGTGCCTACTTTTGTGAGGACTGAAGAAAAGGTAACTGTGGAATTAAGAGTTAGGTTTTGACCCTCCCCTGCCCGAAGTCTTGCCTCGAGTTACAGTAAAGGACACATCTCCACGGGCTTCTCCCTGTACGTTACCGATTACGGACACCATTAGAAGCTGAAAGTACTGACGTGTTAGTTACCGGGACAAAAACAGATCTGAAGTCTGAATTCGTGACAAGTCTTGGCTTTGCGTTGTATTTTGATGTTTTCTTAAGGAGCTGTCCCACCAGATTCCTTCATCGGTCTTCATCATTTCACTGCATCACTGAAGGGAAGCGGAGAGTTTGAGAGACTGAAGTTCATTTTCTCCTGGATGTGGGGGTTTAACTGGTGAGCAGATCCTTTGGGATTTGTTCCATTCTCTTCCATCTAACAGTTACATAAACTGAATCTGAAAATATTAAAGACCCTTGTGTTAACATCCAACAGAAGCAAGACTTCACTACAAATCTTTGTCTTCCTCAACCGTTTCCATTCTTCAAGTGCCCAAGATACCCCAAAGATGTGAAGTCCTCAACAGAAATACAAATCTTACAAAAATCAGGGCCAGAACACAACCATGGCATTCCGCTGGCTTGACCAGCAATAAAACCCCTGGCTTAACCACACAACGCTGACACCAGTGGTAGGCCAGCACAGACCAACATCATTGTGAAGAGAACTCGAGGTTATTTTTCATGCTGAACCAGAGGAAGTGCACAAAGAAAAGCAGCTGCTGTGAGCACCAAAGCCCACTCCTACTTTATGGGATGGCTACTTGGAATTTCCTCATGGTTTAACTTATTTTAGTTTTTCATTCCCACCTGCCCCAGCTGATAGAAAAGAGCAGAACTTCAGTGCACAGCTGTATCCAGATTTGGCCCTGGCACACTTGAAACAAGAATCTCCTCCTGCATGAAGCGAACTCATCGGTCAAGCAATGGAGTGCAGTGCACAAGCAGATGGCCAGAAGCAGCCAGGTGGTTGCTGCTAACCACCAATCTTGAACTGTTTCCTGACTAAATGGCCAATTCCAGTTTGTACCGTTTCCCTTCTCCCTAACTGCAGCAAGTCTGCTGGCTCCTGCAGTTCACTCTCAAACCTCATCTAATGGACTAAAGCAAAATGACTTGACTGAGCCTTTAAACTGCTGCAGTTCAGTTACCGAGTTTCCAAGTCACTTCCACAGTGCTTCCAACTCAAGCTGGAAGCACTGTGGACTTGACTTGGTAACTGTTACTCTCCTCACAAACAGTTGTAGCCATGTTAATAAAACTGGAATTAGAAAAAGGCATCTCCCCAGAACAATGGACATATATACCTAAGATGTTCTACAAGAAATCCTGGAGAGAGAGCTCTGCAAAGGGGTCCTTTCCTGAGGCTCTGTGAGGACTCTGACTGGAAGGGCTGGATGCTGCAGACAGCTAGTAAGAAAGATGACAGAGAAAGGGAAAGAAAAAGAAAAAAAAGGTCTCAGAATGACAGAATATGAAAGCAGAACATGTAATGAAAGCACAAAGGGAGGTTAAGAGGCAAACTTGGCAGAAATTAACTATTAAAACAAGGTGTTTGGTTGAGTGGAAAACAGAAAGCCTCTTCAATGGTTGGTGTAATGCAGAGACAAGCAGGAGATGATCCTCCAGAAAGGAACCTTCAATTGGTATTCACCAAACAAGCAGGTATCCCCACATTTTCACAGTGACTCTCTTCAAAAGAGGATACAAAACATTAAGCCCGAGTCCTGTGAAACAGGTCAGCAACTCTCCCTACTCTACTGGCACAACTACGTTCTGGCAGGAAGACACGAGACTGAGGACCTGGCCAGAGCTTGGCAGCCTTCCAGGTGCCTTCTCCAGAAGAAATAGCTCTCAGCATATTTATGCCTCAAAATAGGCTCTATAAAAGAGGCTGGAGAGCAGACAACTGTCATTGTGGGACCTAGCAGAACAACACAGGATATATTCTGGGAGTGGAGAGGAAAAAAAAAATAGCTGAGCAGTTTGTCAGCTGTTCCCATTTGATGTGAGAGCTGAAGACAGAGACCCACAATCTGCACTAACAAGAATCCCATCCGATAGCTGTGAATTTAAAGCACCCCAGTAGAGATTCAGCCATATAAAGTACACAATTTACAAGCAGCAACACTGGTGTTGCAGCTACTGCTAGTGGGGACCAATAATGCTCAGACTGCAATTGCACAAGTATCTGCTATTTGATTTGGTTTTTCAGCTGTTTTCTTTCTTTGTTAGCGCTTTCTCAGTAATAAACAGTGCTTTATTCAATCCTGTTTGCCCTCCTCCCTCCTGAACTCACATGTTTTTGCGCTTAGAAAACTTCCTCTGTTTCAGGTTCCATCACTTTAACTACTCTCATAATCGAGTTGTGAATCAGCAGTACATGACTGCGCTTCAAACCCATTGCAAAAAAAAGACTGACTGAAATGTTTTTCCTGTGGAAATGCAGAGGACCTGCCAACCCACACACAACAGGGAACATGCTTAAGGGAACTGCTGGCAGGCATGCCCGGAGTGTAAATATTGCCACTGCTAACTTAAGACTTTTAACATTGATGTCTCCCTCACAAACCTGCAGGGACACAAATTCTTTCAGGATCAGCAATCTCTATCTCCGTTGGAACCTTTATCCCCACCCCCACCCAATGAGGCACTTGGATCCAGTCCCAATAAACAGATTGTGGAGGAGTCATGAGACAGAGTGGGAAATGCTTGAGAAGCAGTTTGAGGGTGTCAGAAGTTCCCCATTCTACTTGGTTCTTCTCTTTGGAAAACTAGCTCAACACACCCTCCTGCTCTCCAGGATTTGAGCCACACTACTGAAAAAGGCCACCACAGTAGGAACTTCAGCAAGGCCTGCCTGCTGCAGCTTCAGACAGGCGTCTTCTTTGTGGTCAAATGGCTTGAAGTCATATATTGAACACCCTGCTAAATACAGTTGGCAAATCTCCAACTGATACCAAGTCCGGTGTAATGTCCCAGTTTGAAAGCAGTGTGGAAGACTGGTAGGTTCAGAGCTCTGTCATCTATGCGACATCAGCACGTAACCATGGTTCACATCAAAACCACAATACCTTACAGTCTATACATTTTAACAACATTCCTCCAATTATTAAAAAGGAGACCTAAAAGAAAATATGTAAAGTGTAAGTCGGGCAGTTTCCTGCATTGTGTCTATCCAGAACACCACTTAACAATCAGAACCCAGCACAGCTGGCTTCAAGGAGATGCATTTAAAATACAGTACTGGCCATCACTTTATCTAGCGCCAACGTATCTACAACTTGGGATTTTGCCTCCTTACTGCCCAGCTATTTTGTGACCCAGACTGCAACATACTGTGCTGGAAAAGACCCGAAGCTCAGCCTCACCTCCAGCAGATGTCATCACTTCTCACCACTTCCAACAAAGACAACTACTCCTCTGAGCCACAGTAACGCAGGAGACCCCTTTGTGAGTGAGAGCTGTGCAGATTCTCACCATTACCTACACAGTGGTTTCTCTTTAAACAAGTCTGCCAAGCTGCTTCAGCAATTATTTTGGATTAACATGCCCAAAGGAGCACCCATAAAGTCTCCTTTCTGGCTAAGTCTGTCTTAAGCACCATCCCCGTTTCTTCCAGTTTCCAAAGAACTCCTGAAAAACCCAACCAAAAAAAACATTCCACCAAAACAAAACTGCAGAAAACCCACTTACATTTACCTAGTCGTCATCATCACTGGGCTGTCACTCACTCCTACTGCTATTCTGTTGTGTAATGCAGTGCCATTAACAACCACGGCATTACAGTTCATATGGATGCAGGTGGAAGCCCAGTACCTCCTTTATTCTATTTTAAACATTAACATTTTCACACAACTGCTTCCCCTCCTCCTAAGGCTCTGTCCTTCTGGGGACAATCAGACTGCAATACATAACAGGTAAAGGCATCCCGCTGATGTGTCACTGTTGTCCTGTTCTGTACTGGTTGACACAGTGTTCCTGGTGGCAGTGAGCATTCGGGAGTTTCTTTCAAAACTGCAAACACATTATTTCAAAGAAGCAAGAGCTCCAAGCCTCATTCTCAGTTGTTTCAAACTATTTTGCCCTTTGTTATGGGTTAGGAAAAATAAGACTTTGGTATCACCTTTCCTTCCTCTTCTTGTCCCAAAATAATCTGTGTTACATTTTAGACTGTGAAGGAGGCAGAAAGAAACTCCTCACCCCAGACAACATTCCTTCACTGCTCAGGGAGGTTGAATTGTGAAGTGCTATTGGCCTGGATATTCTTCTGCTAATAGCTCATAGGAGTGGACAAAAGCCTCAAGCTACTTCAGGAAACTGAGGATTCCAGTGGGGGCCTTTGAAAGGGGGTTTGTGGTTGGTTTACAGGGAAGTGCCAGGGGTGTTCCCATCTACCCTGCACCCCAATAAAAGACTGTGCTTGGGGGCGAGCAGGCTCCCTGTCAGGAGGCTGGCCCAGCTTGGACCCAGCCCTGATCCTGCCCGCCTGTGCCAGGAGTGGGACGCAGCCAACAGAATGGGGCAGAGGAGTTCCAATTCTGCCTGCTGGGAGCCAGCTCTGGCTACAGCTGAGCGCAGTGGTTGTACATTTCATCTGTGGCTAGAGCTATGGAATTGTGCTGGCAGAAAGCCTTTCCCTCGCCCACACTGCGAGGTAGGTGGGTACAATGAGAAACCACCAATACTGATTCTTCCTCTTGTCGAGTGAAACATAGCTACTCTGAGCACCACATGCCTGGAGACAGAGCAATGAGCTAACCTTAAAGAGGAAAAGCCCCAAAAGCTAGGAGGAGGAGAGGGGAGGTCCCTGCTGACTTTGCCACGTGGCCGCCACCATCTCTGGTGTCGTGAATGGCAGGAGGAGAATTTGTCATTTTGCCTCCATAACACTGGGGATGCTTGAGTAAGCAGGAGAATGGAGCCTTGAGGGGCATTAGCTTTGTTCAGCTAATGGAACTGTACACACAAGAAGCTAGAAAGAGGCTTGTATGACTTAAACCTTTGGCAGAATGTTTGGGAAAAACGGGGATCTGGGATGTTCTAGGCATGGCCCTTCCCCTTTTACTGCAGAGATTCTTTACTATGGAGAGGAACCAAAATCTACCAGCAGACTGGAGGTAACTGATGGAATCTGCTGCTTCAAGTGTCAAAATGAGAAACATGTTATTTTCTGGCAGTGATACCACCAGAGACAAAACGTGTATCACAACAAAGGTGCTCAGAGTGATGTGTGTGGGACATGGGCAGTTGGAACTGCCTGCCTTTCAGATGACCACGATTCATTCTGTAAGATTTGTTTACTTCAAGAATACACAGTTTTGCTTCTTTATCTTCCTATTTCTGTTTCCTATTTATTTTCTGGCACAAAGTGATAATGAATTAAACCCAAATGGACAGGAGTGTTCTCAGAAGAACCTCAAGACTGAGCATAGATGAAATTTAGTATAACACTATAGTCACTACCTTCCGTGGCCATACGTCAGTAAATGCCACCTTTTGCCACAGATGGGGAAGCAGCTCTTGCATGCAGCTTCCACATCATCTAAACTGACATAGTCAGGCTTCTAACAATTCAATACCTGCACACAGTGCAGTTTGTCTCAGGGAAAATCCTTCCCTGAGGTCAGAAAGTGCTGATTCAGGGACTATTTTCTGTCAAACATATTGCCAAATGAGCACAATAAATACAGGTCTACATGTCACTTGTGACTAATTATTTTTCTCCTGTTCTTACAGCCAGCTGAGATTCAGGCTAGACTAAGCCCTGCAATGTATTGACAATGAGGTAGAAAGGCTCACCCAGCTATGCAGACCTGCCCCCCTGCTCATCACAGAGTTAAGCACAGGCACATTTAGCATTTTTGAGGTGACATTTCAATATGGATGTTTGGGGATTTGCAGAAAAAACCCCTCTGTTCCTTGAAGATCCTTTCTCTTATCCTTTATGTAAGAAGTGCCAAACACAATTTTGCACTTGAAATAGAATCAAACCATGCAAGGCTGAGGGCAAACCTTACTGTTGTCTACAGCTACCTGAAAGAAGGTTGTAGAGAGGTGGGTGTTGGTCTCCAAGTAAGAGGTGATAAAACGAGAGGAAATGGCCTCAGGTTGCCCCAGGGAAAGTTCAGGTTAGACATCAGGAAAAACTTCCTTATTGGAGGGGACATCAAGCACTGGAGCATGCTGCCCAGGGAAGTGGTTGAATCACCACCCCTTGACATTTTTCAAAGTCATTTAGACATGGAGCTTAGAGACACGGCTTAACGATGGGCTTGGCAGAGTTAGGTTAATGGTTAGACTCTATGACCTTAAAGGTCTTTCTTTCAACCTAAACTGTTCTACCACTCTGTGAAGCATACTGAGTGACTTGTCTGAGGGTACAGTGAATGTGCAAAGTAGCTCTCGGAAGTTCAAGAAAGAGTGACCTGAAAACTTGGGAAGGATTCTAACAGTGTCCCTTTCAGACAAGCCTTTAAAAAAGTAACTAAAACCTCTGTACACAACGGTCTGTTTTGAGGAAGGCAATGGACATGCTGCCCACGGGCAGCACACACAGCACAACCTCGCCTGTCAAGGGAACAGCTTCAGGTATTGGGTAAGAGTTGAGGCTCTTTTCCATTTCAAGCTCCTACAGCTGAATTTTTTCCCCTCCACACTGTAGTCCTACACCGCATGTGTAACCAAGTGAAGCTATACACACATTTTTAAGCACCTATAAAGACAGAGGTCATTACAGTATGATCAAAATACAGTAGCAATATGCTACATTTTCTAAAACAGTATCATATACAAGGCCAACTTTGACAATGACAAATTTAACTCGTAAGTACAATTGCACTGGAGTTCTACTCTGCTAGTTAAAACCGTCTCTGCCTCTGACTTCAGTTCACAGACACAACAAAGTCCTGATGATCTCAGTATTTTCTGAACACAGTATGAAGGTGTTCAAGGTTTTCCATCTTCCCTGCCCTATGTTGTTTTTAATGTTTCTCCGATTGCAAAAAAATATCTTTAGGCAACAATCACATTAAAAAAATGAGTTCAGGTAAAAAATTCTCAGTAAAAGAAGTTTGCAAGACAAACAATAAAAGGTATAAATTGACTCCAATATTGATAAAGTGAGTCCTTCTCTTTGATTCCAGCATATTAGGTAACAAGTCTGTAGGCAACACATCAAGAGAGGCAGAAAAGCTGGCAACATAAGGAACACCCCATTAAAGGCATCGCCTTACTTAACAGGACAGACCGGTGCAGCTACTGAATAACAGAGCTATGCTGTAAATACTGTCTTCTGCAAGAATGCTGCAGAATACAGACACATTTGGAGAATCCAATGGTTAAAACCAGATGAACATACTGTGTACCTCCCACTGAGGATGGTCTGTCCTAACAAGCAGGTGTGGGGTTGAAGTTTACCAGGTCTGATACCTGCATTCTTTCCAAATCCAACTGTATCAGATCTAGAAGGCTACACACCCCGTCGACCCCCTGCAGAATGCTTACAGCTTACACTAACACATTTTATAAAGTAGCCAAACCTACTGGAGGTCACTGTAATCTAATCCTAGTAACAATGCCAAATATACTTTGAAAAAAACCTGTAGCATATTTAGAGCAGCAAAGGACCTGAACTTTGGGGAAGAAGCCTCTCTTCAGCAAACAGCACAGACACTAGCTGGTCCTGTCCTTTCACTGAAGTGTTGAGGATAATCTCAGACATGTTCCCCAAAGAGCAAAGACTTATAAAACACCATCCTCTTTGCTTCTGTAAAACAAACCCAATGCTGCCAACCTGGACAGAAGCAGTAGCCTTACATGAACTACTGGGCTGTGCAGGTCATTTGTCCAATACAAGAAAACACTCAAACAGCTTTAAAGACACCAGCCCAGCTGTAATTTGTTCCAAGCATCAATGACTTTGAACATACTCACCTGTGCTCCTGGTACAGGGCCAAAAGGGTTTGGTGGTCTCATGACTGGCTGACTGTATATTAAAGTTGGTTGGGTCATTACTGGTATGCCTCCCATCTGTGATGGCTGAAAAAATCCAGACAGCATCCCATCACACTTGGCATCGATACATTAAAAACAGTGAAGGAAATTAAAATGGCTAATGGGTGAGAACTGCTGCTGGACTGCCAATTAGAAATGGCACATGCAGAGCTACAGTACCTACTGCAGCTTTTAGGAAAAAAACCCCAAAGATTGTAAAATGGGTCAACATTTCAGAGCCTCCTAGCAGTGAGTGTCCTGAATAATGGTTTCAGAAGGTGTTATGAGACTTGCTGGTCATTCTGTGAGAACCCATCTCACCCATCTGCTCAGCCACTTCATGCTTCTGAACTCAAGATAAAGGAGTGATGGCTCTGATTAATTCCTTGTCATTTAAACCCCACTGTGAAAGCTGCTTTACAAAACACACAAAATTACTGCCTATACACTGAATACACTATTTTCCCCAGCTGCCATATCAAATTAACCAAGATGCTTCTAATACTGCCAGTGTAAAGTGGTGTAGATCAACATAACAGCATTTGACTCAACAGTGGAGTTAACCACAGCTCTGCACTGAACATAACGCAGGAGTTTAGGGACGGGTAACTGGGAACATGAGACTTTCCCAAGAGACCCTTAAGCACATTGTTGGCCACTTTTACAGTTAACTTGCTGCACACATACAAATTATAAATCATTAATCTGAACATTTAGCTTTTTATGTTACACTGATCTGTGAAGACATTTAATAAAATAGTTATTCTAAGGAAGTTGTGGCCTTTTTTATTCATAGTAAAGCTGTTCTACTAATAAAGAAACTAATAAAGAACAGCTGATGCATATAATTTAAAAATATTGGAGATATTTCAGAAAAATGAGATAAAAATTTGAACAACTTTTCAGAGCAACAAGCAGCAAGGTCTGGTTTATGTCAGAAGCCTGGTGTGTCACCAAGATTCAACTCTCAACCAACACTAGAGCACATGGCAGTGTCAAGAACTTGCAGATTTCTAGTATTGATCACTATAGAGACCTTTTGCTGAGGCTGGGAGCACATATTTAAGGAAGGTTTCACTTAACTGATAAAACATTCTGGTGAGCAATTACATGATACACTTAATTCTACACCAACAAAGCCCACAAAGAACAGAGAGTGTCTTAAGTTTCAAAAGTTTATGAGAAACTAAATGTGGTAAGAAAGGGCAGACAAACTCAGACAAAAAATAGTAAAGTAGTTCAGAATAAAGCAATCAGAGCTGAAATTGAGTCTTCAGTAAAATAATTCAGAAAAATGACTGCTGCTGAAGTATAAATAATGAAAAGATATACAGTATCCAAATTGTAGGGGCTCCACTCACCATTCCATAGCCCATCATTCCTGTTGGTGTTGTGGCAGGATATGCCATGACCGGAGGTGCCTGGTGTGAAAAACAAGGGTGAATTGTGAGAACAGACCTGCTGCATACAGGTAACCAACTCATTGCTTGCTAAGGGTCAACTGCTGCACTTAGCTTGTTGTGAATGGAGCAAATAATAAATAGGATCTGTAGTCTTGTGTGTATGCAAATTATTTCAGATGCAATACAATATCTAAGCTAGAGTTTCTAGGTGATCTTAGCACATCTATCTGTTTAACATGTTGGGTTTCTGGCTGACTAATTTAAACTGCAAGCTACCACTCTCTCAGCATCCTGTTCAAAGAACTCAGTATTAGACAGAAGTTTGAAAGAAAATATTCAGGAAGCAGAAGCATTTATTTTTCTAATCTCATTAAGCACACACATATTTCAGTATGAAAAAAAATGGTGTGCAAGGAATCTTAAGAGAGAATTCTGAAGACTGAAATACCAAATTATCACTCCTGCCTCTGACATTACAGGAATTCTCTTATCACAGAACCACAGAATATTATGGGTTGGAAGGCACCTCAGAGATTATCTATTTCCAAATGCTATGGAGTTCTCCTACCATGCTTCAGCATAAATTCATCTCCAACTTGAAGTTCCAACTTGCATTCCCTCTCACCCCCCCACTTAGTACGGTGAATTTGAACAGGTTCAAAGCACTCTTTGCACTTTTGCAGATATGTTAACCTAAGTTAACTTTTAGGAAGTTGCAGTAAGATTTCTGCAGGTAGACAAATAGTTGATAACTCTTAGACAGGAAAACGCATTAAGGCAAATTCTTCACATCCTAACCATACTCTGTTCCCGTCTCATTATTCACTGTCTAAATTAGTAACCCCTCACAAGGATCAAAAATGTGGTGTTTTCTCAGACTATAAACTGGTGCTTACAAATACTCAGCCAATTCACTGTCTATCCATTCCACCTCCTGTTAATACCTCCTCTGAGGAAAAAAGTCTAATTTGCATGCTGTCGCTCTGGCAATTATTAACGATGGCACAACAAAGACCATTTCTTGGTACAGAGAGATTAATGATATAGAAAAAAAGGAAGCAACTTCGTAATACTGGGTTTATTACAGCAGATACATTGTAATGTCAGGAACAGAACATCAGCAAGTCTGCTGCTGAATTCAGCTCTAAGGCGTCAGCTGCCTTTTCAGAATACAGTAGCCAGTGCCACTGGTGTTTCCACTGCCATCAAGGATTATCTAGACTGTGCTACTAACCCAGTATTGTGTGGCAGGCAAAACTAACCAAACCTAACCTTTTTTGTTTTGCTTGTGTATCCATACCTATACACACACTGACTAAACTTAAGTGCTCAAGTATGGACCTACCATTCTTTAGTTAAGAGTTACCTTGCAATAAAAACAGGGAAAGACCAATATCACCATTGACATAAAGAAAAAAAACCTTCTGAAATGAAAGCCTGTGTTCTTCAGAGAGCAAGCACAGATTGCTGCTTGCCCTTGGTAAACTGTTCAGAAAAGATTGTCTTTTTTTCATAGAAGCATTCATGACATATTGGTCTCTCCCCATTAGAGAATACAAACAGTAAAAAATACATCAACATCTACCATAGATGTGGATAAACTGCCAAGTGTAACAGAAGCCCGTGAGGTTTCATGCAACTATTCAAACACAAATGTTTGTATCTTCATTCAAAATTCACCAAGTGCATTGAAGGCAGCACAGACACACACCTCAGCTCTCCAGCAGCAAATGGTACAGTTTAAAAGCGAGGAAAAATAATCTTGGTATTTCCCATGCCATCATTCGAGTCAAGAGCCTGCAGACCACCTATGAAGTTCATGTATGCTAGAAAAAGCTCAATTTTCGCACACCGAAGATTTTAAAATGAGAAATGTGTAAATAGCGAGAAGGTTATGAGAGTCTGCAAGAGCAGTGGTTAATTTCAGCATGCCAGTCGATTGCAAAAAGGCTTGTGGGTTGTTTCACTTACGTATTGTGGAAAATGCATGCCATTCTGTATTTCCCAGGAAGAACAATTACATAATGCAATAACACTGGATTAGAAGCAAATACTTACACAATGGAATATATACAGATTGCATTTTAGTTCACAAACACATTAAATGTTTACCCCAAACACATTCTTGTAATCCAAGTCATTTACTGAGACAAGAGAAGCCTGTGACACTGTCATTGGAACTAGGGTTGGAATTGCACAGTCCATTTATTTGGCATATGCCTTTTTTTCAAAGACAGTAAAGTCTTATTTTCAAAAGCATATTTATTTAGCAAGCAGCAACAACTCCACAATAAATAGACTAGCCAAAGAAGACAAACTTTTTTCCCCTAGATTATTTCTGCTTCCAGACTTTTATGTTAATACAACAGTGTCACAGGAAGAGAAGTGTCTCAGAAGTACCTCTAAATAATAAAAAGTGTTAAATGTAATGACTTATCACAAGAAGATGTATATAGAAAACATGAGTTATTAAACAGATTGAAGCACACAAGTAAACTCAAACAAACAGTCATTAAAAGCAGAGGCATAGTTACAGTTTCTTCAATACCTAAATGCATTCCAATAAGGTCCACAAACACTTCTCCCTGCCTAAGTGTAGTGAGTTGACAGGGGACACCCAGTAGGAGAGAGGTGGTGGATCCAGAGAAACAAGCTCTTGGTTTCTAAATCCCCAATGCTGTCTCATTACACTGCAGATTCAAACTCCCCCAGTTGGTTAGAGAATCAGATGTAATAAATTGTCAAGGGCAGTTTGTTACCTGTTCTGTCCATGTAAAGTTCTCCTGGCCATTGGTGAAAGGGTGAGTAGGATTCACATGCAAAAATGTTCTGTTATCATTGTGAAAACTACTCATGTGAACTAGTAACTGTTGTGGGGGGTTTGGACCCATAATTAAAAGCCCTTGCTCTACATGCTACCTCTTAAAATCCTTGCTGGTACTACGTGCTACAACAGACATTATAAAGTTGATGACTAAAACTAGCATGCTTTAAAAACAGCACCTGTCAGGGCAGGAAAGCAGTAGTTAGGTACATGAGGAAAGCTACAGTCCACACCACCACACAGACATCTTTCCAAGTATTAATATGATTAGTATTTCAGCCCATTCTTGCCCCTAGAACAAGGTGAGTGCAGTGTTACACGTACTGATATATCAGTGCACCCAAGAACAAACTCTCCACACTTCTGCTTTTTTTAGACTGCTAAGTTCAACCCCATCTCTGCCACTAGAATTTATAATTTTCAGTTGAGTGAAACATGAAGGCTGCGAACTTGCCATGAGAGAGCCTGGTAAAAGATAGCTATGTACTACAACTAAACTAATGATTCTGTGATTCTAAAACCTGTTTGCTAGAATACTAAAAGTAGTTACTAGAACTATACAGCTAAGAAAAACAAATCCAAGTGATCACTTCTTCAGCTGTCTACTACCATTTTAATGCAACCACAGATCACTTTCAAATTTCTACTTTATACAGCACCTGTGCAGACCTAAGTTTCACAGAATTCACCTTTTTAAAATGTGTATTTGCTTACCAAAGTTGGAGCATTCCATGCAGTTGTAGGTGCAATCTTGGGTTGCCAGTTGGAACCACCTGTTAGTTTCTTTTCACCTGGCTGAGTCCAGTTGACGTCACTTCAAATATTTTTTACAGAATCGTTAGAAAATATTGGTTTTTCTTACAAACCTCCCTCATGTAAACACCATTTCCCCTTGGAAATGTGGCTTCTTTTGTTAGTAAAAAAAAAATTTAGCATAGAAGGTGATAACCAAACTGTCATGAGAACTGTTATGAAAAGTAAACTAAGATGCTCAACATGAGCAACCTCAGCTTTACAAATCTCATCGGCATTCCCCTGTACAGCTAAATTAATCTAGGCTGACTTTCCTTGGGTCAAGATCATCTAGTTAGCAGCAACTGTATACTAGATTTATGAATTATTTCAGAGTTGCTCCTGTTAAGCCTGAAATTTACTAATCACCTTGCTGCTAGAGATGTCCGCTGTTCTAGAATACACTCTGCCTCATTATTCACTTCTCAGAAGTTCAAGCGTAAGTCAGAGGCTGTAGTTTCACAGAATCACAGAACTGCCAATTTTGTGGTGATTCATAGAAATTCAGACTAATACAGCTCTGCACATACTCAGAACACAAAGAGAGCTTAAGGGGTACTACTACACTACTACACTACTACAAATACATGTTAATGAACTCATTTCCTAAATATACACAATGCCTGAACATCTCACCTGCCATTGCCAGTCAGCTACAGCCACTTTCCAACTCTCAACAATTCATTATACCTTGCAGGAGAAAAAGTCCTCTGAAGGTTAACATGCTGTTATGCACAGGCTTCAACCTGCACTTTTATAAAATTTTAGTTTCAGGAAAAGCAAAACACTTAATTTAGGCTTAAAAATACTCACTTTTTAGTAGTTCCATTTCCAATGCCCAAATCTGTCACAAAGTAGAAAAGAACACAACTGAAATCCCATTCTCTGAAAATAAGTCATTAAATATTTGTATGCTCGTGGTTCAATACTTACTGCCTACAAGATTGGCTAAAGATGAATCCAGATCATCTGACACTAATTTGTTCGATGGTACTTTGGCAACGGGAAGATTCTGGTTTTGAGAGGCCACTGTTGGTTTTAGAAGACCACCTAGTTCGTCAAAGCCTTGGAATGATAAACATAGAAGAAGTGATTTGAATCACAGGCCTCCTGTGAACATCATGACATTTCATTAAGTAGACTGAAAATTCCACACCAGGGCTAAAGTACAAAATTGAACCTTGTGGTGTTATGCTACATGAGAAGGATAAAACTCATGTAGGCCTCCTGATAAAGGTGATATTTAGTACAGAAAGATTTCACTTTAGTGGCTTAATGTACATGTCATTAACTTTACATGGAAAGGGTTCATTACAACCGCAAAGCAATCGGGAAAAAAAAAAGATGATTTTCCATTTCATAAAAACACTTGCATATTTCATTTTAGCAGATCACTTATTTGCCAAAAAAAGCCCCAATCCAATGTCCAATGCAAAAGGAACAGAAAGTATTTACTTTCGATACATTCAAAAGAACTCAGAATTAACTATGACTGCAGTCCAAACTAGCCATGTATGATCTGATAATTTATTATTTTATGAAATAACTAACAGCAAAGAATCACATGAAGGCAAAGAACAGTCAAAAGGTTTGCTGCACAGTCATATAAAATTAAGATGCAACTTCACGTCTTCTGAACACTCAACAATTGCAGACTGAATTTGTTAATGGCACGTAAAAATGAAAGCTGTTCCCTCTGTGAAGTTTTAATGCACAAAACATTTAAGCGAAGGAAATCACTATGAACTCTTCAGTAGGGTGTATACAGATATAGTGTGTAAGGAAAAGCTATTTGATTAATAAGAAAAACTGAACAAAGAATGCTGTTATTGACCTTTTGATGTCAGCTTGCTTTTCTTCAGCTGGACCACTGTCACAGCAGTGTTAAGTAAATACAGATTGAGATTTATATGTCAAGACCAAAAAAAAAAAGTTACAGGAGATTCATCATCTATTTTAGTAAGTGTCTTACCACCAGAATCTAGGACAACATTAGAAGATTTGTTTCCAAACACAGACTCAAAGTCAACATTAAGGCCAGAACATGGCTGTGGTTGAGCAACAGGAGACGGAGTGAACCCTGTGGGGGCAAAGAAAGAAGCTGAATGTTTTTAACAGTATGTCCCATGGATTCACCTCCTTTATGCAAGACAAACCAAATAAATAGGTGAGTTATTTAAGAGCTGCAGAAATACTAGCAAAATACCTCAAAGGTCCACATTACACCCTGACACTGAGAAGCATGTAAGGGAAAGAGCTGGAAGCAGTTTATTTGAAGTTCATTTGGAGTTACTCCTCCAAAGAAAGGTTTTGCCTCAAAAATTGGACAGGCCATAAAAGACAGACCTTCCTCTGACTGATACATAAGCTCCTCTTGAGCTTATGATTCACATCTTCTTATACTTTTACCAAATACTTGAGGAAATAAACACCGTGCTTCTCCAAGAAAAGCAGCTGTCTGGGTATAGAATCTGTTTCAGATTACCTGCCTGAAGATTATTCCACTCTGTGTTTTATATTAGTTGAGCAGTTCTCTTGGCTAAAAACTGGAATAAGATCCAAACCATTCCAAGGTGCCTGAGTGGTAAATGGGCACTCTTCATACTAGTCATTTTTATAGCGCTTAGTTATTTTGCAGGTGACCACCTTTTGCAATTAAGTTTCTAGTAATTATGACAACATAACGGGAGTTCAAGGCAAGTTTGACCTGTGAAAATACACTGCAGCACAAAGCATTGCACGCAAGGTTCAGCATTATTAAGGTGACACTTCAGTAAAATGCTTTGCTTCTGAAATTGTACATTTTCAATGTTTTATGATCACACATACAGGCAATTCTAGAAATAATTATTACTTTACATGGAAAGCACAAAAAGAGCGTAACATGAACTTGAAAACTAGCTCTTCTGATTTCTAACAGGAATTTTGATGATATGGAGAAACAAACAGATTGCAAACACTGCAGCAGTAAAACAATGCAGTGAGCAAATACAGCTGACCAAGAATACTTCTTGGGTTTAATTTAGTTTCCTGTGACAGGACCTCATTTCAACCTTACTGTTTTCCTGAAATAAGTCACATTTCACCTGAAAGATTAATAATTGTGACGTTATCCTTGAACGTGAATGTCCCAGAACTTTGGATTACCTGTTCATTTGTATTTGTCCATTTGTTCTAAAGGAACTTACAACTCCTAATTCAAAAGCATCTATGTCTAGGAATTTAAACAACGAACTTGTCATTAAAAACAAAGCAAAGAAAACAGCATACAGCAAAACATGGGAAGCAGTAATGTGGGAAGAAATAGGGAGCAAATAAACACCAAATCAAAATGAGTATCATGTAGTAACAAGCCATTTCAGAGAGTCTGAACTTTGGATAGGAATTCCTTTGATGAGATGTCTTGCAACTCTTTAAAACTATGCCTGCACCAATAAAAAATGTGACTTACAATAGCCCATACTTTTCTTTAGAAAGCAACCTTAACTGAAAGAATCTCAGATTCCTGCTCTCACATTTTAGGAGGTTTCATGCTACATGAAGTTAACAAGAAGAGACAAGCCGGCAGACAAAACAATACATAGGACTCCTTACAATCAGCCTCTGGAAAAGAATAAATCCTTTTCCTGGTATCAACCCTCTGCCCAGGGCATTTGGTCTAACATGGATGTTTTGAAAGGTGCAAGGGTCAGTATTTGTAAAGGAGTTTCTTTGAGAGAATAAACCAACCAGACTTGACAGAAAGTAATCACTGTGCTTTCCGGAACAGAATCATACATAGTATTTAACCTTTTATTAAATGACTCTAGCTAATTTCTGTTCAAAGATACTAAACCAAAATGTGACTTTTCATTGGCTTTCAAGAACTAAGTCTTCCACGAACCACTGAAGATATTCCTAAACCTCACAATGCAACCATGTTGACACTCCCTGTTCAATCTGGTTTAGATAGATTCTCATCTGTCACAGTCCACAGGGTAGAATTCCAGAACAAGATTCAGTACTGGGATGCCATACAGTTTTACTAAGTACACAAAACACCTAAGCAGTAAGTTAATGCAGCAGGTACCTGTTTCTCATTGTTCTGTTGCAAAGCTCTGTACTAACTTAGGGCACTGTTTAAGGGAAATGTATCAACAAAAATACCACAAGCAGCAAGAACATCCCAGTCCCTTGATCTTACAAGCAGCGAGGCAGAATAAGATGAGAAGATACTTGTAACATGCAAACCTCTCATGTGGTATGTAGCAACCCAAACTACAAGAGCTTCTGAAATGGAGAGATACTCATTTCATGTTTAGGCTAAATACGTACTGGTTTAACACAAACTAAAAAAAAAAGGTACCATTTGTGACAACACACCTAGCACAAGCACATGAATAAAAGGTGGAGCTGCTCTAAGAACGTGCTTCCACAGCCAATACCATACCTACTAGTTCTAGGCATACAACACATTCACATTTCTGTGTTTGTGGTAAGGCTGTAACCCGTTACCTACCTCCAAATAGACCAGCTACAGAAGAAGGCTCATTGCGGAAATGAGAAGCATTAGGGTAAGCTTGAGGACCACAAAAAGAATCTGATAAGGCGTATCACACAAGAGAGAAAAGCCAGGGAAGGAGAAGAGGGAGAGTTACAGAGAGAGAACCAAGATATACTGTTTATCTGCTATTCAGAATTTTGATTTCAGGTGAGTCTATAAATCCACATACACTCTAATGACACAGAACCAATGTAATGAAATCAATGCACATCAGACATACAGTGAGAAACAAGTTTACATTGTCTACAACACAAAAGGGGAAATCATGGTTATAGCTATACTAACATAAATTGGTTTGGGTTTTTTTCCAAGCAAATGCCATGTTTTACACCCCGGGGAAAAGTGAGTGCAAAAGCTTTGAGGCATTTTTCTTATACCTGAAGTATAAGGATAGAGCCCAATAGTGGATTCATATTTTGTGGCCACAAAGGGATTTAGTTCAGTAAATGGATTGTAATGATCTAAAAAATCAGAAAGAGTTATTTTAAATCTGTATTCACATTTTTGCAGCACCCTACTTGTGCTACAGCTAAAACTGCATTTACATTTCACTGATGAGTCTGTCAGAAGGTTGCACTTTGGTTCTAGATACGTCGTTAGAGAATGAGACACTGGAAGGGAATGCAGTTTCAATCCTATCCATTTCCAATGACTTCAGGGCTCTTGTGTGACAAATACAACACAAACCAGTGAGTGCCACAAAAACGCACCTGGCGTCTTGTTCACAGTCCTGTGCTGCCACTGCTTTTTATATGACCAAGGAACTAATTATATAGAGGAAACCAACCTGACTGAATAATAACCCTACCTAAAAAGAGCAGTATTTCCAAAAATGATTCTACACCAATTTTATTGGAAGTATGGGAAACACTGATTAGAAGCACAGGCCAGATCATTACACAGTAGTACCAGCTTAAAATATTTGCATACTACTGCCTCAGCCAACTAATTCTCCCTGAGAACTGTGGAGAGGAAGTCACAGCAAGACTTCTTGTGTTTGGTCTTGCTTTCTCTCTTCACTAACCAAAGACAAGCTAGGAAACTGGTTAGCCAAGGTGACAAAGCATAATTTGTATGATTATCTCTAATGAGATTCCTTTGTTTTACCTCTGTTAAAAAGTGTCAGATACAAGGATCTCTTTGTTACAAGAGTCCAAATTCTGCTGTGATCAATTCTAATGGGGTTCCTAAAAAAAGAAAACCGCAATGGTGCAGTACGATTGTTTTTGTACCTAGCTTTGCTCAAGAACAGATGTGACAGACAGTTAATTGATTTTCAGTCTATGAACTGTTCATGTTCAGCTGTAATCAAATTACTATGCAGCTGCACCAAAAGAAGTGTTTGCAGGATTTCTAACTTAGCAGCCATGCTGTGTTAGTTTATTGAGTAATAGGTCAACAGTTTGAGTAGACCATGCACCAGAATGTACATGGTTTTTACTAGTTTTGGTAATACTCACATAGCAGGTCAAAACATTAACTACTAAAAAACATTGGGTGAGGCTCCTAAAGCACATTTCAACCTAAGGAACAAAGTAGCAGCATTTTCTTCTCATATATAGTATTTTATTTTAAAATTCCCAAGCATAAGAGACTTTGCGTAAAAACATACTCAAAGAACTGCTTTAATTACTACTTCCCATCAGGTAGAATCCCATCCAGGTAGCCAACCAAGGATTTTATTATCATTTTCATGGTGCAGTTACTGAATCATGTTCTAATATAGCACAGAATCAGCCCCAAATGACCAGCTTTGACTTTATGTAAGACCCTACACATATATTTTAGAAACCAAAATAATGTTAATTTCTATTAGGAAATAGGAAAATTAACTTAAAATGGTACTTTACCAACAAACATTTCATGTGTGGGTGTCCTACTGGTGAAAGCAGAGACATCAGAAGACACAGACAGATGAGCAGCATCATTAGTTTTTGTAAGGAAAGGATTTAGGTTTGGAATGGCATCATCAACACTATCAACAGTAGCAGAAAAAGGATCTGTTCAGTTCCATGGAGCAAGAAAAAGAAGAAAAGGAGATGGATTTAGTTACCTGCTGCTTCCTAGGTATAGAAGAGTAAGAGTTAGAGTCCAGGAAGTACAGTTCTCCCAGCATCTTTAAACTAGGGAGGGACCTAGCTAACTGTTTAGTTTACAAATTGTTCAGAATAATCTGTTCTTTGCTCAAGAAAAATACTACAGATATTAACTACACTGTTCCTGTGTTACGGTGGGGTTTTTTTTACATTAATATGATCTTAGGCTTACAAAGTGTGCTTTGTTCTAAACATCTGTATGTTATTCCTCTTTAAATGCAACATTTTTTTGCATTGCAGAGTTATGTCCTGACACTGGTAAATTCTCTGGAGGAAACTGCTTAGTATAAGAAATTCCAGGTGCCAAGCAAGGATTTGATGCAACAGCTTTAAAAACTCAAACAAAAAAAACCCAACAGAGCTGTACTTTTCACAGAATCACAGGTTGGAAAAGAACCCTGGGATCATTGAGTCCAATCATCAACCCTATTCTACAAGTTCACTCCTAAACCACACACCCCAACACTACCTCTAAGCAACTTTTAAATACATCTAGGGATGGAGACTCAACCACCACCCTGTGCAGCCCATTCCAGGGCCTGACTATTCTCTCTGGGAAGTTCTTCCTGATGTCTGGTCTAAACCTCCCTGTTGAAGCTTGAAGCCCTTCCCTCTGCTTCTGTCGCTAGTGACCTGTGAGAAGAGACCAGCAGCAACATCTCTACAATGTCCTTTCATACAGTTGTAGAGAGCAATGAGGTCTCGCTTAGGCCTCCTCTTCCTCAAACTAAACAGACTCAACTCTCAATCTTCTGAGGAGAGACTGAGATTCTCCAGGCCCTTCCCTAACTTCGTTGCCCTCCTCTGCACTCGCTCAAGCGCTTTGATGTCTCCTTTGTACCGAGGTGCCCAAAACTGGAGCCAGGACTCAAGGTGCTGCCTTACCAGTGCTGAGTCCAGGGGCACAATCACCTCCCTACTCCTGCTGGACACACAGTTTCTAATTGAGGTCAGGACACCATTGGCCTTCTTGGCCATCGCAGAACTCAAACGGACTTTTGTTGTTACTGGGCATCACGAAATTTTCAAGAGCTACAAATACACCAAAGTAGCGTATGAAACAGAAGCTCTTTCCTTACTACCTGAGGTATCAGGAACAAAAACCTTCCTTATTAAAAACAACTGTACCTATGCAAGTCACCTTCTGGGGCACACAGGAAAGTTTCAATGTTTCCTGAGGATAAACAAAATTGCAAGACAAAACACTCCTGTTCTCTGGGATCCAACAGACAAAAATGATAGGAAAGGCAGCTATAACACCTGACAAAAGGAGCTGTGTGACTCGGTCTAGGTGATCCTGCTGTGTAAGGAGATTGGACTACATGATCTTTCGAGGTCCCTTCCAAACCCTAATGATTCTATAATTCTATGATTTTATCACAGTGCCTAGAACTCAAAACATAGTCTTCTAGGCAAACTCACTAGACAGAAATAACTGTATAGTAATTACAGGAGAGATTTCTTGAGTACTTTGATTTCTGGCCTTCTTTCTTGTGGGTTTTACTTTTCACTTCTTAACCCTGGTTGGATTACAGATTTATCTGCAACATTTGCAAACAATAAGACTATGCTTCATAAAGTGTAAGTTCTTACCCTGAACATGACCTCCTGAATCTTAGCTATAAATCTGACACATCCTGGTAACATGTAGACATCAGTCACATGCAAGAACTAAAGAAAGTGAAACTTTAAAACCACAAGCATGTTATTCTTTATAGGCTTCATATATGCTTTGATTTCCCACAAGCTCAAAGTATCTTCCTCATTAAAGACCTAAGTTTTCTCCTAAACTGTTTGACACATTGCTGGAACAAGCGAAGTTCATTTAAAAGCTTTTATCCAAATTGTCCAGTCTCAGCGACATGGCAGTGCCAAAGACTGAATAAAGGGTAAGCACAACAAGCTAATACAGCACTTGCAATATAAAACAGCAGTACAGAACTCTTTTGTCACTTACGTATGTTTTAGAGGCCAATACTGGCACCTCATGCACTTGCAGCCAATTACCTGAAACCAAATCCTTGCATTCAAGTACTACTTAAAACTGTTGTCTGCTTTGAATGCTATTGTAGAACTTGCAGAACAAAACACGTCTAACAATAAAACAGGTCAGATTATTCTTTTCTCTGTTTCCAATTCTATTGATTCTTCTTGTAATTAGAAAAAAATCCAGATAACTCAAACTGATTATTTCCACACAAAACCAGGCCATCCCTGTCTGTCGTAAGATGAGTCGTAGGGGAAAAAGACCAGCCTGGTCAATCAAGTCATGTATCGTGGAATTATCAGGACGTGTAGGAGGAAAATTAGAGAGGCAGAGGCCCACCTTGAACTCAGGCTGGCCACTTCTGGTAAGGACAACAGGACAAGTACATCAATGGAAAAAAGAGGGGTAGTAATAATCTCCACTCCTTACTGGATACGGAGGGAAAATTAATAACTAGAGATGAGGATAAGGCAGAGGTACTTAATGCCTCCTTTGCCTCTGTCTTCAACAACAGGGTGGGCAGTCTTCAGGATGACTGGTTATCTAAACTGGCAGACAGGGACAGGGTGCAGTGTAGTTCCCCTGTTATTCAAGAGGCACTAGTTAGAGACCTGCTGATCCATTTGGATCCCCATAGGTCCGTGGGACTGGATGGGATTCACCCCAGAGTGATGAGAGAGCTGGCAGATGAGCTTGCTAAACTGCTCTCCATAATTTACCAGAAGTCGTGGATCACAGAGGAGGTCCCGGATGATTGGAAGTTGGCAAATGTGACCTCCACATACAAGAAAGGTCGGAAGGATGATCCAGGAAACTACAGACCTGTTAGCCTCACCTCAGTTCCAGGCAAAGTTATGGAACAGCTAGTGCTGAGTGCTGTCATGCAACATCTGCGTGACGGCCAAGAGATTAAGCCCAGTCAACATGGATTTACGAGGGGCAGGCCTTGCTTGACCAACGTGATCTCCTTTTATGAATGAAGTAACTGGACTGATCGGTGAGAGGAAGGCTGTGGATGTGGTGTACCTGGATTTCAGTAAAGCATTCGACACAGTCTCCCATGATATACTCCTGGTGAAGATGGCAGCAGGGGGCTTTGACAGGAATATTCTATGTTGGGTCAGGAACTGGTTGGATGGCGAGCCCAAAGAGTGGTGGTAAATGGTGTAGCATCTAATTGGCGACCAGTTACTAGTGGTGTCCCCCAAAGGTCAGTGTCTGGTCCGGTTCTGTTCAACATCTTCATTGATGATGTTGATGATGGGATGGAGTCCATCATGAGCAAATTTGCAGATGACACCAAGCTTGGAGCCTATGTTGATCTGTTAAAGGGTAGGAGGGCCCTGCAGAGTGACCTGGACAGACTGGAGAGATGGACAGACTGGAGAGATGGGCAAGACTCCAATAGGATGAGTTTTAACAAGTCTAAGTGNTCTGGAAAAGAGGAGGCTCAGGGGTGACCTTATCGCTGTCTATAACTATCTGAAGGGTGGTTGTAGTCAGACAGGGGTTGGTCTTTTCTCCCTGGAGACAAGGCAAGAGGTCACAGTCTTAAGCTCCATCAGGGAAGGTTCAGACTTGACATTAGGAAAAAATTTTCACTGAAAGAATGATCCGGTTTTGGAGTGGGCTGCCCACAGAGGTGGTTGAGTCACCAACCCTGGAAGTAGGTTAGGCTGGATGAGGTGCTGAGTGGCATGATCTAGATGATCTAGATGTTAGATGTTAAGATTACTGGGTTTATTTGGATTTAGGTTGGACTGGATGATCTTTAAGGTCTTTTCCAACCTTATCATTACTGTGATACTGCAATTTGTTTTGCTTCTGAAATTTATAAACAAACTGACAGGCGCCAAATATATTAGACACAGCTCCAAACAATCTCAAAAAATAGCTCAGATAAAAATATAAACAAAATTTGTCCTGGTTGAAATTATTTTGCACCAGTTTGTGCAAAACTGTATGTGTTTGAAACTACTGTCCACTGAAATTATTTTACACATGCACTTAACAGGAAAATTACTACTTGCTCCTTTCTGTTCCCAAAGTTGTACATGAGTTTCACAAGTCTCAACTAGAAATACAAACTTAGATTAAGATTTTCTCAGAAAAGTAATCTCAGACACCTTGCTCATCTGACGCATTCTAATTCTAGCAAGTGTGCTCAATCTTGTCCTAGTCTCAAACCTTGCCAGTGCTACTGACAAAGGTAACCGAGAACTAATTGGATTGGGGTAATTTATATCCTTGTTTATTTGTATTTTTAAAATTGCTGCCCCTCCTGACAGCAGCAATTCAGTGTTTCTAAAGCCTAATTTCATCCTTGAATACACATGACATCTGTTTGTGTTAATGGAACCTCTCTGCACCTTCAGGCTATCATTAGGTATTAATGATGCAGGTGTGGTTAAAATGGAACTTGAATTTTGAAAAACTTTACCTTGAAGTTACCCAACTAGAAGTATTTTAACTGAGAGAACAATGACAAAGATTTTTTAGGGGCATCTTTTAGTTTGGTAACTAAGTAAACTGATAACATACAAATACAGAACCTAATCTGGAGTTTTTAACCTTGTTAGGCTTGACATTTTTAGAACCATAAGACAAAATGCTGCAACCCAAAATATAATGCCTCTGTACCAATTTATCCTTTAATTATATGCCTAAGAGCTGCTGTATAAAAATGTTAGTAGTAATTGTTTTTAGTCCATTGCAACTTGTAGCCAGTTTGATACTCTTCAAGTCACCATATACACCAAAACCAAACATCATCATGTCAGAGAATTACCTAAGGGAGGGATGTCGTGCAGTGGGTTAGAGCACAGGACTGGAAATAGTTCAGGTTCCACTCTTGGCTCTGACTTGGCCACTGACTTGCCATATGACTTCAGACAAGTCAGTTAATTACTCAGATTTCCCCATCTGTAAAATGTGGAAAGCACTACTTATCTACCTCATCTATGTGAAGTGAGTATTCATGTCTGTAAAGCTGAAGAGATTTTCTTTTCTTGATGAGAGATAAAGACATGGTGACCTTACAGACTTAGCCTAAAATTTTAGCGGATAATCTAAAATCCTCACAGTTTATTAAATCTTAGAAGCATTTACTACTGTGTCAATAGCAAGCAGATATGTCAATGACTATTGCTGAAGACTCTGACAAGGAGTACCATGACATTGAACAAACACAGACATTCAGGCTACATTTTCAGGTTAGTAAAGAAATGCTAGATTGTGATGTGACCTTTGAGAGGGAGACAATTTCCCCTGTCATCTCTCACTTATGAAACAAACAGGACAGCTGAAACAGAAAGTATTTTCCAGAATGCAAACAGAGTGAGCCAAAACATTTTTCTGCATTTCTAAACCTGAAGCCTATTAAATATTGAAATACGTATGCATAACTTGGTGCACTCCTGACTACACTTCCTCAAAAAATCTGCTTTGCTCAGCAAAAGTAAAAGGACAAGAAAACTGTTTTTATTTATTTTTGTCTCTACTATATACATTAGTATTGCCTCCGTTATTCAAAACTGTTATTTTCCTACAACCATGTAGGAGAAAGTACACAAAACACAAACTACACAGCAAAAAGCTAAGAGGAAAGAAGAATACATACACTGCTTATTATGAAGATATACAAGTAACTGGAAAGTTTAGAAAAAGGTACTGCTCATAAAAAGAAACAGAGAAGCAAATTTCAGGACAGAATGCCTACATAACTTTCTAAAGGAGCAACTCCCAATTTTTCACATCAGGAGAAAAACCACCTTTGAAAGCAAGGATTTAATAAAAAAATTAATAACATGTAAACAGCCACATAGTTCAGAAGTCTATTGTGCATCCTTTATATCGAAAAGTGGACAAAATGACTTGGGTGTTCTAAAGTAAATTTCAGAGGGAAGGGCAACCCATAAATGTTGTCTCTTCACTAAAAAGAGATTATGTCTACAGCTTTTTGATAATTTGCCTTTGTAGTTAAATAAAATACAGCAGAGAACTGGTGAAGATATGTTTTATTTCATTTTCAGTAACTCTGGCTTTTCTTGCTTCTGTGCATAATTCACACAACTGCCTCGCCTCAGCTTAGGCCTCATCCAAGTTCTGCTCTATTATTACCTTCAAGTTTGATTTAACATTAGACAAAATTTAAACAGTGTACAAAATCAAAATCTGTAATGAAGTTCCCGAGTTTGCAACATGGGCTAACTGGCAGACATCTTCACAGAAGTGATTTCTCACAGTTCAGTTTTTGTAACTGTGTGACTCTTGAAGACAACAGTTAAGAGGCTGACAATCAAAGTAACTTTGCTACAAAGAACACTCAGGTCAAAGTTATTTGCTATAACTGTATGCTGCCACTTTAATCCATACACACATTCAACATTTTCTGCTTCCTTTATCCACTACTTATCTTTAAAGATACTTATCCCTTATCCGCTACTTATCTTGCAAAGATAGGTCGCTTATGTTTGCAAGACCTCCATCTTCAAGGAAGGAGCAGCCCAGAGACCAAGGGAAACATTTACAGAATCATGGCCATAGCAATTTGAACCTTAATCCAGTTGAGAGTTCTTACCTCCCCAAGTACTTCCTATTTGTGGAGCAGCAGGCACAGGATGTACAGACGGATGAAAAGTTGGCTGCAAATCAAGGAGATCATTTGGCAGCTTTGAAGTGCTACAAAGATAAATTAAAGATAAATTAATACAACTGTTTGAACTACAGCACAGTTTTCCAATACAAGGCAAACACTAGAGACTGTCAACAGTGAAGAAAGCTTTGTTACAAATTGGTTGTTACAAAAATCATGGAATCATTTAGGTTGGAAGAGACCTTTAAGAACATTGAGACCAATCATTAACCCAACTCTAAACCATGTACCTAAGCTCCGTATCTACTTGACTTTTAAACATGTCTAGGGAGAAGTTATTGAACTTCATGTGTTCAGTTATGTAAAAAAGCATCAATTTAGCAAGCTAAGCCCTATGTTATGTCAAGTTACTTTTGTCAAAGCTGTCTAACACACAAAGACAACCAGCCTTCTCATCTTCTTCACAGTCCATCAGCAGGGCTACAGCGTGTTACATTCAGCAATCTTCAGCAACTTTTAAAGCAAACCTCATGAAAGCCATGGAGTACAACTAAAGCAGGCTGACAGAATGGATTTCAAAGGTCTACACTACCAAAATGTTGCATCTTAATACTACAGTTCATTTCTTTCCACCATCAGCCACTGGTGAGAAACTGTCTTACATCTATGAATTAAAGAACTTTAGGGAAAGCAAAAATATAAGAATCTTTGAAACACTTGATCAGACATCAGTCATCTGAAAATTCATCACATTCTAGACTGCTGAAAACCAAATGCACACCTAAGAACATCACATGGAAATGAGGAGCAAAGTCTTCAATACTACTGCTGCAGTGATTCCAAGAGTCAAACAGGAACAGTAAAAGTTGTACTCTTACAGAGAGTTCATGTTATACTTTAATTTCTTAAAAGAAAAAAAATAGTACTGGTGTTCACCCAGAACATTTTAGGGTATTAAATGAAGCAGAATTGCAAAAGAAGTTGCTGCTATAGGCAGAAGCGAAGTCATTGTGGCATACAAGCATCTTTCAAAATGAGAGTGGCACAAGATTTTAAAGCAGAACAAGTGACATCCTTGGTCTCTGTATATAGTCTTGCTGACACAATCACTTGTATCATACAGTTTTTACTGCTTCATTTCAGCAGTGAGGGAAACTACATTTTGCCACTACTACTCCTGTTAAAATGCAGCATGACCTAACACAGCCCCTTAATGCAATTTTCAATGTAAGGCTCATTCAAGTTCATGACAGGGTTAATCAGACATATTGCATCTAATAGTAAGCAACATTCTCGTAACCTAACATTCCCTTTGTGACAGCTCCCGCTGTAAAATCTCTTATTTACTTATAGTAGCCCTTCCTCCAGTAACAGAATTTAAACATGGAGACAAACCTCATATTTTTTTTTCTTATTAGAAAAAAAATGTTCTTGTAGCATTTCTGTCTGTCTGAAGAAATTTTATCAGATACTCCTATACTTCAGACCTCTTAAGAAGCAATATCAGATATTCAAAGTTACTAGCTCAGAGCATAAGCTCATTTCAACTATTTTGGCCTCAAAAAAAGCAATTTAAAAGAACATATTTTTTCCAAGAAAGTCTTTTCGTTACTAACACTGACAGATTCTCTAGCTCCTTAGATGTGATTCAACTATTTTCCCTTACACTTGGTGTCAAGTAATTTCCTACAGTAGCTTTCTAATGGAGAAAGACAGGCTGTCAAAGTGCTGACTACTTTAAAAGAGCAGCAGGTTCTTATGTGAGCTCTAAAAGAACAGCTAAACACTACTTCAGTTTTAGGATCACACCCCAAAGAAAAACATGCCTTCAGTGAGCTATTTCTTCCCATACTGATAAAAACACTGTGCCTCCTTTTCTGAAGGTATTTGACAGGTATTTTACAGAATGAAGGTCACACATTTGCTCATTTGACCAGCTGCTGCTAGTCAAAGATAAGGATTAGCATGTGGCAAGCTTGGCAATACCTTGATACAACTCAAGACTGTAAACCTGCCTCTCCCCTTTCAAACCCTGTTTCAGGTTTTCCTTTTTCTGAAAATCTACTAGTAAGATTTGTTATTGCTCTAATTTTAATGATAAGAAATGCAACATGAAATCTAGTACTACATTTATGACCTTCCAAACTGTGTTAGTTTACTTTTCTCATATTAACTGCTATGATACTTTAGGACAAAGCATTTATGTTTTACAGTTCCAATTGTCTGGCTTACTAAAAACAGCTACAAGAGTGTCAACAGTTGGTTCATATAAAATCTGCTCTGCAAATGGATTATGAAAACGCATTTTATGCTGTTGATGGTAGTAAGTAATTTTCCTATCAGCTCTACTCAATTCCTTATCACATCATTGATATGCTCTACTCTATACCAAACCAACTACCTACAATATGCATTCAGCAGTGGAAATTTAGAGGAAAACCTGCTTCAGTGCATCTCATAGTGCTAGCATATCATTAAGCTTACCTGTTTGGAGAGCTAGGGGTAGAAAAAATATCAATGGCTGGTGTAGTCATTATGCTTCCTGCTGCAGTCGACACAGGAGAAGCAGCAGTTGTTAAGGAGGTATGAGGTTTCTTTGCAAGTTCTTTTAGTCGTTGCTCCTGTTGGAAAAGTGAGCTGGCATAAGAAATCCAGAAATAACATTTGTCTACATGACTCTGATGAGAACTAAACAATTCTTTCTATTTATTCCACACACTAGGGTCAGTTCCTTATGACAGTTTATAGTGTCACAAATCCTTCAGAAATTATTTTAACAAACAGTGACCTTATTAATGTCTATAAATATTTGAAGGGTGGGTGTCAGGAGTATGGAGCTGTGCTCTTCTCAGTGTCATCTCGTGATAGGATATGGGGCAATGGGTGTAAGCCGGAACACAGGAAGTTCCACATCAATATGAGAAGGAACTTCTCCACAGTGAGGGTGACAGAGCACTGGAACAGGCTGCCCAGGGGAGTTGTGGAGTCTCCTTCACTGGAGACGTTTAAAACCCGCCTGGATGTGTTCCTGTGTGACTTGGTCTAGGTGATCCTGCTGTGTCAGGGGGATTGGACTAGATGATCTTTCAAGGTCCCTTCCAATCCCTAATGATTCTATGAAACCCTCCACAAGTTGTAAGGCACACGCACAAGATTCTGCATCCAGTGCTTTGCCAACAGTAGACATAATTACATATCGTAATAACAACTCTGTTGCCCTTTGCTCCTTTATGAATCCTAATAAGCTATCAACAAGTACACAGGAAAAGCATTTTATAAAAAAAATTATGTATGCCTACCTTTAAGGCTTTCAAGCGAGCCTGTTCTTCCTCTAACGCAGCCTGTTTTTCCCTTTCATCAACTTTTGTGAGGGATAGGCCAGTGGTTGCAAGGGAAGAGACTGCACTGAAAAGGGTGGCAGCCCTAAAGTAATTGGATAGGATAAAAGGTGACACATGATAGGAACCTCTAAAGAACAATTTGCTTGTATTCACCCAGTCTCCTTCTGAACTTTTTATAACATGTTTTATCTTATGCTGTACAATACAAAGTATTAAGTTTAAATAACATCCAGCATATGAAAAGCAAAATGAAAACACCGAAAATTCAGGTGATCTACTCCAACACACTGGATTTTAGATTTTCTCCCTTAAATGTTTTCCTTCCAAACTGCATCACAGAATTTATGTTTGAAGCTGTTGCTCTTTTCCTGTTACCTATGATGGCATTATTTGTAGCTACACAGAATCACGAATAACCAGGGCTCAAATTCAAACTGTTGGAAATTTAGCAAGTTTAATTAAGAACCTAGAAATGTAACTAATGTATCCCAGAGGAAATGTTTGTCATTTACCATCATGCTTAAGAGTGTGCAAAAAAACCTGGAATTGAATACTTAGATTTTAAAACAAACTGAAGTTAAATACCACAAGAAAGCAAACATTCTGAAAAGTAACTAACAAAATAGCGCTACACTCCAATATTGTCACTGTCATAAAAAGAGAATGTCTAGATTATTACTGACACATTTCTGAACAAGCAATAAAGAAATGCTATTTAATTTTCCAAGACATCCCTGAATATGAAATCTTTTAAAATTTAAACAGTTGTTAGTTGCCTAGAGGACTCCTCCAGATTTCACTTTGTGTTTCAGCAAGCACTCATGATCTGTGGATGTTTTTTACCATATACATTACAGCCTTAATCCCCAATGATTTTAAAAATCTGTCCTTGTTTCTGACAGAAAAGGAATTAAAATTAAGATTCAAGAGTCTAAAGACGTTAATAAACGTTGCACAGCATACAGATGTCTAATCATTAATTAAAAAAGAACATTTACAGGCAGTAAATGCAAAAATCTTAGTTCCTTTTCAAATTCAATATTAAGTGATAAAAGTATAACAACTACACATGGGATTCTATACCTTGCAGCTCCTTAGATTCTGTTGACCTGGAAGAAGCTGTCTTCAGGTACTCAGAAATAGATCAGATAACTTACGCACTACTAATACTATTAAGAAATGAAATTAAAAAAATAATCATTTAACATTCAATTCAACAGCTATTTGAAAGGACAAGATCATAAGCACCTGCTTGCAGCTGTGGAATCTTTGATTTTCTTCCCTTCTAGAGAAGCTAAATGTTGTTCCAAAGCATCAAGAAGGCTACTCGGTGCCTGCAAAGAGAGACATTCAGGAACATATTAGAAGAGTCTAAAGGCAATACAAACCAGTAGTTAAAAGACACTGAGAGAATGCAATTGTAGGACAACTGGTACAAAACCTCAGAATACTTACATCATGTCTTGGCATCCTGTACATATTTAATCACTTAAAATATCAGATCATGTACTCTCCTCACTACATTATTCTGTTCTAATGACTCATCAGTAAGTACTGAAATATGTCAAGATATGTTAAAATTAATAGCTAGGAAACAGCAAGCAGATAATTGGAAGCAGTCAGTATTTCAAGAGACACTAAGAAGGAAACCATACACAAAGTAATTTCTATGTGGAGTCTGCAGGCCTTCACAGTTATTTGAATGAGCATATAGTCCAAAGAGAGCTTTCTAAAAACTACAGCTTCATGATGTCATGTTAAAGTTTGATTATGTGAATTCTCAGATGTAAATTGCACCTTCAAGCATGACAGAAATCAGGTTGTCTTAAAACACGGAGTATGACAGAAATTATCTAGAATACGTTACAATAGGATCATTGCATGTAACAGCCAAGCTCTGATAGGTTGCATTTAATCACAAACTTGGAAACAACTTGGTGACAATGTACACAAGAAAACACAAGTGAATGTCATAACTCCACGTTTTTCAGATTATGCAACCCCGCACCAGACATGCAGTGGCAAACACATAATAGGTTTATCTACCTGTGAGAGATCTGGAATGTCTCCTCTATCAATTCCAACTTGCTGCAATAAAACAAACAAGCTTTAGAACCTGTTTGCTTTTGTCAAAGGCAGAGAAGCTTAAAAAGCAAGCAACATTAAGATAAAGTCACCCGAAACACACAAGCCTGTCCATACACAGTTTAAAATCTCCAAATCTGTGCTCTACAAAGATTTGTTATAATGAGTTGTTCTCTTAAATAGAAGTAGGTATGTTAGTTATATTTTAACAGATACAACCTTAGAAATACAGGGAGAATTGTTTAAAAATTTTAAGGCTACAGAAGTCTGCCTATCCCACAATTTATGTGGTAAATTCTCAGATCTACTGATATAGAGTGTATATTTGGTAAAACAAAGGATGTTCAAGTTCTGTAAAGAAGCAGAACAAACTTAAGATGTTCTGTAACAGATTATATTTTTTTCTAATACAAAGATGAACACTCTTAACTTCAGTTGATAGTGTTATCAACTGAAGACAGCTGAAGGCCGTATCTTTGATAGAGATATTTTGTCAGGATGGGCAGCAAGCCAGGCTTTACTACTGAATTTTTTGTCAGAGGAGATGTGACTAATGAAAAAAAGCAGAACGAAAAAAAGAACAGTAGCACACCTTAAGTGAGGAATTCCACAATACTAGGACACCAATTCAATGCTTCAGAAACAAGAATGCAAAAATATGTTTAAAAAAAATCAACCACAAAACATTTAGCAAGGTAATTTTTTTCTCCTCTACAAACATGCCTACTGCCAAGATACCTCTAAAAAACATAGTAACATGTTCATCTACTTAGTTCAACTTGTTGTGAAACTTATTTTATCTAAAACTCAACAGCATTGTGGGTTTCAAACAAGAATACATCTAGAATCACAGAAAGCAGCAGATCACCATGAAGTTACTTTGTTTAAAGTAAAGCTCTTATTCAAAGAAAGCTCACAATTATTACGTAAATGAGAAAGTTAAAATATTTATACACCCTCCTTCACTACAAGATAAACCAGGATGTATTTTCTAGTCAGGTTTTTCAAGAGAGTCCTCAAACAAACTAATAGCCAAGGCAAAGACTGATAAGATGACCCTTGACAGAACTGCGAGTAGGAAGAAATTTCTTCTTTATGAGAAAACAAGTGCTTCATAAGCTGTTTCAAAAAGCTTGGCTGCCTCAAATTTACCTCTGCAACTTTAAGGAACTCCGAGATCCGTGTCATTCTAGTGAGGAACTTCTTATATATATCAAGGCCTTCTTTGCACTGGTTCTTTTTCATATCAAAGTATTTTTCTGTAAAGGGTAAGAATACTTGCATTAATTAAGAAAACAAGCATTCTGTAAAGGATATGCAAAGTTCAAGCATATAAAACAAGACAGACAAAATGCAGATTTGTTTCACTGTGTTAACTGCAGAGGTCACTATGCCTAACTTGCAGCAAATGCCAAAAGCTCCACCAAGCATGAGCTAATGAGCACATGCATTTGATTACACCTTACCTTGCAGTACTATATCTCACAAAAGCATAAAGATCATGAAGAGGACAATCAAGTTTAAGAATAGGTCACCCAAAGAAATGCAAATTCATCCTTTTGGAATTAAAAACAAAAAAAGAAAATAAGGCAATTTTATAGTCTGGCAGTCAAAGATCTACTCTATTCCAGAGGCCACATATCAGGCCAGACTTGGAGATACTCTGCCAGACTGATGGTTTTTGTTATGGTGTGGCTATGAGGTGCAACTGACTACAAAACTTGGGTGCTGAAATCAAAAAGGTGCCACCCTCCTTGAAATAGCACGTCCAAGACCTGTTTCTATATTAAGCTTCACAGAAAACATGAATGAAAGCAACTGCAAGATAGGTCTGACCGAAGGAAAAGAAGTTGACAGAAGCTACAGCCTAGCATGACTGACCTTGCCTAATTCTGGATTTTGCTTTCCATTTGCAAGCACCAGGCAATAGCAGCAACCAGGTAGCTTGACCTGATCACAGAATGCAACCAAACCAAACAAATAAACAGATTACTTTCAACTTTAAGTTACCCTACCTCTCCAGTGCTCACAAGTAAAGGGCCTAAAATCTGAGTTTATGATTCTGCCTAAAATAATACACGCTCTAGAAATATAGCCAAATATTCTTTAAAACAAACAATAAGGGCAAGAACAAAATTAAGTGAAGAAAATATTGTCTGGCCTTTGCTTTCAAAAATTCACCTATGCCTGCAATGGAAAATACAAATGGATAGAAAAACCTTGGAAATATATCTGACATAGAAATAACAGGAATATTTTGATGTTTTACAGTAGTAAGACAATTTCAACTTCTCAAAGAGCAGCTCTTTGTGATTGTTAACTGAGCTCACTTCCCAAAGCTGAATGCAGCAGAAAGCAGTTATACTTACCCAGGAGGTTAATAATCCCTTCATTATATGCCGCAAACAGTCTGATGGCATCTTTGAAGAGAAGCATGAAGGCAGCGTTAATTACACCATTTGTAAGTTCATTGCTATTGACCTAGGAAGATCGGGGAAAAAAAGTTAATTTAACCAAAGCGATCTATTAGAAAACTTCTTGTTGAGCCCCAGTACTGTATCTCAAGGCATTCTTTCCAATCATCTCAGTGGCTATAGCACACCAAATCAACACAGGGTTTCTCAGCACAGAATTAAATTAAAACATTTTGTCAGACATTTTTATTAACTAACACCAACAAAACTAGAAAAAAAAAAGATTCTTACACAAACTGCACAACAAATGACACTAATTTAACAGAAAGTCTTCTCTCCAGTAAGCACTGTATTTCTTTTTTCTGATTTCTTGGGGCTATACCAATGAACAAAGTGATTTTGCTCTTTAAGCTGTGCCGGTAACATGGAAGCAAGTTCACGGCCTTTAATCTTGACCTACTTTATTTGTCTAACATATTGTGGACCTTGTGCAAACATGTACAAGTACTAGACTTACATTGAAATCAAGAAGAGCATCCATTTGATTTTGTATAATTGGTACAGTTTTGAGGAGTTTTTCTGTGTTCATTGTTCTCATAACTCCATCAGCCCTGTTGTACAAAAAAAAAGTAATTCTTCACCTGAATTTTGAAGGCATTAGTTAGTGAAAAACAATGTAGAAAATAAAAGTTGCTGCTTTTGTACACTGCAGTTATTACAGCTGTATTGGCTAGAGAACATCCCTGAACACCAAAATGCCTGCTTTGAATGGCAATGATTTAAGTGTTTTCTTTGATAACCTCTTTTATAGGGTCAAAATATGAATTCAAGATAAATTTTTATTCAGAGGAAATTGTAGTGCCCAGAAATATAGCAGAATTATCAGATAACAAAAAAATATTCTGAAGGTTATTTCTTTTTCCAATCACCCAGCTATTAACGTGTCATTTTGGGTAATTCTCTTTTCAAATAACAGCAGTAAGAAAGAGTAAATAAATGTGGCAATACATTTTTCAAGCTTCTTCACAGAAAGGTTATAAATCCACGACCCTTCCTTACAACAGTAATATCTGATTGTGCATTAATTGTCCGGATTAAATAGACCTAAGATCAAAAATATCCAAGAAAAGCAAGACCCAAGGAAGGAGTACACCTCAGGAACAACTTCTTTCTGTAAGACTATTCAAACTGCCTTGCAATTCATCAGCATGCACAGAGCAAGCCAAATGTATCTTGCAAGTGCAAATCTCCCAGTGCATATGCACTGAAAAGGCTGTGTCTGTTGTACAGGCTGCAAGACAAACACAGAGCACAGCCCTTCCAGACTTTCTATTTATGCTGTATTCTGTTGAAAACCTAATGTAGGTAGCAGTGCATGGTGTAGAATCCTTGAGAAAGCTTGAGGTGTGGAAAATGTAGATTGCCACCACCAGAACAGTATTCCTGCTGGCTCACAGAAGGACTTCCATGCTGTGGACTAAGTAATTAATTTCCTTAGGCCTAAAACACCTGATATTAAAACAGCTGTATCTATGCTGTTTATCTGCACCCACCTGACCACACACAGATCCACTACATGGAAAAGGTCAGCTATTTTCTGTTGTTGGGAGACACTAAAGAAAGAAAGAGCAAAAGGAACCCCCAAGTGCTCTCCTTTGACTTTACCATTGCATTTCTAAATCAAATGGACTGTACAGTATTAACAGGGAGATGTGAGAGATCTGGACAGCATTCTCAGGCCAGTTTCAAATGCCTTTTAATACAAGTAATCATTAGACAGCCCAGTATAGCAGTTAACTCTTTGATTGTTTTGACATTGCTATGGTTTAAGAATTTTTATCACCAATATAAATTATCCTGTGTTTGGATTATAAAGAATGCCCAAATTTAAAATTATGGGTTTGAACATAAAAACCACTGCACTCAGAGATGATGGGCAAAGACATAAAATACAGTTCTTACCCTCTTTTTACTTTTGTGAAGTCAAAAGCCACTTGTCTATAGGAAACTGCCTTTTCATTCAGATACCTACTATACCGTCTGATAAATGTTGACATATCATAACCTAAAAAAAAGTTTCAGAAACTTATTACTTATCTACTCAATTAAAACCCAAGAGTCTTACTCTTACATGAAGTGCAATACAGCTTCATTGCATTTTCTCTTGATTTTGCAGTTCATCAGTTTTGCAAAGAACCATTTATGTCACCGTATTCCCCATGTAAATCAAACAGATAATACTGTGAATACCCACAAGATGTGAACTACATAGAAGTACACACTTCACTTCCTAAGGAAATTACTTCCAAAAGCAAACCAACAGATTTTTATTCAATTTCTCTTACACTATAGTAAATGTTGCTACCAAAAAATTTACACGAGGCATTCAAGATGTTCACATCAACTCTGAGACACATTCTCTCATTTATGGTTGGGGGAAAAAAAAAAAAACCACATTGAAAGAAACATTAAACCTTGACCATAATTTTCTTGTTGTAACACAGTGGTGATAGGAAACACTTGCTAACTGTCAGTCTACAGTTACAGACCAAGAAAAAACTGTCCAGAATCTATACCAAGACTGTGGTAGTTAAGACTATAAAATGAGGCAATTTGGTAGACTCTTCAAGAAGGTTTTTGTGCCCAGGCAACTACTCTGTCTGCTTTAGTACACTCGTGGTAAAAAAACCAGAAGCAGCTACATATAAAAAGAGTGCTGAAAGTAAGGAACCATCGCAGAAGAATAACAAATACAACAGTTACATTTGTGATGAGAACTACAATGAACTACAGAAGAGTAGTTTGAAAGGGTATCTCAGTTGAAAAACCTCAGCCATAAGACACAGAATATGCCTTGAACATGGATGGAACAGGGTTGGAGTATTTTTTTTAAGTAATTCTTTTAGACAATGTCTTACTGACACACTGCATCTGATGTACAGACAATGCAGTTTTTGAAATTTAACTTATTACTCAAAATACACCTCTCCAAACAATGAAATCTTTTCAGAAACAGGAGGAATGCAAAGCCAGATCTGCTTGGTACAAACTTAGACACATTTATATGTAAGCCTTTCCTAAAAGAAGCAACAAATTCTTTCAGCAGACAGCTTTTGCCAACCCACATCAGCTTTTTAAATTAAGAAACAATCTGAGGTAAAACAGACCGAAAATTTGCTTCCTAAATGGACAAGGTCATTAGAGTTACCAAGGTATATTTACTGTTCCCCCCCACACACTAACTTTTAATGACAAAGATGCCTTACCTTGCAATCCACTTTTGTCTAGGAAATTACTCAGATTAAACAATGTGTTTCTGGACGCCAGATATTGGATAAAACGCTAGATGAAAGAAAACATTTCAATTATTTTACTGAATTACCCATTGCTGGAAGTGAGGTAACAGCACTAGAAACTCTTTTTATGAAATACAGCTTCTATGCTTTAAGACTGCTTTCAAAACTGGAAACTATTACTAAACCTCAGCTAAATTTTCAAGTGAAGCTAGTTATTTTTAGGTAGAAATATGTGTACAAAGCTAAGTCAGACAGATACCACATGAAGGGCTCTGACAAAGATTTTATTTTAAGCCAGAATATGGAACCAGAAATTTCTGAAAAACATTCCCCCAAATAAATGTTCATGTAACTATTATTTTGCTAATTGTAATTTTATAATGGATTATTTCATTTTACTAATTAGCTGAGTTGTCTTTGCTTAGCATGCAAATATAATGTTCATATATGAAAAAAGTTCACATAACTATTCGTTTGCTTATAAACTGAAAGTTAAATAAACTTAAGAATCCATATAAAACATTAACACAATATCATACTTATTGCATCTCTTTATTTACACATAATTCCAAATCATGTTTCACAAAACAAAACTATGGCATTTTCTTCTTGAAGACATTGCAGATCATCACATCTTAATTTAGTAAGAAAAGAAACTTGTCTAACATAACACTAACTAGGGAGCTGCTACGAAAAGAACCGTCTGTGAGTCAAAGTGCAAGAACAGCGGAAGTGGCTCTATTTTGCAAGCATCGATTAATTATCCCTGGGAACATGGGAAGTTTGCCCTCTGGTGGCTTACTTAGCTTCAAAGAACAGATTTTCACCAAATCAGAAACTGCAGCTAATCTGCCAGACAAATCAATAGACACAGATTTGTGTGTGTGCGCGCACTATATTTAAAAGCTTAAAACTGCCCACAACCCAGCCAGTTAGCTAGAGGATGCAATCCTGCTTTGAATGCAGCCTGAAAAGTTCTGGTCCTCTCTGCAAAATCCTGCTTGCCATTTTCTAAATTTACCCCTCCTAACTCCAAACTTCATGTAGGTTACATTACTCTGAAGTTTTGCAGTAAAAACAAATTTTTACAAACACTTTCTAAAAAAGCTTCACAAGTGTAGGTTTTGGAGTTTTAAAGGCAGAAAATTCAAGCTTGGTTTTGTGTTTCAAATAATAAGGCCCCACAGGAATTGGAGTTGTGGAAAAAGACCAAGCTTATTCCTTTTTGCGTAAGTTGGGGGTTTGTTTCTTGAATTGTTCTGGAGTATTTGGTGTTATATAGATGCTAACACTCAAATCCAGCTCACAGGCACACATTTATTCGGCTTCACTGAAGAAGGTTAGGGGGTGATGGTACAATCTACTTCAGACTAATTAGAGCATGAACCTAAAAATGCTTCCATTTTTGGCTTTCAGAATCTTACTTAATTTCTGATGGAGTTTTTTGTTATATTATACCACCACCACAGAAAAAGGTGCCTTCCACATCCACGATATTCTGATTCTAGAATTACAAAATTCAAAGTAGAAACAAACTAAGCAAATGAACACATAACGAGATGTGTGTTCACTTAGTGTTAGACATGAAAAAATACAAATAAAGATTTCCTAACAAAGCTAATTAATGGAAACATTTAGCTGACATTTGTAGGAATATAATAGACATTTCTAAGAAAGCATTTTTAAGTGCTGCAACTGTGTCAGACACATAATTTTTTTATTACCTCATTGCCATATATCATTAGATGATGAGTTGTGATGAGGGATTTGAAGACCACTACCCAGCTACTGTTGGTAGTTCTTTCAAACAAACTGTCGGCCAGTTGCGGGATGTTCACATTCATCTCATTTGTGCACTGGATTAAATCTGCAATAAATACATTTGTTATTATTACACTCATTCTGTAGAGTAGTATTTTCTACGAAAAATGAGGGGATTTTCAGTAAAAGAAATAATTTCTTGGAAAGAATTGTAGCACTGGTCTACCAGAGCCTTGTAATACAAACTCCACCCTACTTCCTGCCAAGATTCCAAGTCTTTGGTTGCTTTTGCAGTTGCCTTAGAAGGTCCTTAAATAGAAGTTTCATAATGACACTATTTCTGACTAAAAGCTCCCAGCTACCAAACATGTGAAACATTAAAAAGCAAAATAGTTCTTTCATGCTGCAATTTGATCAAGTTTTACTGGAAGATTATGACTAGAACTAACGTAGCCTGAGATTTTTGGCCTCTTAATGGACCGGTAAACCTGTGCAGACATTGTTTCAATGTGAGTAATAGAAGATTGAAATACTGCGTAGTCTTGATACAATGCAATCAACACCTTCAAAAGGGCAGAGGAAATGTTAATTAAAAAAAAAAAGAAAAGGAGCCTCTAGCTACAATGCCAGAAGCTCTTAGGTTAGTTACAACCAAGTCAGTTGGTTAACTGAAAAGATGGTTAGAAGCACAACAACAACTGAGGTGGGCTAGCTGAAAAGCTGTCCAAATTTTTGTTCAGCTCAAGACTTCCAGTAGACAGTCTCTCCTGACTCACAGTAACTTATTTCCAAATGCTGATGAAAGAAACAATGATGTAACAGTCATAATGCTACAGTGACAAATACAATTGAAGCAACAATATCAACATCCAAATGTGATATAACACAGCCTGCTAGCATTTAATCTGAAGCTCAGTGCAACACAGTACTAATGACAGTTTACTACTATTGCCACCCCAAATAAGACAGTGTTTTGATTCAAACTGCCAGCCCTCCTGAAGGCCACAGCTCAGTAAGGATCAAGATTTCAGTAAGCCTGTCTACAGGTTATTAATAATAACTGGAAACTTCCATTTAATCTGAAGGCACAAGTTTAACTTTGGAAGATGGTTTTGTATTTTGCTATAAACAATCATCCACTGTGAAAGACTTCGTTCAGACAGAGAAGCAGGTAAGCATGGCTTCCACAAACTCAGAACCAGTATGGTCAGAATGTAAAAAGGTGCTATTTACAGGCTTAAGTATTAAAGGAAGCCAGCAGGAAATTATTTCCACATTCAAAATGTAATGAGATGGAGAGATTAGCCATTCCTTTATCTACAAGTAAAACTCTGATGACTACAGGCATTCATGACCTCATTTTTAAACCACGGTTATCTATTATTGGATGATGATTTGAGGCTGTTAAGACAATGCAAGGATATTACTCAGCAAGAGACGTGGTCTGGGCTGCATCATTAAAACCAAGCCCTGCAGCTTCCTGATCTTCAGATCTTCCAACTTAAGTAATAGCACGAGCAGTTTTGGGCAAGGCTGTCTGGCAGGAATACACATTAAATACAAAGGTATATGCATCACAGGATGTCAAGTCACACATTTTGGCATAAGAGATGCAAATGTGTATTAGAAAGTGAGAATTTAAATGCAGCATTTGCCACACACTTAACAGTAGCACAGAAAGAGGTGTCAAATGAAAATGCACTGAAATTTCTTTACTTTTGCATTAAATCCAGGTGATATTTTGTGTGGGAAAAAACGGTTTCTAAAACACCATTGGACTTTCAAATCATGTTTTGGTATCTGTTGCATTGTGTAGAAGAGAACAGATTCTGTAACTCAGCAGAAATCATCCCTCAGAGAGCTGAGTGTTTGTGTGAAAAGCATATGAATGAATGTGGGAGGCTGGGGAAGAAAAGGCCAGCACATCAGGAAGGAGAACCAGTAGCCAACTGTGAAAGAACATGGACAAGAACAGAAGTACATGACAAGTCTAGCCTTGAACAGAAGATCATAAATTTGCAAATGGAAAAAAAAAGGAAGAGAGTCACCATGATGCCACAGTTACTACAAATTAAGTTTATCAAAATGTGAAGTTGAATGCAGACACTTAATAATCTGTACTTTCCTGATACTCCTTTTTGCCAGGATCAGGTATTTCAGAAAAAAGTTACATCTATCTGTTTAGCTTAGAGATAAGACAGAGGGAAGATCTCATAAATGCTTATAAATACCTAAAAGGCAAGTGACAGGAGGATGGGATCAGGCTCTTTGCGGCAGTGCCCAGAGACAGGACAAGGGGCAATGGGCATAGATTGGAACACAGGAGGTTCAACTTGAACATAATGAAAAAAATCCTTTCTAAAGTGAGGGTAACAGAGCACTGGAGCAGGCTGCCCAGACAGGCTGTGAAACCTCTGTCTCTGGAAACATTCAAAACCACTTGGATATGTTCCTGTGTGTGGTCTGCTCTAGGAGAACCTGCTATAGCAGCAGGGTTAGACTGCATGATCTCTAGAGGTTCCTTCCACCCCCTACCATTCTATGATTCTAAAAGCCTCTCTGAATGTATTTGCATGAGGAAAGCCTATTAGGTAAAGAAACACTTGTATAGTTAAATCCAAATTAGATCAGCTTTTTTTGTGCTAACCACACTGTAAGTAGCATCATACAGACAAAGCAGACTACCCTGCAACCCACGCTGCCACATTGCCTCTTGGGGAAGGCTGTCACATATAGTGTTCTTGTTTATCTATCCTACATCCACAGATACCCTTTATTAAAGGAAAGGAACAAATATATAATTATTTTCACATCCTACACTTTACACAACTCATCTCACACCCACTTATGAAAATACTAGTTATGTATTTTGAAACCTAAGAGCCTGAAGCAATGTATCTCAAGACAGCTAGTTACTGGATATTGTATGAGCAACACCACAGGCACAGCACTATGAGGAATAGCTTTACCTTTAAAAAAGACCCAAAAAATATAAAATAGAAAAAGAAAATCTACAAAGCAAAAGTAGAATAATCCTTGGTGAAAGTATGAAGTTCAAAGAAGTTCAAAGAAGAGACAGTCGTGTCACAGGAGAGAAGAAAGAGGATGCAATGCTCACTCCCGTTAATACTACAAAAATGAAAGTCATACTCTGCTGTTATTCTACATTACTGCCCACAACACTTCACCACTGAAAAAGAAACTCTCCTGTGAAGTACAAACCACCTTTCCACCTCTAACACCTGCTACAACTTCCATAGCATAAAACACACAGTATATAGACATTAAATAATAAAACACTGATCACTGTTTCAACGAGGGCAGCAGTTAGTAACAAGAATTCTGAGTTAAGATTGCATCTGGCTGGACAAGCTGTGTGAGGGAAGCTTAGACAGCAGTGAATGGACCATCATATCCATGGCTGGACACCACCCAGAGGCAAGGCCACCAGGACAGCCAGAGTCTAGAGCACATGATGCCCAAGAAGCAGCTGAAGAACGTGGGTTTATTTCTGAGGTCCCATCCAACCTGAAGTAAGTGCATAAATTATACATGTCTATTGAAAGACAATGAGAAAATGGAGAAAGGGAAGTGACTTAAACTAAGGTAGAGTCCAAAGGAATAGTTCAACAGAAGTATTATTCTAAATATTTTAAAACTTTATACATACTTATGTGATTGGTGAAACTTTTTAAGAACTCCACTTAGCTACCCACAATGAATCATAGAACAAAATTCTGCAGAGATGTTGAAACTGGATTTCCCTTGAAAATAGTTCTAGTTTGTTTTTAAATAGAAGAAACTAAACCACATGTTTAGAACAGTTGAAATTGTTATCACTATATGACTTTTGTGTATTTCAGTTCTGATTATGAAAATCTTCCAAAAAGCAAAACTTCGGCATGGAATCATAACAAAGGTCTAAAGACACTGCAGTAATAGTCTCGAACCCTGTACCTGAACAGTACAGTAAACGTACTGCAAGACTGAAGATTCATACCAAAGAAACACGACATGATCAGTTTAAGTCCTGACCCACAGGAAAAATGAAACAGTTCAACTAGATAGCAACATAAAGGTATCTGAAACATCTTAGAGAACGCCTGTGCTTTCAACATGTCCCTGTGGCTTAACTCCTGGGGCAAAACCCCATCTGCACTAAGCAGCCTCCTAAGACAAAGCTGTGAAAAACTAGTTTCCTTCCCCACAAAACAATTAAGATTTGAAAAAATTGGTTTATAAATAGATTCAGACTGCATCATTTGCAGTAACCTGAAGAGTAAACTGAATGTAGTGGTTCTAAGCTAAAAGAGAGCAGATTCAGAAGAGCTATAAGGAAGAAATTCTTCACTGTAACAGTGATGAGACACTGGAACAGGTTGCCTAGGGAAGCTGTGGGTGCTTCATCACTGGATGTGTTTAAGGCTAGGTTGGACAAAGCTTTGAGAGCAATCTGGCATAGCAGGTGGTGTCCCTGCCCATGGCAGATGGATTTGAACTAGAACCATTCTATGATAAATAAGACTTAAATTATTTCCAATGGTTTAGCACTACCTCTCATTTTGAACAGTGTTTCTATTTGTAAATAACAACCTGAAAATATCTGCAAGATCCAGATCTTGCAGGCCAGAGGTTACTCCAAAATATGTCAAGCAACTGTGAAAGATTCCCTTCTTGCTAACTATTCCTATTTTGTCTGTTATACCAAAAGATGCTATATAGAGCAAGAACAGAATTGGTTATACCCTCCAACATGCTGACAGTTGATGTTTTTTTATAATGCAAGAGACAGTACACTTCCAGTAACCTAGGATTTGAAATACTGATCACTTAACACCAGTAGGCACATACAGCGCGCTAAGAGTTACACAGTACATTCTTGAAAAACCCACCAAAACCATAGAGAGACAGTAATATAAATGAATGCCAGTTAGTTAATTCTTTATGTATCACAGTATACCAGGTTGGAAGAGACCTCAAGGATTATGTAAGTCCAACCCTTTAAGCTAAAGAAATACAGTTTAAGAGAAATGGCCCAGCATCCTGTCAAGCTAAGCCTTAGTATGTCTAAAGTTGTGGAATCCATCACTTCCCTTGGAAGACCATTGCAGTGTCTAATTGCTTATACAGTGAAAAATTTTCCTCTCAAGTCAAACTGAAGTCTCCCCAGCAGCAACTTCTATCCATTATCCCTTGTTTTTCTGTGTAAGTCCTTGCGACAAAGGAGTCTCCACCTCCATGGTAGCCAACCTTTATGTACTGGTACGTGGTAATAAGATCCCTTATAAGCCTTCTCTTCTGAAGGCTGAACAAACCCGGTTCTCTCAGCCTCATATGGCAGGTCGTCTAACACTTCTGTCATCCTCACGGCCCTTCTCTGGACTATCTCCAGCCTGTCTGCATCTTCTTTTGAGAAATTCACATATTCTCTCAGATACAGATGAAATTCAGATTTAAATCAACCATTCATAAGTAATTCAAAATGCTGAACTGCTTTGTCCAGTAGGTTACCTGCCCATTTTCAGCATCTCATTAAATCTCAATTCCTGTTCACTAAAACAACCTAAACTGTAAGACAACTCCAGTGCAAGATTCACCAGCTGAGCATGATCAGGACAAATGACTACAAAACACACATATGAGAAAGTTATTTGGGAATAGAAGTTATTCTAGATGACATATTGCCTTCACAAATCAGGAAGCACTACAGCAGAACAAGTGATTCATGGAACAGTATCTCCAAGTAGCAGTTGAACAGAAACTTCATGTCCTTCAAACCAGCTTCTTACAGGAATCAAGCCCATGTTTGACTGGTATCACAAATGTGACATTATCACAGCACAAGATTCTACATGGAAGCTGGCATCTGAACAACAAAGGGTCAAACATCTGCCTTAACTAACAAAGGCTGGAAGTACAAGCATGACTGAAGACAAGCACATACCTTCACCACAATAAACAAGTACTTGACTTCTCCCAAGCAAACATAAAATCAACATTAAAAAAGATACTAGGGATGATTAATCAAGTAAACCACATGTTAACAGCCCAAGTTTACACATTTAGAATAAGCACAGACTTAGCTCCAGGTCCAACTGGAATCTCCCATTTGTTCTGTTATCATCCACAAATATACACACAGAGCTATGCCAAGTATTAATTTACTACTTTTAAAATATTCCTAAACTATTACCGTATTAAACAAATAGCCAATTTCTGTGTAATATTACTTTTGGGATGATACGCATGTTACGTATTGTCTCCCTACCACACGCTATTGTCAAAACTCATTCTGAATAAATTACACACTTTTATAGAGGGCATATGCTGCTTTATTCCAGATAAACTCAATACGTAGACAAGAAAGACTACAACAGCAGGGATAAATGGCATGTGATTGTATGTGTGAAACTTTTATGGGAATCTTTCAATACCCAACTATGCCTGAACAGTCAGACTCTCATCTCAAAACTCTAAAATGCAAGCTACCACAGGTTCAGCATGTCAGGAGAAGTGAAGTTACTGAATGAACTCTATGAAGCTGCCAAGTAGCTCTCATTTGCCTTAACACTTCATCTTTTCTTAACAGGACAAAAGCCAGTAATTATTATTAGAATATAAGTACATACTGGCAGATCCAAAGTATAAGCCAAGCATGCATCGTATCAAGTTTACCATTTATCAAGTTTATAACTGAAGCCAAAACACATAGGAGACCTGTCTTTAAATATGAAAGGAAATACAAAGCTTTTTTTTTTTTTTTAATGAGTTGAGTAATTGTTATTACAAATAATTATAGATACGGAGAAGTTTACACAGAGAAAAAAAAGAGTTTGATAGAATATAATCCATTTAGCACATTGATTAGCTTTCAAACTGAAGATATAACATGCTACTGACTGGCATTCCACTTGCACAAGTGAACACTTGTGGTTAGTTCTTAATGGCAGAGTATGGAAACATGGTCTATACTTAAAATAATTCTACTCAAGCGTGTTCATCTGCTTATGACCAAACTTTCCCCCTTTCACCTGCAGGCACACAACAAGATTTCAGTAAAGCACTTGAGATTTTAAAAGCTACTGACACAGGATTATTTTCTTCCTCTAGGGGAGCAGTTTCCCCACAAGAGAGAATGTTCAACTGAAATACTTTCACTTTATTACACTCTGAAAACTCTAACACAGTGGGGTAAAGCCTCATGTCCCCACTCAACCCAAACAGCTGAAACAAACAAGAGTTATTAAAAAACACCACATAGGTGATTTCAGTCTACTTCTCTAGTTGTCTAGGTTTCAGTTCATACCTTTTCACACCAAGCTATCTAATACATGGGGGTCTCATTCTTTTATGTTAATACTTCTCACTCTAGAAAAATATTTGACACTGGAAGAAAGGAACAAATGTGGAGTATTGCCTCATGAGGTAAGCTCAATCTTAACTGAAATGCAAATGGTGAACATCTAGTCACAGTTCTACAGGTAAGTCATGACCAAGGAGTAGATGACAGCGACAGGAGAGACACAACTGTTCTCCACATAATGACATGAAGTGAAACCACAGCTAATGCTGTCAACTGTCTTTAACAATATGGTGAAAAATTTCAAAGATCACAAGTCAGCAAACTGATTAATAATCTGAAGTGATGAGGTTTACACTGTTGGGAACTTTTCCATTACACAAAAAATGTCCTCCTTTGATTTTCTTTAATACAGTTACATCAAATACCAGCAGTGGTGTAAAGTTAATCTATAATTTCTAAAGAAACTTTATGGGTATAGGATTAACTTTCCCACACCACCCAAACCAGCTAACACAATCTATGTACCCACATTGATTTTAAATAGTTGCATCACAGGTTCCAGCAAGGCACACATGCCACACACTTCCCTCTCCAGGAGGAGATTAAAAAAAAAATGGGAAGCAATAGGGAAAATAGGTATTATTGAAGAATACGCAGACAGACACTGCAGTTAACACAAGGTTTCACAGCAAGCCTCAAATGAAGCAGAAAACTTAGGCACATATTGCATCAGCTGCATAGTTTTCCATGGTCAGATTTTATTCTGATTAAAACTTGTTTTTCCCCGCGTGGTTTGTTTTAACTTCAAAGATTAGAATCATCCAGTCTCTCTGAATTACATATTTTTTCCAGTTGCATTGTTTTCATCAAATTTAGCTTCACTATCCTATCTTGAATACAATTCAAGATCATTCCATGTTTTCAGATGTCAAGTATAAGCTATTAAGCAGAAGTTCATTAATGGCCTGCTCTAGACAACATGTACAGCAAGTTTACATTGGACATTAGGAAAAAACCCTCTTCATTGAAAGGATTGCCAGTCATTGGAACAGGCTTCTCGTGGAGGAGGCGAATCATCATCAGAAACGGCATAACCAGTAGAAGTTGGAAGGTGATTGTGCCCCTATACTCTGCACTGGTGAGACGGCACTTTGAGTACTGTCTCCAGTTTTGGTCACCACAGCACAGGAAGGACATTGAGGTGCTGGAATGAGTCCAGAGAAGGGCAACCAAGTTGGTGAAGGGGCTGGAAGACATGCCCTATGAGGAGAGGCTGAGGGAGCTGGGGTTGTTTAGTCTGGAGAAGAGAAGACTGAGAGGGAACCTTATTGCCCTCTACAACTACCTTAAAAGAGGTTGTAGCAAGGCTGGTGTTGGTCTTCTCTCCAATTAGTGATGATAGGATGAGGGGAAATGGCCTCAAGTTGCGTCAGGGGAGGTTTAGATTGGATGTTAGAGGTAAATTCTTTACTGAGAGGGTGATTAGATACTGGATTACCAAGGGAGGTATTGATGTCACCGTCCCTGGAGGTGTTTAAGGAATGAGTGGACACAGATTTACTGAAAAAATAAATCCAACCCAAAACTTGAAATTATTTTGCATCAGTTTTATTTCAAAAGTTCATGAACTCCAGTAAAACATCTTGAAAACATTTATAGAAGATTTAACACCTGTTGTCCTTCAATATTTAAGTACTAAAGGATTTAATTATGCCAACAAAGGATTTTGGATACTTCTAAAGAACATAAGAAATCTGAAATTCTAAAACAAGGTTGGTTGTAACATTTCATTACAGAAAATCACAGAATGGTAAGACCTTGGAAGGTCATCTAGTCCAACCCCTCTGCTAGAGCAGGAACACCTCAAGAAGATCACACAGGCACATGTTCAGGCAGGTTTGAAATCCCTCCAGTTGAGAATTTTAAAATCTACATATTAACAGTTCTGATGACAGAAAATCCTGACACATTAAAATTTGATTCTACACGTTCCAATTGACATGTTAAACCCAGACAACAGTTTTGCAATGCAGTAATTTCTGAAAATTTTCCTACATGTTCCATAGGTTCTCCTTATTTAAATATGGAAAACAGGATTAGAAAGTTCCCGGATGTAAAAAAGTAATTTTCATTAGAGGACCAAACCAACTGTCTAGAGTCAGTAATTTTGAACACTAATTCAAACACAGAAAAATGAGAATTGAAAAAAAATGAAGTCTTCCTCAAAGAGAATTGGTAGCTGCAAATTAAGCCTGTGCCTAAACAAATAAACCCCAAATGACTACTTAAATGATTAAACTACAAAGAAAGTGATACTACATTTCAGTCCAAGCCAGTAAATTACATTTATACAAACAAAAGCATAGCATATAATAGCATATTTTTGAAAACTGAGTGGTATGTTTTCACAGTCAGCAGAAAATATCTACATTTGTAGTCAGTTTA